>NW_004624740.1:5174807-5297950 GCF_000247695.1 Heterocephalus glaber | reverse complement strand
AAAGGAAAAAAATGGAAACAAAATCTTTGCAAATAGGGAAGGGTGGAGGGGGTGAAGGGAGGGCAAGGGAAGGGGAAATAAAAAAGAACCAAGATGCTCATGTAATGGTACAAGATCCCAATGATGAATGTAACTGTATTTTATACCTAATTTGTACCAATAAACTTAATGGGGAAAAAATGTCCATCGCCTCAAAAACTTATGCTTTACCTGTGTGCTAAGAACATTTAAGGTCTAATCCCCTAACAGTTTTCGTGTATACGATGCACAATACCATGCGACGTTATTAACCGCAGTCACTCAGTGCGCTACTGCACGATACACTGCAGAACATATTCATCGTGCAAAACCGAGACTTGGGCTGGTGTCTCCCTGTTCCTCCCACCAGCAGTGCATCCCTGGCAACTGCTGTCCTACCTGCCACTGGGGGACTCTAGACGTAAGGGGACTTTTGTTTGTGGACTTCCGCTTCCTCACGAGAAGCACGTCATCTAGACTGCATGTAGCTCTAGGGCAGGTGTCAACTCGCTCTGATCCCAAGCAGGCACCGAGCAGATTTTCTCAGCATCAAAGAACTAAAGGGCAGAGACGTCTCTCCCGTGTTTGCGACTCCTCTCTAGCAAGGAGCCGGTCGCAGCGGCTCGAGGGTCTGCGCTTCACGTTTTCTATCTGGATGGATTTTTAAACAACAGATGAGAGTCCTAGTATTTTAGTCCTTCTCTGCTGTCGAAAACTATATAATTGAGTGGCGTTAAAGCCACGTTCAGCTTTCTCGCTCTGCACACTTGCCTTTGAGTCGGGACTCACCGTGTGCATCTATGGGACAGCACGGGTGAGGGCTCAGCCCAGGCGGGGGTCGCTGCTGAGAGCCGCACTGTCTTCTCCGCACGTAAGTGAAGTGAGCTTTGCCCAGAGGCCTTTAGCTTCTCGGGCCTCTGCTCTTCTAAGGTAAGTCGGAGGCCCTCGCTGCCCAAGGAGTAGTGATAAAACTCGGCGATGCTGGAATTCAGGAGGACACTGTGAGCTTCACATCCTCTCTGCACAGAGCAGGCGGGCTGTGTACGAGGGGGGCCTCTGTCCTCCTGGGAAGGCCCTGGGTTCAAGGCTCCTGCTCTGCTCCCTGACGAGCCCCTCTGCACACCCTGGTGAGTCGAGGCTGCTGGCACCTTTCCGGGGAAGGAGTGTGTTTTGCTCCTGTTGAACTGATCATGAACCCGCGTGGTCATCTCACCCCTGACCCAAGGGCCACGTATGTATACCACGGCCATTCGCAACATTGTTCTTTTATTTTTTAAAAGTTTTCCTCAGGAGAATGCTCCGTAACCACGCCCACTGGGCCTGCAAGGACTGCTGGGAGGGGGCCCATCTGCTTTGAGCGCGTTAGTTAGGCCGGAGGGCTGAGAGGAGTGGGGAGGTCTTCGTTGTTGTTAGTGAACCTGTGGTGCGCGAGCGGGACCACGGCCTTAAAGATTAGCCACAATGGCTGAAAATGGTGATAATGAAAAACTAGCCGCTCTGGAGGCCAAAATCTGTCATCAAATTGAGTATTATTTTGGAGACTTCAATTTGCCACGGGACAAATTTTTTAAGGAACAGATCAAATTGGATGAAGGCTGGGTACCCTTGGAAATAATGATAAAATTCAACAGGCCCAATCGCCTAACAACAGACTTTAATGTAATAGTTGAAGCATTGAGCAAATCTAAAGCGGAACTCATGGAAATCAGTGAAGATAAAACTAAAATCAGAAGCTCTCCAAACAAGCCCCTCCCTGAAGTGACTGATGAGTATAAAAATGATGTAAAAAACAGATCTGTTTATATTAAAGGCTTCCCAACGGATGCAACCCTCGATGATATCAAAGAATGGCTAGAAAATAAAGATCAAGTACTAGATATCCAGATGAGAAGAACATTACACAAAGCATTTAAGGGATCAATATTTGCTGTGTTTGGTAACAATGAATCTGCTAAGAAGTTTGTAGAAACTCTGGGCCAGAAGTATAAAGACACAGACTTGCTAATACATTTTAAGGAAGATTATGTTGAAAAGAAAAATGAAGAAAGAAAGCAAAATAGAGTAGAAGCTACATTAAGAGCTACACAAGAGCAAGAAGAAAAACAGAAGTTAGCAGAAAATGCTGAAATGAAATCTCTAGAAGAAAAGATTGGTTGCTTGCTGAAGTTCTCAGGTGACTTAGATGATCAGACGTGTAGAGAAGATTTGCACATCCTTTTCTCAAATCATGGTGAAATAAAATGGATAGACTTTGCCAGAGGAGCAAAAGAGGGAGTAATTCTATTTAAAGAAAAAGCCAAGGAAGCACTGGATAAAGCCAAAGATGCAAACAATGATACCCTACAATTAAGGAACAAAAAAGTGACGTGGGAAGTACTGGAAGGAGAGGTGGAGAAAGAAGCTTTGAAAAAAATCATAGAAGATCAACAAGAATCCTTAAACAAATGGAAATCAAAAGGTCACAGATTTAAAGGGAAAGGAAAAGGAAATAAAGCTCCCCAGCCTGGATCTGCTAAAGGAAAAGTACAGTTTCAGGGCAAGAAAACAAAATTTGATACTGATGAAGGACGTGCTGAAAATGGTGGAGCTGGACCAGTGAAAAGAGCAAGAGAAGAAACAGACAAAGAAGAACCTGCATCAAAGCAACAGAAAACGGAAAACGGTGCTGGAGACCAGTAGTTTAGTAACCAATTTTTTCTTTTAATTCATCTTAGATTTTAAGCTGCTTTTTGTCTTTGGAGGCTTTTAAAAAGAAAACCAAATTAGGTCCACTTCAGTGTCTACCTGTAAAAAAGGACAATCATTTTCTTGTTGTTTTAACTTGTCTTCTTGTTGTTGTTATCTACACACATTTTTTAAAAAATGTATAGTTCTGTTTGTGGTCACGACTCAAATATCAAAAGGAAAATTCTTCCACTAAATTGCCTTTGTAATATGAGACTGTATTAGCATAAAGTAACAAAATATATACTATATAAAAAGAAAAAAAAGTTTTCCTCAGTATTTTAATGTACACATTAAATCCTGCTTGTTTCAGAAGGGTTAATAATATTTGCATTGCATTAAAATGACAGTAGTTGAATCTATTAATTGCATAAGAATCTAAATATTACTTGACATCTTGTTTTGCTCCAAGTGATTTTTTTTTGTTTATGCTTTGTCTGTATATGTTTGTGATACATAACAATTCGATTCATCTTAGGGAATCAGTACATGCAAATATAGTATCTTCATTGTTTCCACTTCCCCTTCCCCTGCACACCCTCCTGTGTTCCCCCATCCGAAAATTCCTTAGACTCCTCTCTGCCTAACACGGGGCTTGGGCTGTCTTACAAGGTGGCACTTCTGTAGGATGTGGCCGTGTCCTGGAGTGTGCAGGCGATGACAGTCATCTGGTTGGAGGAGACACAGATGCCCAGCCCAACTGTCTAAAAGTGTCTGTGTCCTCTCTACACTAGTGCAGTGACCTGCCTGCCTCTACTTCCAGAGAACAAGGTTGCTGGACACAGGGCCTTCGGCTTTTGCATCTCTGTCTCACCCCCAGGGCCTGGCCAAGAACGCCCTGGGCAAGCAGGGAGGGAGGGTTTGTGCAAGCAGCCGTGGGGAGCTTTGGGGACGCTGCAGGGGAAGGAGTTCCAAGGCTGCTGATTTGCAAGGTGGCCTTGGCTGAGTCTTCCCACAGTGCCCCTTTCAGGTTTTCTCACTTAAAAATTGATGGTGAAAGCCTGATGTGGGCGCCCATGCCTGTAAATCCAGTGTTCAGGAGGCTGAAGCAGGAGGATGTCAAGTTGGAAGCCAGCCTGCAGTACATAGCAAGGCTGTCTCAAAGAAAAACAACTAACAAACACACACAAAATTGGTGGCCATCTCTCAGTGTGTGAAGAAGGACAGATGTTGGTTCTGATGTCCCCTGTGCTTTTTCGCACCCAGGCCGCACGATCATCTTCACAACCCACCACCTGGATGAGGCGGAGCTGCTCAGTGACCGCATGGCCATCCTCCAGCAGGGCCGGCTCAGGTGCTGTGGGTCTCCCGTCTGCCTGAAGGAGATGTACGGCCAGGGCCTCAGCTTGACACTGGCCAAGCAGGTACAGAGCTCACCTGCCCTGCAGTTCCACTGTGGAGGGAGCTCCCTTCCCTCCCTCCTGACAGACCCGAGGGGCCCTGTCATGCACAGGGGCCCCTGTGTCAAAGCGTTTCCTCCCCAGGGCCAAGGGCGGTGGCTTTGGATCCCACGGTGCATTTTGACTCTAGAAGGAAATGCGTGTGGCATCAGAATGACTTGTCAGTGCCAGCTCCCAGAAAGTACGATGGACATGGGATTCTGGAAGCATTGAGCCTGAGGACCGTACTCATTAGGAAGCCACAACTTTGCCACAAGACAAGCAGAGTAGTGAGGGGCTAGAGCAGTGATGGCCACAACCTAGAAGGCTGCACCTATGCCGCATTTGGAGTCATCATTGCCTGGTATTCACAGAGACAGGTGATGGCAACTGTGGGCTTGGGTCAGGGGTTTATGAGTCACCTCCCAGCTCTGGATGATGGTGTCTGACCTTGGTGAGTCTCAGAGCATCTGCCTTTGAGCTCTGTGTTGGGCAGCATCTTGTTGCTGCAACCAAAATACCTGGAATACACAACTTCAAGAAGGAGAGGTTTATTTTGGCTCATGGTTCAGAGAGTTCAGACCATGGTTGGCTGCTCCAGGGCAGAAATATGGTAGAAGGCTGTAGTGGAGCAAAGCTGCTTATTTCATGGCATCTGGGAAACAGAGAGAGAGAGAGAGAGGGGTGGGAGGGGGAGATGGGAGCATCTGGGGGACATTTCCGATCTAAACTGTAACAGCCCCTCTGGCCATGGTTCCAATTTGTTTCCTCTTCAGGTGGGAGACCTTGTCTCCCTTGTATGAAGTCTCCATGCTGTTTCCTCCCAGCTGAGGGCTAGGATTTGAGGGCAGCTCAGGAACACAGAGCCCTGGAAGCTGCTTCAGTGTGCTTGTAACTGAGATGGTCATAGGGTCTGGCCTGGCCAGGTTCAGTGTTGTGGATTTATATTTTTTTAAAAAAGAAGATACTGGGTGTGGTGGCACACACCTGTCATCCTAGTACTCGGGGAGGCTGAGGCAGGAAGATCACAAATTTGAGCCCAGCCTGGGCAACTTAATGAGACCCTGACTCAGAGTTGGGATGTAGCTCAGTGTGGAGGTCCCAGACTCAACACCCAGTGCTGTACACATCACAAATAAAAGGAGGAAGAGGGGAAAATATATAACGTATCATTGGAATGCTTGCTCCCTAAACGCAGTGTTGCACTCAAGTTTTGCAGTGGAATTCTGCAGTAACTCGCTCATGAGCACGCGTGACATTTGTTGGTGTGGTTTGCACTGAGCTTCCCGGTGCTCACTTGGTTTTCTTCTGACAGCTCTCGTCGCCAGAGGCCGATGATCCCAAGTACACAGCTCACCTCACAGCCCTGATCCAGGTCTACATTCCTCAAGCCGTCCTCAGAGGCAGGAGTGGGCACCAGCTGACCTACGCCATCCCGCAGGATGTGGATGAGGCCTGCTTCAAGGGGCTCTTCCAGGCCCTGGACCAGAACCTGCAGCCTCTGCAGCTCACAGGCTACAGGGTCTCAGCCCCCACCTTGGAAGAGGTACCGAGGGACCCGGAGCATGCTCTGTGGGCGATGTTTTCAGGGCCACTCTGCCTCAGGGAAGAGTTGTGGGTAAAGGCGTGGGATTTCTATGGTTTCAGAATCCTGATTAGTATCAGAAACAAGGGAAGCCAAGCACTGAATTTAACACCCCTGACAGGTGACTACGGTTTATGGGAAATTGCATTTATTTTTGAGACAGGGCCTCCCTGTGTAGTGCAGGGTGGCCTTGAACTCATGGCAATCCTCCCGCCTCAGGCTCCAGAGTATAGGGACTACAGATATGCATTGCCATGCCCAACTTAGGGAATAGCATTCTTACATTTGAGAGCTCTGGCGTCTAATCCAGCATCATTCGATGTCCCAGCTTCAGTACTGGATGGCTGGCCGGTGGTATTTCCTCGCTTGGCCCGGCGATACCCACTCCTTCACTGTGGACTCCTGCCATCCCAAGCAGCCCACCCACTCCTGTGGTCCCTCCCAGCACCCAGACACCAGGACTGAGATTCCAGGACCTCCCCCAGGCCAGGAGATGGCCCCCTGTGGGTCCTCAGGCCTCGGTGGAGTTGAAGTTGATTTTTTGTTTACATTGCTATTATCTATAGAAAGTGCTTCAGATTCTTTTAAATCACGTGCTGCAAACTAAAGTAAAAAATAATCTGAAAAGGGCCAGGGATTTAGCTCAGTGGTGCTGCTGCCTGAGTCCAATCCCCGGTACAAAACAAAAATCGAGAAAGAATTTTGGAGCAGTTTCTCTCATTCACCAGTTTCAGGAGTAATAGTAGTGCCTGTTTGTGTTTCTTCACTAGTAACTGACACTAGAAACATTGAATAACAGAGTTCAAAATACGGCAGTTCTCAGGAAGTCGAACTCTGCTCACTCAGCTGTGTTTTGAGTGGACGTAGTGGTGGAAAACCCACCTCTGGGTTGGAGACTCAAGAGAACAGGCCCTTTTCCATGTGACCAGCCATGGGCAGGTCATCCACAGCACACACACCCAGGTGTGGTGGCACACACTTGTGATCACAGCTCTGTGGGAGGCTGAGGCAAGAGGATGGCAAATTTGAGCCCAGCCTGGGGAACTTAGCAACTTAGTGAGACACTATTTCAAGATCACAAGGCACTGGAGATGTAGCTCAGGACAAAGGCCCTGGGTTCCATCCCCAGTTCTTCAAAACAGACAAAGAAACAAATGCTACAGGACAGTAAGCTATTTTGAGAGACCAAAATTGCCTTCACACAACTTTTATTACAATGTACAATTATAGTTTTTCTATTTTGTTATTAGTTATTGATAATATTTTGCTGTCTTAATTTTTTTGTATGTGTCTTAATTTTTAACTTAAACATTGTCTTAGGTATGTACAGTATGCATAGGAGAAATGTTTAGTTTGGTCACCATATTTGCAAGTCCTGCATCTGTGGAGTCAACAGACTGTAGTTTGAAAATACAAAAGAAAATTGTACCTATATGACACGTACAGATTTATCTTCCCTGTCCATTCCCCAAACAGTGCAGTCCAGCTGTTATTCGCATACAGTTTGTGTGCTGTCTGCTGTTATCAGCAGTCTGGAGATGGGTTAAAGTATGCAGGATGGTGTGCATAGATTAGATACAAACACTTCACCATTTTAACTGAGAAAATTGGGTGACTTTGAATTCTGGTGTCCACGAAGGAGCCCATCCTCCTGGAACACCTCAGGACTCTGCACATGGGGAGAGGGCTCAGGCGTCCTCAGGGATAGAAGGCCGGGCTCCCAAAGTCCCAAGTCAGTGGTATCCTGAGAGACGGTGACACACAGAAAGATTCATAGCATTACAGACCGCTTGGAAGGCATCGGATTCCCCAAAATTCTCTAACTTACTGTTTCAACTTTTTGTTTGCTTGCTATCATTTTGCTTGGCTGGTATTTTCAATTTTTATTTTTGTGAGCCCGTATTTGCAGCACCTAATGACCGCATTCATTGTGGGGAGTTGGTGCGCATCTTCCTTCCCTCCCCTCTCTTCCTATCCCTCCATCTTTGGTCCCCTCTCTTTTGCAAAAAGATCTGTCTCCCTATTTCCTCTTGTCTATCTTTTATTTCACTCTTTGTATTTTGGGTTGCTCATATAAAAGAAACCATGCGATATATAAACTTGTGTCTGATTTATTTCACATAGCAGGTCGTCTTGAGGTGCATCCATTTTCCTACAAATGACTCAAGTTACCCTTCTTTATGGCAGAGTAGTACTCCGTTGTGTATAAATCCCATTTTTTCTATCCATTCATCTGTTGATGGACACATAGGCCACTTCCACGATTTAGCTATTGTGAGTTGTGCTGCTATAAACATGGGTGTGCTGAAATGTGCTATCTTTACCTCTTTCGGGAAAAAGACCCAGTGAAAACAGGAGCAACTGAAAGGAATGAACACTTCTCAGGAGAAAGGGTACAAACAGCCCAGCAGTGCATGAAGGATGTTCAGCACCTCTGGCTGTTAACCCTTCTGAAGGCTGATGAAGCTGAGCCCACACAAACCATTTGCCCAAGTCGCAGCTGGGCCCGAGACCTACACTAGAGCCCGGGCTTCTGATGACAAGCCAGGCTCCCTAGCGCCAGCCTCAGTGTGTGCCGCTCTGTGCCCCGGGTCCTGGGGCCAGGGACTCGGTTGGTCCCCCTGCATCTCTCCCTTTATAGTAGAGCAGCGTGGCCGCATGGAGCTGCTGGGAAGCCGGATATGGGGTGCTTTCTGGAGCTAGGTTGCTGAGCTGTTGCCTCTGAGGTGAGCAGCTGGTTCTGGTCCCCCTCGCCCCCAAGTCCTGTCACCAAGGCCACTTCCCGGGAAGGCTGATTGGCCAGGCTGCTGGTCCAGTGCTGTCCTGGGCCCTCCTCCTTGTCCTGCTGTGTTCTGCTATCCTCTCCATGTGTGGCTTGTGGGTCTCCACTGCCTTCTACACCAGCCATGCACAGCCTGGTTCATGGCACTGCTGGCTGCTGGACAAACTCGTGCTGGACCTGCTGGTCAGAGAGCAGCTGCAGTTGAGAGGGCATGAGCTTCACCTTGGATGGGGCTGCATCCTGATCCTTTGCCTTGGGAGGCCCAGGGCTTCGGTCCATCGCTTAGCTCTGTGAGCCTTGGTTTTTTGCTCTTTAAATTAGAACAATAAGAATGGTTCGGGTGGTTAAAGTCCAGATTTGCACACTGATAGTAACACCCCTGGGACAAACCCATTAAATATGTTAACAGAGCCAAGTGTGGCAGTGCATGCCTATCATCCTAGCACTCTGGGAGGCTGAAGCAGGAGGACTGCAAGTTTGAGCCCAGACTGGACAACTTAGTGACTTAGAGAGACCCTGTCTCACAATAAAAATAGGAAAGAGCTCAGTGCTCAATACCATACACACACACACACACACACACACACACACACGGAGGAAACTAGCAATTCTCACCTGCAATGGCCTAGCATGGGAAATTGTTGACATCACTGTGGAGTGGCAGTGGAATTAAACAATGTGCCTGCCACAGGTCACCCTGTCCCCAGAGACTGCAGACAGGCAACAGAGAAGAGTTTCCCTGCAAGTTTGTAGCAGTGCCAGCTTTGAGAGCTGTGTCACCATCCCAGGTTACTTGGAAAGGAAAAGTAAAATGATCTCTTGCATTGGAAGGTGTCTTAGTTACTCTTCTTGTTGATGGGACAAAATACCTGACACCCAAGTTAAAGGAGGAAAGGTTTATTTGGCTCACAGTTTGTACAGGTTTCAGTCCATAGTCAGCTGGCTCCAAGGCAGGGTGGCATCACAGAGGAGAAACAGTTCATGGCAGGCAGAAGATAGCAAAGCAACAAGGGGCGACCACAGCTCTTTCTGTCCCTTATATCTTATCCAGGCTACTTAGGTTGGGCAGCACTCACACCCTTAATCTTAGTGATCCTAGCACTGCACCATGTATCAATCCCAGGGTCACACACTCAGGTCCAGCCACCTCTCAAAGAGCCCCACCTGTGACCGCACGAGGCTCTGGGGGCATCTAGATGCAGCCGTAACAGGAGAGGAGCTGTCACGTGAGGGCCCTTCTCCATCTCTCTGGGTGGACCAGGACCTGCCTGGGTGTGGGGTGCCCGTAGGGATAAACCGCATGTGTCCCCAACTGCATGTGTCTGGGGAAACAGAGCTCATGGCAACACAGGCCAGCCCTTCTGGGTAGAGCACATTTGTTAGTGGATCACAGGCTTATCTTCATAATAGATCCTGTAGATTTGTTTATTCACAGTGTGCCTTGTGCATCAGGAGGTGGGACTGTTCCTTTAGGGGTGTGGCATCGTATTTGTTGCTAGTGAAACAAGTGACTTCAGGAATCCTTTTAGCATCTATCTATCATTAGGAAGAGTGAAACTTTTCTGGAATGCTTGCCTTGAAATATTTTATGAATTTAAGCTTCACAGAAAAATAATGGCAAGAGGGTCATATCTTCTGGGTGGTTGCTTAGCTCCTCAACACTTAGTTAATTATTGGGATTTACATGACTGATCTGCGCTGTCTCCAGGAGAGGGCTGAGAAGGGTGAGGCTTTATAGCATTTAGTGATAAGCTTATTCATAAGAGTAACAGAGGTGAATGATTCAATATTCCTCCCAATGCTAGCTCCCCTTCCCTGCCTGTTTCAAGCTCTCAATTCGAGGTAGCTGCCCGGTCGCATCTAAGATGATAACAGAGCCCCCACGAGCGAGAAAAGGCAGCCCTGCCATTCATGGGTTTGCTTGGCCTGTAGTACTTAGAGCACCAGCAGAATTATTCTAAGGACCAATCTCCTTCGTAAGTGTTATTTTAGCAAAAAATGGATAAATCAATGGAAAAATCCCCTTACACAGGACACAGAAAGCTGCAACCCACGGAAACAGAAGTCCTTGAGCACCCCAGTGGCAACCACGCCTTTCCAGTTCCACCTGGAGGCAGGAAGAGAGGGTTAATGTTTTCTGCTTACCTCCCCAGGCGCTGGTGACTGCCTCTGGGTCCTGACTTGGGTGGACCCCAAAGATCGGGTTCTCTGTGCTGTCTGTACGGAATGGGGAGTGGGGGGACTCAGAGAGCAGCAGGCCCGGGGTCCTAACTTCATGCCATCGACCCCTAGAACAGCCTCCCATGCACAGTGCACTTGATTGTTAACTGGGAATCATGGAAAAGCAGGGACAGAACAAGGTCGAGGGGAAGACACTCATGGAAATCCAGAGGATCATCAATTCCTCCTTCAAGAACCTGCACCTTAACAAGATGGAAAACACAGAAGAAATGCACAGAGTCCTAGATACGTATGAATTACCAAAGGTGAACCAAGAATATATAAAAATTCTAAACACCCAATATCAGTCATTGAAATTGAAAATGTAATTAAAAACTTACCAACAGAGAAAAACCTAGGTCCTGATGGATACAGTGCTGAGTTCTACAAGAAATTTAGACTACTGCCAATTCTTTTCAAACTCCTCAATGAAATCGAAAGAGAAGCAGTACTCCCAAAATCATTCCTGGAAGCAAGTATTACCCTGATACCAAAACCAGAGAAGGATCCAACTAAAAAAGAAACTATAGGCCAGTCTCCCTAGTGAGCATAGATGCAAAAATCCTCAGTAAGATACTGGAAAACAGAATACAATAAGTCA
Source organism: Heterocephalus glaber (assembly GCF_000247695.1). The sequence goes on along the minus strand of NW_004624740.1, from coordinate 5,286,641 downwards.
TGAAGGAGATCATACACCCTGACCAAGTGGGATTCATCCCAGGGATGCAGGGATGGTTCACCATATCCAAATCAATAAATGTAATACACTGTATCAACAGAGCCAAAGACAAAAATCACATGATCATCTCAATAAAAACCCTAAATACACAGCTTTTTCAGATTGGTTTGGTGTACTTAGTAATATGCACGTAAGTTTCCTCTCTGGCTTTTCCTGGTCTGAAAATGCCTTTGTGGTCCTGAATAATATCCCACTGTCTGGATGTACCGCAGTTGATTTACCTGTTTACCTACTGAAGCGCTCTTTGCTTGCTTCTGAGATTTTTGTCCCCCCTGAGTAAAGCTGCTCTCATTGCCCATGGCAGGGTTTGCCTGGACGTGAATTTTCGACCCATCTGGGTAAGCACCAGGACCGTGGCTGCCCTGTGGTGTATTGGGAGTGTCTTCACCTCTGTAAGAAGCAGCCAAATTGTCCCCCACGGTGGCTGCAGTGTCCTGCATCCCCTTAGCAGTGGCAGGGCTCCCTGCTACTCTGTGTCCTCCCCAGTGTCACTGTTCATAGTGCTCTGACGTCAGCATCCAGTGGTGGCCTAGGGCTGTCTCGCTGTTGTTCATGTTCATTCCCTAGTGACATATGACAGGAGCCTCCTTCCTGTACTCATTTGCCATCTGTGAGGCACCTGGTAGGGTCTTTGGCCATTTTTTTTGGTACCGGGGATCGAACTCAGGACCTTGCGCTTGTGAGGCAGGTGGTGGCACCACTGAGCTAAATCCCCAGACCTTTGGCCAGTTTTTAATCTGGCTTTTTGTTCTCTGATAATTGAGTCTCAGGTTCTTTATTAACTTCACTTTAAAAATATTTTTTTAGTTTAAAAAATTTATATTTTATTTTAATGTAATACAAGTAGATATTAAGAAAATATAAAAATAGTTCTATGAAAAAATAAATTTTCATAACAAAAACAAATAGAATAGCAATGGTAAGTACACTGTGTATCATGATCTTAAAAGAATATATTTTCAATGGCTAATCTCTCATTTCCTAATAATACTGTGCCTTTTTTGCATAAAACATTCTAATTATTAACAGAGTATCTCACATTTGGTATAATTTTGAACAATTTCTTCCTATTTCACAATATCTGTTATACATTTTGGTCCTTATTTACACTTTCAGTTTCTCACACCAGAGAGACAATGCAATATTTACACATGTGTATCTGATTTATTTCACTGAAGAGTATGGTCTCAAGGTGCATCCATTTACCTAGAAGTATCTCAACTTCATCCTTCTTTATGGCTGAATAGTACTCCATTATTTAGAAAATATCTTTAAAAAATCCATTTGTCGGTTTTATTTGGGTCAAATAACATACTACTGAGTTCAGATTACAGATTTCAAGGTACTGTACAATGTGAGGACTTATCAATATTTTTACTGCTATTTATACACAAAATAAAGGTACAATGGTACATTCTGTGGTTCAGCATAGCTGTGTTTTGATCCCTCTGTATCTAAAATGTTTCATTAGATATTTCAATACAGTGTAACGTCTAAGAATTCTTTTTATGTTATATTCCTTTGACATTATCTCATTGCAGTCTTCTGTTCTCCAAAATATTTGTGTTTATTCATTCTTTTTCTGACCATGTTACTTTTGAACATTTCTCAGTCTTTTCTTTTCTAAAAAATTATCTATCCATCATCTATGTATCTATCTATCTATCTGCTTGGTTTAATTGCACATAGATAATTTCTTTCTATGAATTTGAAAAATTTGAAATTTAAAAAATTTATAGAGCTATAGACCTACACAGGAGAGGTACAGACCTCCACAATCCAAATGCAGAAGATTTCCATTCCTGTTATTTTCTTGGGGGAATAATTCATCCATGTAACTTGCCTTTGCGAATTGTTTTCTCTTTATCCAAGATTCATGCCCTTTCTGTTAATCACCCCAATAACAAGACCAGCCAGGAGTAATAGAACAAGGTGCTCATTTGCTTCGGAGGTGTAATACGTGCTCCTCCGATTTCTGGCAGCAATTTCCACCTTCTCTATGTAGTGCGTGCTTGGTACAGAATAGGTCCTAAATAAATATTGATTTATCAGATCTTATATACCTCTTCTTTTCTGTCTCACACATGCACAGATGTTAAAAAAGAAAATCTCTGTCTCAAAATAATTGTAGGCAAAGAATCTGGGATACATAAACCACACATGAAGTTTAGCAAGATATAATACGACAGTGCATTTGGATCTGTTTGGGAACAATATCTTAAATTAGAAAAGGATGAAGTGCCCATGAAGAATTTTATTTTCTTTGATGTAGCCTTAGAGTAGCTGTCTCTGTCAGTTTTGTGTCTTCACACTTGGCGAGCATTGGCTTTGCTTCCCTCCGTCTGCTATCGACCTGCAGCCCGCGTGGTGGCTGCGACTCTCTGTGTGGTACCTCTTGTTCATCTGTGTTTAGCCTGGTGGCTTCACTGAGTGGGGAGGACCTGCCAGGCAATGCTCCTGACTCTTTCTGCAGCTGGAAAGCACATTTTTCTTTAAAACTACAGTGATTTTCCTTTCTACTCAAACACGTGGACTTCAGGAAGATATTGGCAAAAGATGATGCTTACTTGGTGTGGGGCCTGGGGACCTAGGAGACTTGGCTGTGCGTACAGAGACCAAAGAGACCCTGGGATCATGCAGACCATATTTCAGCAGTGCATTTTTAATGCTTCTGAATTTCTGGTAACATTCCAGGAAGGCCGGGTTGCTTGCATGAGATGGGCACTTTCTTCCGATGCAGCTTGCTAAGTGAGCAAGACCCAGGGGTGGGGACCCCTGCATTTCTGCTGAGAGGGTTCTGTTTTTGTTTTCTGGTACAGAGGATTGAACTCGGGACCTTGCGCTTTTGAAGCAGGGAGCAGAACCACTGAGCTAAATCCCCGGTCCTACCAGGAGGGTTCTGGACGCCAGTTCTTGGCTGCATGGCTCACAGTTCTGCTCCACACAGCATGTTTGAAGCAGAGGCTAAGTTTTGGATAAAAGTGAGTCCAGATTAGGGCTTAATGGCTTTTTATTGTTTTACTTCTGGAGAACAGTTTCTAAGAGTGCCTGTGCAGCATGCCTGCTTAAGTGCCTTTTGTCCCTATAGTGTCTGTAAGAGCAAAGGTGCAAGCCAGGATCATGAGCTATGGCTGTATTGGTCAGCTTTTCATTGCTGTAACCAAATACCCAAGAAAAACACCTTAAAGGAGCAAGGATTGATTTTGGCTCTTGGTTTCAGAGGCTCCAGTCCACAGTCAGCTGGCTGTGTTGCTTTTACGCCTGTGGTGAAGGGGAAGAGTCATGGCAAGAGGGCCTGGTGGAGGAAAGTTGCTCACCTCATGGTGTTAGGGAAGCAGAGAGTGAAGAGCCGGAGAGGCAGGGCCCAGGGACCAGCTGTAGTCTCCGGGGTCATAGCCTTCACCCAGGCCCTGCCTCCTAAGTTTCCATAATGTCATCAGATTATGGATAGATTAATCCGCTGAGGTCAGGCCCCTCATGACCCAGTCACCTTCTGGAAGCCCCACCAATGGATGTGTGAGACTTTGGGAGAACATTCTAGATCTGAACCATAAGACAGAAGAGCCATCACATTAGAGTGATCCACCCACACCCATGTTTATAGCTGCACAGACTCGTAACAGCTAAATCATGGAAATGACCCAGATGTCTGTCAACAGATGAACAGAAAAAGAAAGTGTGGGATTTATATACAATGGAGTAGTACTCTGCCATAAAGAAGGATAAACTTGAGTCATTTAAGGGAAAATGGATGCAACTTGAGACCATAATGTTAAGTGAAATAAATCAGACACAGAAGGTTAAATACCACACAGTTTCTCTAATATGAGAGACCCGAAAATATGAATAATTTAAAGAGCAAAGTAAAAGAGACATGTTAGGCAGGTAGGCTCTAGGGATGGGAAGGGGATGTGGGGCAGGAGGGAGAGGAGAGGACCGGGCAAGAGGAGTAACATAGATCACGATGCGATACGTATGCGTATCAACCCCCAAGCTCAGTGTGGTCACTGATTCGCAAAGGTATACAATGAAAAGTTTGCAAAAGAGAAACTAGTTGGCCTTTGTATTTAAAAAGAGGGACGTAGAAAGCTCGGATGGGGGACGCTGACGCCTCGCCTCGGCAGAGCAGCCCTGCAGAGATGTGCTTGGAGGACAGGCACGCTGCCTGTTTTACTCTCTGACCCCAGGAGGTGTCAGCTGTGCCTGTGTAGCCTTCCGTTACCATGGCGACAGCAGCAGTGGGGCACTGGCACAAGTCCCTGTGCAGCAGTGAACCTCACTGCACGTACTGCTGTGCTGTGTGACACCTCGCAGGTCAGCTCTGCCCAGAGTCCCAGATTCAGATGAGATTGTCCAGCACCTCTCACTTCCTTCACATCCCAGCTCTTAGCGCGGGTTCATCTTTTGCTCGTAAAAACCAAAGCTGTCACTTTGGGGAAACTGAAAGAACACAGCCCGTGCCCCATGTCGCCACCACTCAGAATGTCTTCGTCTGCTGGTGTCCTCATGCAGCCGGCCACTGCTGTCACTGCCCTGTAGAAGTTTCCAGCCTCATCAGTTTCTCCAGCACCAAAGCAAAAAGGCACCTTGCACTGTGCATCCTCGGAGTCGTGTCCGTCACGGCGACACCGCTTGACAATGCCCTTTCCACGGAGAGCACAGACGCTGAGCAGCCACACTGCAGACGGGGCATTGATGGCACTGTCAGCGTCGATGCGACGCTGGGCATCACAAACGCTTGGACCCTGCAGCTCGTTTCAGTTAAGAAGACATAAGTCCCCAATGAAGAATCCCTGAAGTCTTGAGTTTATTGTTCCCTATGAAGGAAGAAAGGGCCGAAATCCCATAGACGTTGCATTAAAGCCATGTTTTCATAGAATCACACATTATCTTCATGCTAGTGTCTTTGAGATTTAATGTCATCATCACTTCATTTTTATTCATTTCTTGTGCTAAACTTATTATTAAGAATAATAGAAGTACTTGGACCGGTTTAATGGACCTTGGCCCTGAGATGTGTGAGCTAATTCCAATGGAATACAAACACTGGAATTGAAGCCAACCTTCTAGTTCTTTTGTATAAGAGTATAAGAGGTATAGGTTCTACTTGGTCCAATTGAGTTGGTGGTGGCACCTATTGAGTTAGAAGCAACAGCAGATCAGAGGAGGAGGAGGAAGTGTAGATACACGTGCCATTCTGTACCAGACACACAATCCAAGACTTCAACTGTGGAAAGTGTGTATGGGATGCTAGCAGTAGATTCAAAGAACTCCCTACACAATTGCTCAGCCCTCTTTCTCTTTTGAAGTGTTTATTTGTGTTGGGAGGGCTTTCATAATCTTATCCAATATGGGATTTTTTAAAACAGTATTTTGCATGTTCTGATAATTGTACAAATGAAACAAAAATGCTATCCTACGTTGGCTATCTAAAAATAATTGTGAAGATTCTGCCTTCAAGTACAGATAAAGTTTTGCTAGAAAATATGTACCAGGTCATAAAGAATATATTAAAACCAGAATGTGGACTTTCATTTCCAAAACTCAGTGGAATGGTGGGAATCTTTATGTGGATTTTCTCTGTATTCTAGATAGCAGGGTCCTTTGATGATTCGTTTACCAAGCTGACTGCTTTCATTTCATATGAGAATTACAGGGTAAAGTCTTAAGAGCCCAAACAATGTCATCTCGTTTTTGAAAAGTGTGACCTATTGATCCTCTCCATTGGGCTACTGGGACATTTTCTTGTATTTCTCAGAGGCTCCTGGTTAGTGTGCCTGAAGTTCAGGTGAGTCACCACTAGATGCCGCTCAACACATTCCCGTTTTCTTGGACTTCCCTTTCACGTTGGATGTGCAAGTTGGAGGAATTCTTGGACACATTGTATCCTGTACTGTAATTGCTCTGATTGCCTCCTCTACTGATCTGTGAGATTATGGAGGGCACACACGTTGACACACACACACATCCACTCACACACAGGCACAGGCTTTCAGGAGAGCAGGAAAGATAGGACATAGGAAAAGGACAGAGTTCCTTTTCGTGCAGTGCTCAGCCCTCTGCACTCTGAATTCAGCGACCTGAGTTTTCAGGTCTTGTAAGACCTGGGGGGTTCTTTTCCAGTCCCGTGTTCTTGGAAGTCGCAGTGCTGGCTTTTGCCCCGCATGGATCGCTGCAAGTTCAAGGCCAGCCTGGGCTACATAGTGAGTTCAAGATCAACCTGAATTGTGTAGCGAGATCCTGTCTCAAAACAACAGATAAGCAAACAAGTGAGATAAAAAGCTTGGCGCGGTGTGCATGCCTGTAATTTCAGCTCTCTGGGAGGCTGAAGCAAAACCACAGGTTCTAGTCGATTCTGGGCAATTTGAGGACTTTGTGAAAAAGGGGCTAGGGGTGCAGCTCAGTGCTGAGGCCCTGGGTTCAATCCCCAACAGTGAAAGAATGAGACGGTGAGATAAAGATTGCTATTAAAGATCACCCTTTGCTATCAAAATATACTCAAGACATTCATAGTTACATGGGACCATTCAATAAAAATTCCATTCAAGATAGTTTACAAAAAAAGTTTTAATTCAGTGAGTGATTCCTGACTATTTCTGTTGTTTCTCATTTCCTTCTTTATGAACACGCTAGGTGAATGCTTCTGTGTGCTTTATACGTGCACTAGGAGAGTAGTTGCTGCCGGAAACCTGGGAGCCCCTCATATGTGGAGGTGGCAGTGCTCACTTCCTGGCTTGTGCAGGGACTAGATGATGAACCACCTCGCGCACACCCTCTGGCTGCTCTGGGACCAGACCTCAGAGGAGAGGTGCATGGCCGGCAGGTTCTCATCTTCTCCCTCCAAATGCATGTACAGCTTGTACCAAGCCCATAATCTTCCCTTCTTATTATCATGTAGCATGGGAGGAACTACACCACAGAGTGGTAGAATAATTCTTTCAGGGTCGCACGGCTGGCCACACTCAGAATGCTGTTACAGTCGTTACCTTCGTCGTTCGCATTTGCAACAGTAGTGAAGTTTGCAGTTTTTCCTCTTGGTGTGAGGGCAATCCACAAGGGCGCTGATGTTCCAGGGAAGTAACAACATCTGATCTAATGAACATCCTGCCCTTCACAGTGCTGTGGATGCAGGTTCTCCTCAGTGGGACTCTGTCCAAGCTAATTAGCCTCACGCAGAGAGGTGGGCACTCTCTCTCTGCAGGCTGGCTCACTCCTGCTGCTGTCTCTGGGCCTCTGCTGTGCGACACCTCCTGATAGGCAGCTTGACGCTTGTTTAGGGAGTTGGGATGCAGGTGGTGTCTGCGCAAGTCTCGCTGGGTGGGTGGGCAATGAGATGGGGCCAGCAAGAGTCCCTGGAGGGGAGAGCAGGGCCAGGGCCCGAACTCGGTGCAGGGGTGGGAGGTCTGGGTGCACTGCACAGATGACACCAAAGGAGACAGCGACGGCCGTGGAGGGTGGGAGGGAATCTTGGCAGAGGACAAGAACAACAGTGTAGTTAGCACACGCTTCCCCAGGCTGGATGGAGCCCTTGGCAGCACGCACTCCAGGCAGCTGTGTCCTGTGCCCGCAGAACCAAGCTGGCCCAGACGGAGCATGGTGCTCAGCTGCTGCATGGGCCAGGCCCCCTTTGACTTCTGTACATGGACCAAAGCACCCTTTGTGCTGGGCTTGGCCAGTGTGTACCTTGGGTTCTCTCCCCATCTCCTCTTAAATCCTCGTCATGTGTCCAGAAGCAGCTCATGGGCTTCCCTGCCCACCTCGACCCCCTTGGCTCAGCCACATTCTGGCCTCTTCCCCAGTCTTGCTGACTTGGGTCTGGTCTTTGGATCTGAACATGAGGAGGCTGGACCTCTCTTCCAGCAGGAACAGAGTAGAGTACCAACTTCGCACAAGCGGCTCGGGTTCACTGCCGAAGGGACACGGCACACTGCAGCCCATGGGGCACGTGTTTTGTGGGGATCTTTACGGACCAGATCCCATCTGTCCTACATAAGCCATGGGCTCCTTAAACTTGTGATCCAAGTTTACTGCCTGATTCGCCTCTGCATTTCCACGGTGCTGGCACAGTGAGCCAGACTTGAGCTCAGCTGGAGATGCTGGGTATTTCCTGCTTCTCCTTGCCTATTCTCTTTGTGGTTTCAACACGGTTTTACCAGCACTAGGACCGTGTGCAGGTCCTGAGGCTCATAGTCAGATCCTTCTCATCTTTGTACCTCACAGGCAGCCTTTGTACCAGTGTGCTGACCTTGGTTTATACCCATTGGATGAACAACGGAGTGAAAAACGTGGCTCTTGGGGCTGCTCTTGCGTGACCTGGGTGGGTGACTGAGGCAAAAGAAAAGCAATGCAATGTGGGAAAACAATAATGTGCAGCACTTGTATTATTATTATTTTAAATTTTCAAACAGGTGTTTTTGATGCTTTTGGAAGATTCCAACAAGAAATCACACATTGCCCCAGGCACCAAGTCAGAGCCTCAGACTCAGAGACCTGCTGGACCTTCTCCCAACTCCTGTGAGTACAGAGCGGGTCTCAAATTTCCACTGTAGGATCCAGGGCCCTGGCCTGGGTGGATAGCCTTAGTTTCAGCGGTCAAATGGCATCCCCAACTGACCAGTGCATGGTGGGTGGGGCAGCGAGTGGGTTTGTAGGAAAACATATAGGAATCTCAGGAGTTTGTCCTGGCTTGAAAAGGACAGCTGTGTGTTTATGGGAGATGTTTTGTTCCATCTTTTCTTCAGATCTTGACTTACCATATCAGAAATTTCCCAAGGAATAGCTAATACTGTCCATCATGTTTCCCTTGCAATGTAAACAAACCAGTGCAGTCTGCACCCCCCGGCCTGCCTGTCATGTGCAGATGCTTGGCAGGCAGTGAGTTAACGTGGTTTAAGAAACTGCCAGATGTGTGTTTGCTTTCACTGGGCTCTGTCTCCAGGGACCCCGTCTTTTGTGTTCAGACCTCCTCCTGTCAGCCTTAACAGCTGGAGAGAATCCAGGCTTGGCTTCCGGGGTGTGACTGCACTCGGATTCAGCCCGGTGCCTGGAGTGTTTATCAGCAGTAACTCAGCAAGCCGGGCTGGAGGGCAGACAGCACGATCCTTCTCAGAGGATCCCTTGAGAGCCTTCAGTCCATCAGGAACTCACCCAGGAATCAGTTACTAGAATTACATAGATTATAATATTTTTAGTAGATTCTTGGTGTTTTCAGCACTATTTGAATGTTGAAATTTATCTCCTTGCTTTCCAGCCCATGCTTTAATGAAGTTTAGCTATATGTCTGTCTGTCTGTCTATCTATCTATCTATCTATCTATCTATCTATCTATCTATGTATCTATGTATCTATCCATCTTCAGAATTGATGTTTGGCTTTACTTTACGGTCCCCTGATGATTATATCAAGCATATCTTCTTTTTGAACAGCTTTTTTGAGATATAATTCGCATACCCTACACTTTAAGTGTACAATTCATTGACTTTTATAGTTGTGCCCTTCCCACCATTATCAGTGTTAGAATTTTTTCATTACCCCCAAAAGAACCTCCACTCTGTGACATGTAGAGTTGCCTCAGTTGCCTCAGAGGTCCCCCCCAGCCTCAGGAAACTTGACATATCTCTATCTCTATAGATTTGCCTCTTCTGGACATTTTATATAAATGACAGCACAGATGTTGTCATAGTTGCTTTTTCTCATTGCTGGGACAAACTGACACCCAAAGTTAAAGGGGGAAAGGTTTATTTAGCTCACAGCTTGTAGAGGTTTCAGTCTATAATCAGCTGGCTCCAAGGCAGGGTGGCATGGCAGACAAGCATCACAGAGGAAAAGTAGTTCATGGTGGGCAGAAGGGAGGAAGCAGCAAGCAGCGAGTGGCACGTGACAAGAGCAGCTTCTTTCTGCCCCTTTATATTCTATCTAGGTGCTACCCTAGGGAGGGCAGGACTCACACCCAGAGCCATGTCAAACCGATCAGTTGACTACCTTAGTAATCACAGGCTTAATCCCAGCTTCACACTCTAGAGCCAGCCACTTCTGAAAAATCCCCCACCTATGGCTTTGGGGGACATCTAGATACAAGTGGTAACAGATACGGACTTTTGCGACCACTTTCTTTTACTCAGCAGAAGTTATTCAAGGTTTATGGACCCAGCAGGTATCAGGACTTTCTTTCTTTCTCTCTTTCTTTTTCTTTTTGTACCGGGGATCGAACTCAGGAGCTTGGGCTTGCAAGGCAGACGCAGTGCCACTGAGCTAAATCCCCAGCCCCAAGACTTTATTTCTTTTGATGGCCAGATAATACCCCATTATTGTGTGTGTATAACACATCTGTATCTTTTCATCAGGTGATGGCATTTGGGTTATTTCCAGTGTCTTGCTATTATGAATATGCTGCTATGAACATTCATGTGCAAGCTGTTTTTCATGGATATACGTTTGCTCGTCTGTCTGTTCCTAGGAATGGAATTGCTGGGTCATCTGTTTAAACACTTGAGGAGTTGCCAGGGAGTTATCTGAAGTGTCTACACCTCGCATTCCCAGCAGCAGTGGAAGAGGGATCTGGTTTCTCTGTGTCCTCGCTAACATCAATGATTCCTAATACTGGCTGTCTTTTCCGTGGTTGTTGGCTGTTAGTAAATCTTTAAAGAAATGTTTGTTAAAGTTCTTTGTTCTTTTCTGAATGGGGTCAGTTTTTTTTTTTTTTCTTTCTGTTTTTGTTATTGTTGTTGAATTGTGGGAATTCTTTATATTTTCTGGATAAAAGTCCCACCACACTCTGCTGTTACCAAATGGAGCGACCTCGTTATATCAACTACATGCATGTTTCCTGTAGTGCTGTTTATTTCTCTGTGTCTTTCCTGGCTTTCTGTCAGGTTGTTTTGTCCACCCTTGAAAATAGCTATTCAAGTTTCCTCCTACTATTGCAGACATGTGCAGTTCAGCTTGATTTCTCTAAGTGTTTGTTCCACATGTTTAGGAGCTCTGATGTTTGCTTTCAATGTATTTATAATTGTTACATCATCTTGGTGAATCGATGCTTTTAATAAATGGAGCATTTTATATAAGGACTTTTATGCAAAGTCCTTTTCATCTCTTATAACTAATTTCCACTTAGCCTATTTGTCTGATATTAGTATAACTAGCCCTCTTCTTTTTCAATTACGATTTACCTGAAATATCTTTTCCCATCTTGTAAGCATAGACTTGTCTGTGCACCTTCTGTAGATAGCATATAGTTGAATCTTGTTTTTTTTTTAAAGCAATGCTGTCAATTTTGATTAGAGACTTTAATCCATTTGTATGTAAGGTAATAATGATAGAGTAGTACTTATCCTGCATTTTGTTTTCTGTATGCTTTATAGCTATTTCTCTTTTCTTCCACTACCAATTTTCATGTATTTTTGATGACATGTTTTGGTTTTGTTCATATTTCCTTTTATGTATAATGTGCAAATTTTTTAGTTTTGTTTAGCAAAGGAATTATGTATAATATCCTTTTATTGTGATAATCTATCTTAAATTAGTACTAACTTAATTTCAATCACGTACAAAAACTATTACTTTATACCTGTACTCTATTGACTTGTATTACTGGTATAAAAATTACATCTTTACATATTAGATATCCCACATAGCTTTAATTATTTTTATGATTTTTGGCTTTTAAGTCCTGCAGAAAATATGAAGTAGAGTACAAAGTAAAATTCAATGATACTGATTTTGTATTTGTCTATGTATTTATGTTTACTAGAGAACTTTTTATTTGAGCTGCCTATGAGTTATTATCTAATATTCTTTCATTTCAACTTGAAAGGCTACCCTTACCATTTCTTGTGGGGTACCTCTCCTAGTCATGTACTTCTCTAGCTCTTGATAGTTTGTAAATGTCTAATTTCTCTTTCATGTGTGAAGGGCATTTATGCAAGATGTAAAGTATCATTTGATAGTGTTTTTCCATCCCTTTGAACAACCATCCATGGCCTTCTGGGAAGCAGGGTTCTTCTGTGATGATTGGCTGATAGTCATGCCGAGAGTCTTTCTTCCTCACTGTCAAGATGCTCCCTTGTCTTTTGACCTTTGGTGGTTTGTTTATAATGTGTCTTTGTGTGGGCCTTTGGGTTTCTACTACTTGGAGTTCATGAATCTTGGGTTTGCTTATCCCTGTTTCCTCAAATTTGGGAAATTTGGGTCTGCTGTTTTCTTTCTCTTCTCTTTCTGTAAATTTCAAAATTCAGGTATTGTTCTCTTCTTGCACTCTATCTCTTTTACTTCTTTGTAAGAACAAAAATTTGTTTCTCAGACTCAATAATATTATGTGACTGTCCTTTCTTTCATTGATTCTCTTTTCTTCCTGCTCAACTCTATTCTTCAACTCTTGTAGTTTTTTTTTTTTTAAATTCAGTTATTATACTTTTTAGTTCCAGACTTTCTGTTTGGTTCTTTAAGATTTTTTAAATAACTTTAATTTCTGTGTGGATATTTTTATGTGGTTCATGTATTGCCTTCCTGATTTCCATTAGCTCTTCACTCATGTTTGTCTTCCGCTCTCCAAGAATATTTAGGACCATTGTTTTCAAATCTTTACCGGGATATGTGCCTTCAGAGACTGTTTCTGAGCATTACTTTGCTCCTTTGCAGGGAACAGGCATCCTTGTTTTTTTGGGGTGTGTGTGTGTGTTTGTGTGTGTGTGTGATCATTTACTAAAACTTGGCATTTGGTAAATCAGCCACTCCTCCCCATCTTTGTAGACTGGAATGGAAGACATTTGCCCTTTAGTGGTTCCTGAGTCTTGAGCTCAGCCTGGGAAAAGGTTTGTGGACTTCTCAGTTCTTTTCTGGGCTTGTGTCCTGTCTGAGCCTCCATAGACACATACTCTTCTTCCTACCAGTTTCTCTTGGCCACTTTTAAGTGCTTTAGTTTCTCAGTGACTCTTACCCTAGCCCATTTCGAAGTTTCAGATGCCCTGTTGTCCCTCATCCCCTCACTCTCTCATCCCCAGGGTCTGTGACTCTGCCACCCTCCTCACTTTTTGCATGCTCTTTGCCAGCTGCTGCTTTCGGTGGTTTCCAGACCAGATCTAAACTTGGTTGCCATTCACATGTTGTCTCCAGGTCAGGTGGGAAAAACCAGTCCCCCGACAGTGCACAGCCAGGCCAGGACTTCAGAAACAGTTTCCACATTGCACTTTTTGTCCTGAAGGAGGGATGAAGGCATCAGGCCATTTCCTTATAACCCCGCCAATGAGGAGGGTAGGGGCTGCCATACAAAACCCCACAACTGCCATTTTGTGTGTGGTTTTCTTTTCCTGTTTTCATTGGGGGGAGACTAGGAGTTTGCTTGGTTGCTTAGATACTTGGCTGATTTCCAGAGCTCCTGTGGAAATGTGTTAGCTGCCCATGGTTGTTCATTTGTTGTCTCCATGGGAGTGGGGGTCCGAGTCCTAACCTACTGTCTTCCTGCATCACTCTTCTCTTGATTGTTTTAAGGGACCATTTTTGTGATTGAATATTTTGACCTTTTGATTTTTTTTTGAGGGTTTTGCAAAAAGCTTTATATTCAGTACACTCATGAGTTTTCTCTCTGCCCCTTTATCTGGTGGTCAGTTTTCAATCCCTGTAGCAAATACCTGGGAAAATTAACTGATAGAGAGGTTTATTTTGGCAGATAGTTTTGGAGGTTCCAGCCCATGACAAATTGGTGATATTCAATATCCAAATCACAATATCAACAGATCTTCTTGGCTTTCACCACTTTACAAAAATCTGATGAGGCAGAGAATTTTCACAATCATCACTTCTTGTTTTTGTTTTGTTTTCTGCTTGTCTAACATTCATTCCCTATCTTTAATCTGTCACCTCCCATTTTACTGTAAGTATCAAGAAGAACCCAGACAACTTCTTCAGTTGTTTGAAAATCCCCTTAGCTAAGTGTCCAGCTTTGTGGCTTATACTTCTGCCCTCTACATAGTTGTGAGGAGCGATTGTAAGAGATTTCAATGCTATAACAAGAGCATGCTTCCCTTGGTTTCCGGTGACACGCTCCTGGCTTCTTTATGAATCCTGGAGGGCAGCATCTTTGACTTTCCTATTTCTACTCCTTCTGTCCTGGGAGAGCTACATTCCTCTATCACTGACCCCAGATTTCTCCCCTGTCTACTGCCCACTGATTTCCAGCCACTCTCTTGCTTGTAAGTTTTATTATGGTAATCTTCCATTTCCAATAAGCAAATCCATGTTAGTGTTCTGCTGTTATTAAACCACCCCTGACTTAGCAGATTGACATGAGCCCGTCCCTTACCCCTTACCTCCATCTGCCAGAGCTCTGGGCTCAGCGCCTTGGGCTCTGGGCCCAGGATCTTTCGGGCTGTGGTACAGGTGCCACCCAGACAACACCCTCGCCTACAGCATCTGTCCAAGCCCATTTGGGCCCCAGGCAGAATTCGGTTCCTAGAGGGCCAGGGTCCCCGCTTTCTGGCGGTGTCACTTGGTGGTTGCTCTCAGCTTCTAGTAGAGACCTTCCGGTCTCAAGACTGGCAGCAGTCTCTTCAAAGCCAGCGGGAGAATCTGGTTTGCTAATTTTTAAGGGATTTGGACAGGCCCCTTCCTGAATTAGCAAGTTCTCTTCATCTTTGCTATCTGATGTTTGATGGCAGGAGGAAAAGCCATCATGCCCAGGGCCTTCTATGCAAGGGAGCGGGTGCACAAAGGTCTGAGTCACTATGGGTCACTTGGTATTTCACCCTGCACCGGCAGTGTTAGGACAGGCTGCGGTGAATTTCTACAATGTGAGCCTCTTCATATGCACCAGCTGTTTATATTTCCTCTGTTGTAAAAATTGCTGTTGCTCTTTCTCTTTAACCTTCTTTGTAGTTTTTAAGAATAGTTTCTTTTTCTTTTTTTTTTTTAAGGCAAAAAGATTTAATATGGCTCATGGTTTCAGAGGTTTCAGTCCATGGTCACTTGACCTTGCTGCATAGGCCCTAGGCTGGCAAGCATGTTGTGGTGGGAGTGCCTGGTGGAAGAAGGGGATTACTTCATAACAGTAGAGGATCAAAGAGAGAGAAAGAAGAGCCAGGGTCCCAATATCTTCTTCAAGGTCTTGCCCCCAGTGACCTAAATTCTTCACACTGGCTCCTACCTCACAAAGGTTCTATCACCTCCCAATAGTGCCACAGTCTGCAGACCAAGCCTTTAGCACATAGATCCTTGGGGACGCTTATCCAAACTGTAGTAGTGACCTTATATCCTAGTATCTCAACAGTACTCCCATCTCAGGTGTCACTATGGGGATGAAGGCTTGTGTGTGCAGTGTTTGACAAGGTCTGATATTCTGGGGGCACCCAGTAAACTGAGTTAAAAGTGTGATTTTGCTCATTTCTTCCAGCTACTTCCTGTTCTTTTTTTCTTATGTCCTTTGTCCATACATTTTGGGAGTTATCTACATGCACGTTTCCAAATTATCCAGCAGTGTAGGAAAAGACAGAGATTAGTTCAAGCAAATAGAAGTTGTGTTTTGCATCTTTTTCCTGCACTTTTCACATACCAGCTCTTGTTTTGGTATCGTGTGCAATCAGGCTCATAATATCATCATTGTTGGTATTAACCCCAGCTATAGCTGCTGCTTGCCAGCAGCAGGGGCCAGTGATGAGTGCTGCATATGGCATCATTCTTTGAAGAGTTCATGGTATCTGGATGATGATATCAGACCTCCTCCAGCCTCCAACCAGTAATCTCAGTGGAAGACCTCCAAAATGATATAGGGGAAAGAGATGTAACTCCCAAACCTATTAGGTATCGGAAACATGAGTTCGTGTTCTCTAAAATCAAAGAATGAATTCTAGGAACAACGGAGGTTAAGAGTAGGAAAAATTTATTGAGAGAAAGAAAGCTTCTGTTTAAGAGAGACAGAAAGGGTACCAGGAAGTGGGTTGCCCCTTAAGAATAGTTTCTTAAATTTATTTTTATTAGAAATACACTGCATGCATCTTACAGTAAGCCTTAGAACATAATCCTACAACCAGGTGGAACATGCCTGTGTGACCATCACCCAGATGGAGAGAAAAGAATCCCAGCACCTGGAGGCCCCTCCTGTCCCCTGGGCCAAAGCCTTGCTGTAGGACTGTTGTCACTTGAGGATCTTTGTGCCTGGCCTTGACCTCTGTATAAAGGGAAGCATGCCACAGATACAAGAGTCTGGGGTTTGCTTCTGAGATCCATGCTTGATATTCCTTGCATAATGTTGATGTAGTAATATTCATATATATTATAATTTATCTGTGTTCTACTCTAGAAATTTTATTTTACATGGAGATAAATGCTATTTTTCTCTATTATTTCTTAGTATTTTGCCTAAAGGTTTAATTTCAGCATTTAAACATACATTAATTAATGATTTTCATAGATAAGAAGGAATTTAAAGACAGTACGATTGCTAGGTACTCATAAATATTTTATTATCATGATAGTTTAGGATAACTTCCATGGAAAATTTATTGTCTACATATGCCCTCTTCATTATGGTTCTATGTCTGGTTTTCAAAATGATAATTTCGTGTTTGGAATCTGGCACATATTAAGAAAATCCATGTAAACACGTGAGAAATGCAACATGAGCGGTAAAACCCAATGCTCTGTGGGAAAGAGTGGGGTCCTGAGTTTGAGAAAGGAACCCCAGGAAGAGGAACCACATTTCCCACTGTTGCTGTAAAGTATGATATAGAAATGTAACTTTCTTTATCATTCATATTACAGGTTTTGGAAGGGGAATGTATGTCCTTTACCAATCTTTTACATTTTTCATTACTAAATGAGGAGTTCAGGATAAATTAAAACAAATCTGGTATAAGTTCACTTGTTTTTGCCAGTTTTATTAACTTCTATAAAATTCTCACATGAAACTCAACAGAGAGCTTCTGTCTAAGTCAGATTTGAGTTCCCTGGTAGCAACCACTTTGTCAAATGTTAGAGTGTGTTTTCATGCATTCTAAATAGAGTGGCTTAGCCAATGTTTCCTTTTCCCCTTGGTGTGTTCTGCACTTGAGAAATTCTACTTCTAGAATAGCCATTAACCAAAGCCTCCCTCTCCGTGGTGCCCGGATGTGTGCTCTCTGTGCCGACTCCTTCTCCCTGCTGCACCTGCCTGTGGTGCCCTGTCTACACAGGCCGGATGTCTTCCAGGGGGCGGCTTTCAAATGACTCACTGCTTGCTTCCCTGAGAGACTGATGGAGGCTGAATAAAATATAAAATACATACTTTTTAATCGTAGAGAACCTACTGGTGACACAGAAGTGAGTTATAAAGACTGAAGCCCGGAATAGCACATTTGTCCTCTGTCTACACTGTGGGGTGTGGAAGTCACTTCTTCACGGAGAAAGAAACTGTCCATTAGCTGCCTAACGAAAGTGCCTAATGAGTAACACATACAGTAGTTTATTAGTGTGTCAGATGCTGGGATGGGCTCTTTACACCTATTCGCATTTTTGTGCGTGACTTTCACCACAGATTGGAGACAGAAGGCTTGAGGCGTAGAGTTGTTACCTGACTTGCCCAAGCCCTCAGTGTTTCCAGCATGAAATTCCTGTTCAGGCAGAGCAGCTGCCATGGAAGCCTGTTGAGATCTTTTCTCTGGGTTTTGAAAAGGCTTTTCTGAGACCCGATAAGCTGGTGTTTATTGTAGTATTTGAAACAGGGAACTGGATTAACTGTTAGGCTTCCAGAAAAAAGCCAGTGATTTGGGGGCAGAATGAGGGTCGGGAGAGTTTGTTAGGCCAGACATTACTGAGCTGCACTCCAAGGTCCACTGACTCAACAGGTCTGGGAAGGGCCTGGCAACTGGCATTTCTATCAAGCTCCCAGGGGAGAGCTGCTTTGGGCTCCATGCCTGAGACCCTCCACTTTGGTGTGAGAGTAGGAGGAGAATCCTATTTAGAATAATATCCTCTGGGTTTATTCTGCTTCCTTGCTCACTGACAGGGCGCTGGTATCAGGGACTGAACTGTGTTCCCCCAAATTCTTGTGTTGCAATTCTGACCTCCGGGACCTACACATGTGATTGCATTTTGAAAAAGACAGTGAAGGTAAAATGAATCATTGGAGTGGGTCTTAATCCAAAAGACTGTTGTACTCATTAGAGCAGGAGAGGAGGACTGAGACCGTGGAGGGGTGACTATGGGAACACATAGGGAGAAGGGGGCATCCGAGAGCCAAGGAGAGTGGCTTCGTGGAAAACAACCCTGCCAATATCTTCAGCTTGGAGTTCAACCTCCAGAATAGACAGAGATGTAAGGTGCTTGAGTGGCTCAGTGTGTGAGGAGAACCCCTTCCTCTCTGAGCTGTGCCGCACAGGTGGAGTGGCTGGTTGATGGTCAGCCCTAGCCCCTGGCATGTTAGTGCCCTTCTGCTTGACTACGGTAGAAGCTGCCATGTCCGGTGGATGCTGGCCCATAGCACAACACTGTCCTGGCCTCAGTTCCAACCTTACCTCCCTGGTGCCACCTCTCCTTCCCTCCTGAGGAGCTTCAGTCTGCTCCTCCATTGCTTCCCAAGCTTCGCATGTGCTCTTTTATAGGAGCAAGCCTGCAGTTCATTGTCACTTTCTGCATGGCTTTCCTTCTCTTCCAGGGGTTTCATGGTACAGTGCTTGCAGGCTAGACAGTAACAGGGTTCCTAAGAAATCTTGTTCCTTGGCTCAGCTCTTCTCTACTCCTGCCCACTCTCTCCTGTGCCCTCTCCTCACTCCTGCTGCTCACGGCCCCTCCAGGAGAACTCCCTTCCTGCTTCGTGGAGAAAATATAAGTGGACAAAGGCTGACTGGCGTCTCACCCCTGACACCTGTCCTCACCTTTCTTCCTGTCCTGGGAGAGAATGGGTCACTCTTCCCAGATGAGACCACTGATGCTGTAAGGAAGAGTTCTTCCTTCCTGCTTCCAAGGAAGAATTCTTCGCGCTGAATTTCCAACTTCTCCCATCTCCTGGGTCTTTCTCATTAGGATTGAGACATCCGCACCACTCCCCTTTAGGGAAAACCAAGCAGATAGTCCTGTGTGTCAGGGCTGGTCTCCAACCCTTTACTCTTGCTGCCAAGTACAGCCACGTGACAGCCCATCAGTGTGTTCTTACTCCTCAGCCAAAGCCTGCTTTCAAAAGTAAGTGTTTGATCATGCTATTTCATTTAAGAATATTTGATGGTTTTGCCTTCTTGTGGATTCACATTCTGCCCACAGACTCCAAAGATGATTCGTGCCCGAGATCCTGTCTCCCCGGCGTCTGCTTCTCTTTCAGTTTCTTGGACAGTTTTTGTGCTTCCAGAATCTTCCCATGGCTCTCTCCTTTCCTTCCCTTCCCAAAGGCCCCCTTCTCTGAGCTGATCCCATCATTCTTCAGCATGTGATTCATTGTTGCTTCTCTACCTCACAGGACCAGGTCAGCTTTCTCCTGACAAGTGCCCAGTCCCCTCTTACCCACTGAGGCTCCTGTGACACATCGCGTTTAAACAGTTCTTTGTGCTTGCTGACACCTGTGCCTGCTCCAAGGCAGTGAGCCTGAGAGAACAGGGCTAGAGCTGGTCCTGCTTCCTGCTGTGTCCTGGGTTTCATCAGACACAAAGAATACTTGTTTCTTGCCTGACGGGCTGGTGAACACATCGGTCTCCTGGGGTCCTGCATGAAGGCAGGTGGCAAGCCAGTGGGCTCATGGGGGCCCATGCTGGGTCAGGGCGAGGTTCTCCCTGCAATGCCTCATCCTGCCCAGTGCCATCCATGCTTTCGTCCCATCATGCTACGCAGCTGCTCTGGTCATGACACAGTTTTAAGAGAAAAGACCTTTAAAAAAATCTTTAAAATTGCCAGGGTCCTTATTAAAATAGCATCTTCTTAGGCCCAACTCTCACAAATTTTGATTCTGAAGACCCAGGCATTTCATAAACAGCCCAGGTCCCTGTGACTTTTCTGGTCTCGGATCACTCCCGTGAAAAGCACCCTATTAGTCTTTTTGAACTTAAAGTTCATGTGAAAGATCACAAATCTATGGAACACCGAGTGAATCTGGGAAACATGGTTATTTTCTCTACAGAAGGCATTGACATTTAAAAAAAATTTTTATGAAGCCTTCTCCCCTCATGTGAGATCTGAGATTGCATTTAAATTTTCAGCTCTCCAGCTTGTCAGTGCCACTTTACGTAAAATTCTTCTCCTTTTTTCTCTCACAATTTAATTCTCTGTATTTCCTCCCTAATTGCCGCTGCTTCTGGCGATGGAAGCAGTTTGGCAGTGATTCCTGGAAGGGTCCGAGGTCCCTCCTTTGCTCTTTAAGACAATGCCTGTGCACAGCCTGTCTCGCCCGGGGCGGCCGTAACTCTGCCTCTTCAAAGAGCTCTTCCACATTCTATGTGTGTCTCCTGGGCTTCACCGTGGTGTTTTTTTCTTTTTTTCTTTTTCCACATTTCCTTGAACTTCAGAAACCACCATCCCTGTGAGCAAGGTTGGGAGGGGGTGTTGCTGCTGCCAATTGCACATGCCAAAGATGGTTTGTTTTTCTAGTTCGCTCAAATCAGCAGTGAGCTAACAGTGGGAGCCCTGCAGAATAGAGTTTGCCAAAATAAAATGGAACTGAAATAGATTTGGGCAGGACAAATGCTGGTGGCAGGTGCCAGGGCACAGCAACTTCTATCAGGGGCAGTGGGACATCGAGAGTGTGTATGAAACTGTAATTCCTGCAGCCATGCAGATCAGAGCTGCCAAGAAAGTGCCTCAGGCTGGTGATGAATGGTTCCAGGCCTTATTTCCTGAACTGGAATATCATCTTCCTGAGAAATATTTGACAAAGGAGCTTCACTTATTTTAAGTGTAGTCATTGCCTCAGAAAGAAGTATGGAGCAACTTGGGTAATTCAGATGGGCCTCATGATGGGCAGCCTCTGTCTCCAGGAAGCCTTGACCAGCATGTCCCCTGGGTTGGCTTCAATCCCTCCTTGGTGCCCCTCACTAGAGCCCAGGACAGCTGAGTAGGATGTCCTAAGCTGACTACAGGTCGAATACCTCTGCCCAAAGTGCTTGGGTCCAGATTCGTGTCTCAGTCACTTTCCCCACATCCACAACTTGGAGGAGAGGTTTATTTTGGCTCAGGTCTCAGTCCATAGTCAGTTGGCTCTGAGGCAGAACTTCGTGGCTGAGGGGCTGGCAGAGGAGAGCTGCTCCTGTCATGGTATCTAAGAAGCAGTGAGACAAGGGTGGAGCTGGGGTGGGAGGCCACACCCACAGCGACCCACTTCTGACCAGCCCCACCTCCTAAAAGCAAGTCAGCTCTGAGCCCCTATAGTCCAATCACTTTCTCAGGGCCCTGCCTGTGACCCCATAAGGCTTTAGGGGGACCATAACAATTGTTTCAGATTTTGGGGTTTTTCAGATTTTGGAATATTTGCATATTCATAACTAGAGATCTTGGGAATGAGACCCAAGCCTAAACATGACATTCATTTATGTTTTGTCTTATGCACATGCCTCGAGGGTAATTCCATGCAATATTTTAAATACTTTGCTTCACAAAACAAAATTTCATGGTGTGGAATTTTGCACATGTAGGGTCATGTTAGTGCACAAAATGTTTTTGATTTTGGAGCAGTTCAGAGTTTGGATTTTTGGATTAAGGGTGCTCAATCTTTACCTTGATTCCCTTTCTCCAGTTCCTTAAATCTCACTTGCCCCTCCCTAGCAAAGAGAGATGCCATGGAATACTGTGAGCAGCTGCTATTATTCCTGTTAAGACCACAAAATAAAAGTAGGATTTTGCAAACTATTTTAATTCAATATTTACACTCTTAAAAATCATATGGAAAATGGAGCCTCTGGTAGTGATTTGAAGACTCCTGTTTTCATATTCTCCAACCTCACCTTCTCATCGAGCTCCCCAAGACACGGGGCAGACCTGGATGTGGTCTGGCCACCTGCCTCTGAAAAGCTAATCTATAGTATTTAAAACGAAAACCTAAGTCTGCCCATACCAACCCGAATACAGCTTGAAAATATGTTTGACGAACTGAAGTTGTGATATGCTTTTCATGGTGTACCGCTTCTATAAAGGTTCCTAAAACCACAATATTTTATACAACAAGTGAGCCCACTATGTGCGGTTGTCAAGCTGGAGAGTAGAATCAAGAGATGAAAGGAACTGGAAGAAACCTGGGTAACATTAAGCTTTCTGAGTAAAAGAATGAACCTAGGGGAAAGAAAAACTTCAGTTCAGCATGGTGATAGATAAGGATGGTAAATCCTACATTTGGCCAATATCCAGCCACTCTCTCCCATTCATCAGCCCTTACTGAGCATCTTATTTGGGTGGGAGAGTATGATTAAAGCTGAAGATAAGATGAAATCAGCTCAACTTTTCCCAGCCCCATGGGTTCCTCATCAGTGAAGATGGCAGATATGTGCAAAGAGACAGAGCAGTGAAGGAGGTGAACATAGGGCTCAGGTGGGAGAGAAGTGACAGCCAGGAGATGTTTCTTCTTGTTTAGCTACATCTGTTGATTCTCCCCATGTTCCCAGTGGCACCTTAAGGGCTCCTGCCTGTGTTAGCTAGCTTTTCCCAACTGGCCTGGTTGACCCCTCCTTCAGACAGGCAGCTGCCCAGCAGCAGAGCCCATGAGCCTGAATGTTGTCCTTCCGGCCTCAAAAATTTGGTCAGAGCAGTGACCAGTGATGGGCTTGCTGCGATGGGGACTGGGGTGCAGCAAAGGCGCCCGGCATCACTTTCCCATGTCACTCAGGTCTCTGCATCACCTTGTGGCATAGAAACCCAGAGTGGGGCCACTTAGAGACAGTGGGAGCCTTGTCCAGTGCTTCAAGGAGAGCCAGGCTTGGCATTTCAGGGACTTGTCCAGGTAGTGGATGTGTTTAGTGACCCTAGGGTGGACCCTGGTCTGCCGAACATCCAGTTACTCTGTTTGAGGCAGGTTTCATCCAATGTGTTCCAGTAACCTTTAAATCATCCAAAAAATGTGGCTGGTCCTCCGAGGAGGACCATGATCCAAAGTGAAATCCTAATTTGCTCCTTTTGACATTTTGGCTGTTAAAACCATTATATACCTTTCAAAGGACCAAATCAATTATATTTCAGCTCTCTAGCAATTGGAAACAGCGGCATGTTAGGGAGAAAAGTGTTCTTTTATCTGGCTGCTTTTTTTTTTATTTTCAAGAAAAAAAATCATGTTTTAAAGTGCTGTTACAAACAATGAACAGATAAGCTGTTGTAAAAGTTGGGTAGGACACAGCTGTGAAATTATGAAAACAAGTAAATTTTTGATATATTTTGATAAATATAGCCTCCGCTAACTTGAAACATAGTCAATATTGATTTTGGTTTTGAATGTATATTTAACCAAGATTCCAGTGACCAAACATGGGTTTAAAATTTGTATGTGTCTATCTGTGTTACCTTGCTTAAATATTTAATACATAATTATATTTTAAGCTTTATGTTGTATTAGTAAGCACACATGTGCCGCTAAACATTTGCCTTTTTTCCTGTTAATTCTTTCTCATTTCTTTTCTCCTCTCTTCTTCCCTGATGAGAGACCATTAGATTTGTTAATTTTCTTCTTGGGGGTTACTAACAGTATGAATAAGGAAACATAGTCATGATTTGTGTAAATGTCACACCTCTGTAGTTTTTTCCAGTACACAGATTGATAACTAACCTATGTAAGCTTTTGTTTTATAAATGGAGCAAGTGAGGGGGAATTAGAAGCCCGGGGTGGAATTCAGGCATCCCGACTCCAGGTGCTAGGTCGGTGGCTTCTCCCGTGGGACACTGACAAAGTTCATACCTGATGTTGTTAGAACCTGTTCCCCAAGGGAGTGAATAGCACTGTTAGGGCTCCACCCAGCTCATCTTACGCATCTTCCTGCCTCAAATGGCTTAGAAATCCAAGGTCAGGACTGCAGTGCCATTGACAGTAGCCTTCACCCCTCCCCTGCAGAGCCGAGCTGTGTGTGCCTCAGCATCCATGCCCTTCCTGAGATACCTTGATTCCTGGAGCATCCTGCACATGCTCCTTACCGCTGCACCCCACCACAATGGGCAAACACCTTCAAATTTTTGAATCCTGGTGTCGGCAGCCCTCCTCGGGGAAGCTTCCTGTGCCCCAGCCTGTGTGTGCATTCTATCCTCTTGGTTGGGCTTAGCTGACTGCTTTCTTTACATATTTGACTCTTCCCTGACCAAGAGTCCTCTGAGAGCTGATAGCCCAAGAACCACCTGCTGTACTGACAGCAGTACATACATTTTATTCCCTTGAATTCAACCTATTTAACCTACTTCATAAGTTCTTCTGAACTGAATGTGATTATAAATAAATGAAAGGTTTGAACTACGTGATTTTAAAGCTATTTCAGTTTTAAAATTCTGTAACCCAGAGAACAGAGAGTTACACTGTTTCTATCTCATAAAACTGTGCTTCCTGTGAGTATACAGTATTCACCAAAGAATTATTGACTACAAGATGCTGCCATCTTCCCAGAAGTGACCATAGAAATATTCCTCGTTTAAAAATATCCAGACAATTCTGAAGGAAAAGTTTAGAGTTGTCGTAATCTCACCACACATCTTCAGGTTGGTTGAACAATGCTCATAAAACTGAGTACTTTTGGATTAGAACTTCGTCTCTATCAAATAGTGTATAGAATGTAGAAGTTATTTGGTAAAGGGCACCCTCTGGCAACTATTTTCTCTAAGAGATAACAAGTCCCTTGCTTTGTATGTTGAATGCATTTCTGGTTTTTGAATAATACAACTTTTGGATTGGAAGTAAGTGGATCTAAGAAGGTCTGTACTTGTTTTTCTGTTTATTGTAGCGGTCTCTTCCCTATCAGCTGTGTCTAAGACCCTTACCTTGAACACTCTGTAGCATCAGTGTTAACATCATCGCAAATCTTTACCACACTGATGAGTTAAAGGGCCAAGTTATTGCGTCAGTTGACAATATCCATAAATTGGTTATTTTGTAGATCCTTATACATTCTATGTGTCTGTTTTTCTTTTGGGGTGTTCATCTGGTTTTTATTAAAGTGAAAACCTGTCACTGGTAATACTTCATTTTAAAACTTCAAGAACACTTTGGTGAAGTTGGTAATGTGGACCTCATATTTTGAGGAGCCTGCTGAGCCCTTGATAGTTTAAGCTGTTCCTCACCAGATGTTCTTGTTTGAACAACTGCAACCACTGATGAAAAAAGGAAAGAAAAGAAAAAAATTTTTGGACATTTTCCTTAAGGATTTTGATGGCCTCAGAGTAAATGGGAATGCGTAGGTGTGGATATAACTAGAGTCCTTGCATTTAATTGCACTCATAAGTCAAATAAGATAATTCATAACAATTTGGTCCAGCATTTTAATTTTGTCTGTTAAATTATTCATGTGAATACTTTTGTAAGTTTAGCCATGAATATTCGATTGGTGGTGAATTCATAACCATAAACTATTTCAGCCTTTGATGTTTCTCCTTTATGTCCAATTAACATATATGGGAAGGCAGAGAAAATTTATTCTTCTTAATATGAGACACACCTTTCCCTGGAGACTTATTGAAACTGTCAGGCAAACATTTACCATGAGTAGAGGTCAACGTATGCCTGTTCTGATAGTTTAATAAGTGCTCTAATAATAATCTTCATTATCTGGGAGCAAAGTGCTCTAAGTGTGCATTTTACAATGAGGGAGATGGCATTTAGAGAGGCTCCGTGGTTTTCCAGAAGTCATACAGTGTGTAGGTGACCGAGATTGGATTCACTTCCAGGTCAGGGTGCACTGAATTCCCCACCATCACCGCCTTGACGAGCTAGGTGGGCCATGTTCTCTGTCTGGGGCTCCAGGCCCACCCATCACCAGGACAGACCTGCTGCATGGAAACCCAGCATGCTCTTTCCTGTCACCTGGACAGGTGTACACGGACAGCCTTTGCCTGCTGTAGCTAAATGGAAAGGTGCATAGCTTGGCAGGCTGCTGAGTGTGGGCAGCTAGATGGAGGTGTCAGATGTGTTATTTATGTGAATGCTAACTGTGGATTGTACCTTCTGGAAGGTGATTACTGTAAAAGTGGGGAGGGGAATCACAGGACCTACCAGAGACCTTTGAGTTCCTCTTGAACCTAAACACAGTAAACCATTCTATTCCGAGGGGGAGATCTTGCTGAATTAAAAACCAGTGAAGACAGACATCAAGCAATTATTCAATAATTACGTTTAGAAATCCAGGAAATGGGCAACCTCAAAACATCTCAATTAGTTTGGCTCGAGTTAGATAGCTCCATAATTATCCTATTAGATCTTCATATATCAGACCACAAATTGGTGTTAACCAGAATTATAACCCATCAGAGGACCAAGAGGAGTACGTAAGCATAAGCGAAAGGGACACACTGAGCTTCATATTATACTTTCGAGCACCCCCCCCCCCGTTAGGTGGACAGAATGACCACCTCGGCAGAGCTGTGCGTAAGTCTCCACAGTTTGTGCATTAAGTCTGTGGTTGCAGAGCCCAGCTGAATATGGGAACCCCCTGCAAAGCTAAACTCATTTTTCCCTTTGAGTCCTTAATGATTCAGATTTTATTTCTGTAGCTGAGCCTGGAAATCAGAACCCCCCCCCCCCATACCAGGGGATCAAACTCAGGACCTTGCACTCGAGAGGCAGGCCCGGCACCAGTGAGCTAAATCCCTGGCCTCTGGAAATCCGAATTTTAACACCATTTCCGGGTGAATGTGATGCACAGCTTGGCTCACAAACTGCTCTAGGAAGTCTGTTTTTTGTATAGCAAAGAGCAACTGCGTTGTGCTCCTTGGGTCCACTCGGGACTGTGACTTGGAAAGTCACAGCCTTTCACTATCCCGTTCACCTCACCTCCTGCCAATGGTGCCATAAGAGCCACCTTCTGCCTGCCGCCTGCTTTATTCACAGATGCTCGGTGCTTGTTTGCTCCCCTGTCTGAGCTGCTTGCTCACTGCTGCTGTACCTGCAGAGCTCTTCCCGATGCCTCTGCAGCAGCAGCTCTGCCTGCTTCCTTGCGTTCACCTCCAACATCCGAGAGGAGCTCACTCCTTGGCAGTGGAGTCTGCACCCCTCTGTCACCACTCTTGACTCCGTGTTGGGTTATTTCTGTATGTTTTCAGCTCAGTTCCTCCATTATGCATTTTGAGGAGAGAAGCCAAGCAGCCCAGTGCCTGCCACACCCTGGGCCTGCAGTCAGTCTGAGATGAGTGAAGCAGTGAAGCCCACACCTGCATTTCACCCAGCTGCATTTCAGCAGCCCCGCTCACCACAGTGCTGCAAACCTCTCGTCTCCCCACATGCTCCAGCTGCCTCGGCGAGACCCCTCCGCTGCTGCTCTTGAGCAGCTGCGTTCACTTCGGTTCCCGTGGCATGGCAATCCGTGTAGTATGTCTGTTTTGCCCTAAGACCACCTTTCTTGTAAAGTCCTTGGTTTTGGATTTTGTATGGGGTTTCAGAGGGAGCTGCTTGGGGAAAGCTGCTGAGATGTCTCACTGATCAGATGGCTGGCTCCCTGCGTGAGACATGGTTTCAGGGAGAGTCTGGGTCTGCCTCGCTTTTTATTGACTTCTCCTCCTCAGTGGCCACGTGGGAATGGTTCTGCTAAACCAAGGCAGGTGTATAGAGACTTTCTATAGAGTCCTCAGATAATCAGCAGAGCACAAAGCATGATTTTCTTTCGAGTTTGACTTGCTGATTTATGATGCTGGGACTGTTTTCAGAGTTGCTGGGTCCTTCAGAGGAGAAGGGAGGGCACGCAGGCCTGCTGAGGTCCCCAGGGCACAGAGTTGGCTGGGCTGGAGTGGGAGCCCTGTGCTGAGGGCTGACGGCTCCCCTCTGCCTTGGCTGAGCCTGTGGAAGGGGCAGGAGCGGCTGCTGCAGGCTGATCCAAGGACAGGTGGGTGGCACGGCTTCCCTGAGACCCGACTCGCTCATAAGCAGAGACTTTCTCAGGAAAGACCTCAGGTTGAAAGCTAAGAGGGACAGCTGGCGGGAGAAGGGGGGAAGTTAACCTGGGGAGCAGCCCTCCTGCACCCCCAGCCACCCCTGTCAGAGAACCTCGTGCAGCTGTGTGTCTTTGAGGCATCAGAGTCCATATCAGGCGCCAGGCTTTATTCCAGTCACTAAAGGTAAACACGACCCTCTCTTCTGGTTTGTTTGTCCCTCTCCCTCAGGAGCAAGATTGGAGCTCTAGAGCCATGTGTGGTCCTTTTGGTGTAAAGTGAGCATGCATGGTCCTCTGAAAGGGTCAGCTATGGGAAGAGCATCACTAGAGCCAGGCAGTGCTGCAAACCGAGTCTTCCTGCAGCCATGGCTGACTCACTTGGGGACCTCTCTGCCCCTGCAGGTGGCTGTCCTGCGGGGACCTCACCTCAACCAACCCTGCCTGCCTCTGGCCACCAGCTTCTCCTGGCACAGATGGCCGCGCTGCTGAGGAAGAGACTGCTCCGCACGCGCAGAGCCTGGAAGAACACAGCCTGTGACCTGCTGTTGCCTGTCCTCTTCATGGCCCTGGCCATGGGCTTGTTCATGGTGCGGCCTCTGGCCACCGACTACCCTCCCCTCCAGATGACGCCAGGCCACTATGAGAGGGCAGAGACATACTTTTTCAGGTAAGAAAGGTGTTCTCCCTTTTATTTCAAGGTACATCAGCTGGCTTATGAGTAGCATTTTGGACTGAATGTGTTTCCCTAAACCTCCAGGTGGAAGCCAGATCTCCAGTGTGGAGATTGCACTAGGAGGGGCTTTGGGAGCTGGCTAGGTCGGGAGGCGGATCTTAGGATGGGATTTGTCCCCTCAGAGGAGACCAGGAAACCAGCTACAGTGCTTTCCCGCTCTCCCCTCTCCCCACGGGGAGATACTGTTGAAAGAAACATTCCTTAGAGCAATTAAATTTAGTATAGTTTTTTAAACAAAGCAAAGCAGAAACAGGCAGTTCCCAGAGCCAGGCAGATTCTGAGAACTCCAGACAACAATGTGAGCAGAAACTCTGTAGAAAATCAGACACAAGGCACAGAAGACAGCTTCATTGCCTGTAGCTGAGCAGATCAAGCAGTCAGCTCTTCACAGAGCCCTCTGTGACCGCTAGGACCTGTTACTACGGTTATATTTTGCACTGGTTTGGTCTGTAGATTTTCTTAGCCACACCGTATGTTCCATGTGCGGATGGCAGGCGCCTGTGACCCAGGCCAGGGCCTGGTCTCTGACTTCCAATCTCCAGGACTGTGAGACACGAACTGCTATTGTTTAGAAGTCTCCCAGTCTGCAGTCTTAGGTGAGAGCAGCCTGAATGAAGACTAACAGGAAGAATTTCACGTCACAAATCTCTAACGTGCAGGTGCGGGTGTGGGCTGGGGTGACGGTGTGGCGGCCATGGTGTTTGCTTCACCTGTGCAAAGCACTGGCTTTGGTCCCTAACACTGGAGATGAAGCTGCTATGGATGCTTTCGTGATTTCTGAGGTCAGAATTCACAAAAATGTGTTTTGAGAAGCCTCTGCTGTTTTCAGGAAGTGCATAGGGTGGGGGCAACCTGGCTGCTGACCCCTGTGTGGCTGGCTCCTCCCCACCACAGACCAGAGTCCTTGGTGAGCAGGGACATGAGTCCCGACACACACTGCCTTCCAGGCCCTTAGCAGGAAGTAGGAAGCCCAGATATATTTTAGAACTTTGAGGGTTTCAGCAAAGTATTGTGTATCCCCCCCACAGACACACACACAGTTACTTCCAGGACGACAACGCACAACTGCACACACTGCTCCGAGGACAGCGGCATGTCTCATGCGTGGAGACCATAAACCTCTCCGGGCCAAGGAAGACCAGGATTTGGTGGGAATCAATCCAGAACAGACCAAGTTTAGCCACCTCGTGAATTTATACAAGACTTTCTCAGAGCTGTAAATTTATAGACATGGGATTGAGAGCCTAAAAGAGGAATCCCAGTGATTGATAACTGTGGCCTCAGTTTGGCTGGCTTCACTCCAGATCCAGCTTTCTTACAACCTGTTCTCTGGAAAATTAATCCAATCCCATGAGACCAGCATTAATCCCTTCTGAGAGGGAAGCCCCAGGGACCTGCTTGCCTTAGACTAAGATCCGTGTCTTGAAGGTTTCACCACCTCAGCACTGCCACCTGGGGCCAGATGTCCAACGCATGAAGTTCAGGGAAACACACTCAAACCATTTCCAAACCATAGCAATATACAGAAAATCCAGTTCTGTCATACTCAAGTTGCAAGAAAGATGGAGGCGAATCTCATAAACGCTATGAAATGGGTAGATATTTGGTGCAGAGGTTGTGTCTGTGTTGGAGGGGGCACCATTTGGGGGTGTCACGGAAGGTTTTTATAAAACAATGGCACCCATGAGACTCTTCAGAGGTCAGTATGTATTTCCCAGGAAAATAGGAGAGAAAGTTTCTTTTGGAGGTTACCAATGAGTAACAAGGGCAGTCCAGGAGGTCTCAGCGCTTCCTGGCAGATGCTGTGTAGCTTTCTAAGTAGAAGAGTCTTTCTTCTGCAAACTGAGAGAAGAGAGACATTAAGAAGTTTTAAACTCTGGGGAGTGATATAATTGGGATTATTCTTGTAGCTTCAAGGCATGAAGTCTGATTTGGACCATTCCTCCTGATTCTCTTTTTCTTGTAGGCAACTGTGATGTGTAAGATTCTCTTCCTTATCCTCGGGGAGGAGAATTCTTTTTTGTTTTTATTTTCTTTCTGTAGCAAACCTACAGACTTCATTCTTTACTGGGTTCAAGCCAATTTTCTATTATTGATTCAATCATGTCTTCACATCTATTTCCTCTTACCTCTTTTTAGAAAACCATTTTTTTACATCTCATGTTTAAGATTTCCCAGACCCACCTTTCAAGCTCTTTATCTTGTTTTAAAGATTTGTCTTTCCTTCTTTCTTTCTCTTTGTGATATTTCTCCCATGGCACTTTTTGTGTCTAAATGCTGATCACCCTCTTAACTCACATTTTTGGTACTGTCTACTGGAAATCGTTCTTCCTGAGTTTAGAAAGTCCTATGCATGTGTATGAGTCTCAGTTACAGTCTCTGAACTCAATTAGTTTTGTTGTTGTTAAGTTGTGCATTCATCTAGTGACTGTATTTTTAGCAAGCATCTACACTGAGTTTTCCTACAGTGCCTGATGTCAGTTGCTTGTGCTACATTGTCAGATCAGATGAGGATATTGCTATGGACAGGAGGCAGCTCTCAGAGCTTGAGCCAAAGCACACACTACCTCTTTTGAGCTAGTTGGCTTCCAGTGCTTTCTCCCTTTCCCCCAGGCGGCTGAGAAACTTTTCTGCTTTCCAGACCCTCCCTGATTTAGGAACGGGAAGGCATCAGCCCTTCCAGTGGATCAGAGGAGGCTGAGGTAACATCATGGGAGATTTGCAGGTCTCTGAAGGCCTCCCTTCCCATGATGGGTACTTGCAGGTCTTTGTCCCTGGATGGTGCACTCCAGGATTCAGCTTGTGTTCACAGTGATGATGGGCCTGAACAAGCTCTGCCTGTGACATTTCCCCAAGAGCTTAAGATGTTGATGGTGATGGTGATGGTGAACCTTTTAGAGCTCTCAATAGTGCAAGCAGCCCGCTGAAGCCTGGGTGCTGTAGGTTCGCCACCACTGACCTAAGAGTTCTTTAGAAGCAGATGTTTAGCCAGATCAGAGGTGGCTGAGTCAGAAGTCGTAGAAAGATTAGAGGTGGGAGTAGAGAGGAATAGAAAGAAAGCAGAGGCTATTTTTGCAGAAGCTCCAGTGTTTGGAAAGGTTGGTTTGATTTCATCTGTATTGGAATCACTGGAGGCTCCTGTTAAGCAAGGTGGCCCTACAGGATGATGCTTAGGAACACATCAAGCTCCCTAGGTCACTCTAACGCATATCAAATTTTGAGAAATAATGATTTGGAAAGAGAAAATAACCCTGTTTATAAACTTCCTTAGGAATCACAATTAAGTGCTAATTTTCAGTTCTTACAGTCTGATAAGGACAAACATCAGATGCTCCAAACATTGTGATTTATCTTCAAGCCAAAAGCTTGAAGACCACCAAAGAAGGATAGGATAGCAGTAAATATTTGAAATCTATGACAAATGAGATGCTTTAGAACCAATTTTTATTACTTTTTAAAACAATGACCTCTAGACCTAAGCCAAAAAAATGACAATGAAAAAGTAAAGCATAATTTTTAAAATTGCTCTTAGTGTTACAAGTAAACTACTTTATGGATCAATTTAAAAAATATTTTAAAGTTTGAATTAGTTTTTGGATTAATGGGTCATAGGAGAGTGATCTGGACTGTTTCTCTAGAGAGGCCACAAAGTGATATTTTCCTTTTACACAGCCCGCACTTAGTAGAAAGTGAGTGAATTTCTTCCAGAATTGCTCCTTGTTTATGCATAGATTTCCTGCCTACTTACATGGAACCAGCACAGTTGTCAGTTCAGCCCCTTTCATCATTGTTCATTTCCAGCCGCAGCTGTAGGGAATCATATTAGGTTAGGTATAAACTGCCCTTCTATTTAAAAGGCTTTGTTTTATACAGTGGGGAAGGTGGTATTTTCCTATGCCTAATTATTTCATTCTGGTTTAGATGCTGTAGAGGCATTTGTATTCTAGGTTTATACACAGTTAATGCTCTGAAAACACTGTTCTCCTCAGCAGAAATAAAATCCTAACCTGGTACCTGAGTTTCCATTTCTTTGTCATGAAATCTTGTTTGTATTTGGATGGGAAAAGCTCAGGGAAGGCCAGATTTGGGGAACTAAAATAATGGACAAGCATGAAGGATTAGCTCAACCATTTCAATGCATTAGTAGTATATCACAATTTCTTTGACAGATTATTTTTGAGAACCTACTGAAGTCCAACTACTGTCCTAAAAGTCATATCCTTTCTCTCCAAGATTGTTTTGTTCCAGGAATGGGATGAAGGAGAAAGCTAGAATGAAAATGCAGTGTGGGTGTACATGAGATCCAGTGAGGAGGGGGAGGGGAAGGGGGAGGAGGGGGAGGGGGAGGAGCAGGCAGCTGGTGGGAGGAGCACCCAGGGCACGGCTCACAGGCGAGAAGTGGTTTCCAGGCCTGCATCCCGGAGGCAGGAATAGTGACTTGGAGGGACCCACGCCTTGAAGGCAGGGCCGCCCAGTCAGCAAGTGCTTCCTCTGGGATGGACAGGGTTGGCCACTTTCTGGGGGCTAGTGTCCTCTAAAGATGTCTGTGTCTGAAGACAGTGGAGAATTCTATCCACAAACACACGTACATACCCTTATGTAAACACACACATATGTAAGATATGTGTATATATAATTTTATTTTTCATTTTGTGACAGGATCTCCCTAACACTGAATTGTCTAGGCTGGGCTTCAACTTGCAATCTTCCTGCCTCAGCCTCTCAGAGTGCTGGAATTACAGGCCTGAATCATCACACTGAATTTTATTTTTGCTTAACAAATGCTCACTTTACATATTAAGGGGTCTGGCATGACATTTCAGCATATGTTTGCAGTGTGCATTCATCAGATCTGGTCGCTTTATGTCCAGCCTTTCCCCCACAGCCTTTCCAACCTCAAGTAATCGCTGTTCTACATATAGATCGACTTTTTGCAGCTTCTACATATGAGAGTGAACATGCGCTACCTGTCTTTCTCACCTGACTTATTTCCCTTAACAAAATGTCCTCCTGTTGCACCCATGTTGTTGCAGATGACAACATTTCATTTTTCTCTGGGGCTTAACATTCCTTTATCCATTCATTTATAGGCACTCAATGGATTGCTTATCGTAGTTCTTATGAATGAAGCCAGAATCAGTACAGGAGCTAGATATTGCTTGGACTGACTTCATGTCCCATGGATCCATACCCAGAAGTGGGAGAACTGGTCAGATGATAAATTTTAAGCAGAGAAAATGTCAGATTGGTATATTACAGAGCTCATGGGGAAAATTGGGAAAATTGATAATCTACCATTTGTCTCTGCAAAACTAAGGACATTTTTTCTCCCCTCGCCCTGTACTTGTGTTGCAGGATATGGGGTACAGGAATTCCACACAACTCAGACCACCCTACATTTGATTGTTAATAGCAGTATGGAAAGATAGGGGTCAGCCTCTCATTTCCCACAAAAAGCAAATCAGATAGAAAGATCAGTGATTGAAGATTACTTAGAGGTTCCTTACATTTCTTAAAAGAGGTGAATAGTGTAAGTTCCTTATAAGAAACCAGTTATATACATTGGTAATTTTCATACTGGTTCTTTCCAAAAAGACTTGAGGCCACCATTTATATACAAATCGTCTATAATATTAATTATACATCATTCTTTATATCTGGGATAAGTGTTCCTAACAATGTGCCCTCAGAAATACTTTGTAAACAGCACGAGTCTAGAAAGTAGTAAATTTATATTATTTTATAAGTATTGCATTTCAGAAATTGATTGAAATGAGCCCCTCTCTCATTCAGTTCAGTTTTGAGGTTTTAAATATCTTTCCTTCTAATTTTCTCAACCCAAGATGTTTCTTACAGTTAATGTGTGAAATTGAATACAGTGTTTGTTTCTAAGTTGCTCCCAAAGCTACATGAATTTCTTGTTGCTTTTGGTCTATTCAGTAAAAACTTTCAGGGTTGGTGACCCAGGATTTAGTAATGCTGCTTGAGCTATTAATGGACTTCTGAGACTTAGGCTAGCAGGATAAATATCATAACTCAAAGAGTACTTCACCACTCAGGAGTCCATGTTGAAGGCTTCTTACTAGGCAAATGCATTTGAAATATAGAAACCAAAAGATAGAAAATGATTCTTTATCACAGGGATGTTTAACAGGTCTAACATTCAGACCAAACCAGAGCTCCAACATTTAGAGAATAGTTTTGTTGACTTTAATATATTAACACAATATAACATTATGTAGTTTTAAAAATTTGTTTTAAATCCATGCAATAAGTGAAAAAAATGGTTGTTATAAAATTAAGTGAAAATATGAGAAAAATAATATACTGTGAATGTGAACATATGAAAATGTATGTTTGTGGTGACAGAACTGTGTTCTGAAGAAGTGTCTTGATTGTGTTCTTGCTCACGTGGCTTTACCACAAGAGCAGTGGAAAATCTGCTTTATCCGAGCAGCTAGTAGATCCAGCCCATGGACTGGGACATGCTGTGAGGTGCCACTCTGGCCCTGGGCCTCTCTGGGAAGTTTTGACCTTTCTGCTTTGTTTCCTTTACACAAACAGCAGTGGGACCGCCGGCATGGACCTCACTCATGTGCTCTTGCGGAAGTTTGGAGATCAGGATCCTCCCTGTGCTGATCCGAACCCAGATCTGTAAGTATCAGGTGCCCCATGCAGTGGTGAAGACTCCAACCGTGAACTGTGGCCTGGGAGGGCGGCTCCCTCTGTGATGGTTAGTTCGTGTTGCAAACTTTCATCCATGAAATGAATGTCAGCCTGACGTAGGCTGTTACTGAATGGGTCTGTCTAATGGTATCATCATATAAAACACCGGAAATAAGCTGTCAAATTGCCCCTTTCCACCCTTCACAGACACGTTTTATGTTATAGCAAAAAAAATATCACTCAGTTTGCTTCATAAAACTCAGAGCTGGCTGGTGCATGCCTGTCATCCTAGCATTCTGGGAGGCTAAGGCAGGAAAATAAAAAATTTGAGCATAGTTCAATACAGTGACTTATGGAGACCCTGTCTCAAAATGGAAAATTAAAGGATGAGGATACAGCTCAGTGAGAAAGCACTGGGTTCCATTGCCCAATGCAGCAGAAACAATGACAGACACGCAGCCCTAGGGCAAAAACAAAAGAAGTAGTGACTAAGGATGAATTCTACATTAATTACTTTAAAGAAACCTTGTACATGTGTGAATAACGATTACAGTTCTTTTAAATTAAGAAGTCAGTACACACATAAGTGAGAACATGTGGTATTTGTCTTTCTGTGCCTGATTTATTTCATGCATATATCTATCCACATTTCCTTTATCAATCCATCAATTGATGGTCATCAAGGTGGATGCCAGATCACTGAAGCAGGTAGTAGGGTAGTTACCCAAGCCTTGGGGGGTTAGCAGGATACATGGAGAGATGGATGGAGAGAGGGTGAATGGGTACAGGGTGCAGTTGAAGAGAAGGGGTAACTTCTGCTGTCATGGTTAACAATTAATTGAATATTTCAAAGTACTTAGTCTAAAGAATTTTGATTTTTTCCAGCACACAAAAATGATACATACTTCAAATGATGTATGTGATCATTTTCCTGATCTGATTATTATACAATGTGTACATGCATTAAGATATCACAACGCACATGACAAATAAGTGTGGTTATTATGTTTCAATTAAAAATTTTAAAGTGTTAAAAAAAGAAAGGTCAGTGCATCAGTGTGTGGTGAATAATTGTGAAAGTGATCATCCTTGAATTTGAAAATGATAATATAGAGATGATCTTTCTATGAAGCCCTGGTAGAGCATGCCTTTTAGCATAGGTTTTTGCTCCTATTTTGCTCAACTTGTATTTATTGAGGATCTACTATAAATAAAATGCTGCTTTAGGCATCAAGATTAATAAAATACATATGGCCCGGTCTGAAGAAATTTACAATTCTGGATAAAGCCAATGAGGCAAGTGATAAAAAACCGTAATGGGACATGGAATGATAGAAGTGTATTTTTTAAAGTAATAAATACAGAAATCCAGACAAGGATGCAATATTGGCAATATGTTTCCTAATTTGTGGTGACATATTTTTCCCATTTGTCATGCTGGTAATTTGTTTGAGACTGAATAACTATTAATGTTCTCAGTATGGAAGAATTAATAGATAATTCATTATGTTGCTTCCCTTTAGTCTTCTTTCGAAAAACAAAGTAATTCATTTAACCAAGGCGTCAGTGGTGATGATGTGATTTCCCTCTTCTTCTAATGAGAC
This sequence comes from Heterocephalus glaber, assembly GCF_000247695.1. The sequence continues at coordinate 5,249,598 of NW_004624740.1, read as the reverse complement.
ATGGAGGATGTAAATCACATCAGTTTGAGGAGCTGAAACAGAACTTCGGACCTCCGGGGCTCCCTCTTTGGCCCATTGTTGGATTAAAAAAAGACCAGTTAGCAGAAGACAAATATTTCTTTTATCTAGTGCCTCACAAGGACCAACAAAAGGTGGAGTCATGTGTCAAGGACACCAGAATACACGCAATACTCTACTTGGACCTACTTAGGTTTTAGTTGCTCAAAACACACGGCAGTGGCCCCGAACTCCCTGCCTCCCGCTCTCCCCAGAGCTCTCTCCCTGTGCCCAGCCTGATCACCAGCCTTATGTGGGCTCCCTGCCCTGTGTCCTGCGCTGTGAAACCCACACAGTCTGCCCTTCACTCGGTCTTTTTTTGTCACTGTTTGTACCCATTTTCTCAGTCAGTGTATTGATGATCACCTCATCACTGGGACAAAATACTTGGCACTTGGAGCTTAAAGGAGAAGAGGTTTATTTTAGCTCACCGTTGCAGAGGATTCGGTGTGTGGTTGGCTAGCTCCCAGGAAGCAGTGGAAGGGCCTGGAGGAGGAAAGCTGCTCACATCTTGGTGGTCAGGAAGTGGAAGCAGAGAAAGAAGGGGGAGTCAGGGACCAGAGCCCACCCTTCCGGTCATTTCCTCTACGAGGCTCATTTGTGTGACACTTCAGTGACAGATTCCTCCTATTGGTTCAGAGACAAGAAGGTCTCTCCCCACTTCCATCCTTAGTGTTTTAATACAGAACAAAAAGTAGTCTTTACCAGGTCTTTTATTTCTTTGTTTTTTTTTTGTACCAGGGATCGAACTCAGGACATTGCTCTTGCAAGGCAAGTGGCAGAACCACAAAGCTACATCCCCGGCCCTAGGTCTTTTATTTCTATGAAGCCTAAAAAGCCACTGAGGGAGATGTGTAAAATTTATTTTCATAATTTAAGAAAAACATTGCTGTGATTAGATTGCAGCAATGCAATGCAGGATCTCAGCTGTCTAATATTCCCAGTGCCTGTGACGATTTAAGGCTCCTCAGCCTGGTGAATGCTGGGAGGTGAGACTTTGGAGCCTAGAGGGATGCTGACAGGTGCCTGAAGGTGGGGAGCAGAGGTCCAGCCCGGAGTGCTCACCTCTGGCATCACAGAGCGGAGTGGGGAATGCACCTCCAGAACCAGGGGGCTTCCATCCCACCCCACCTCCTCCCTCACTTGCGGTGTGACCAGGCCACCTACCAGAGCTCCCTGCCTCTGTGGGCATCTGCATTCCCAGAGCAGTGCTCTCCACCCACAGGGTGACCTCTTCGGTGCTTTGGGTCTCTTCCAGGAAGTTTTCCTTGCAGAGCATCATTCTTAAAAGATGTGCTCACAACCTCTGCCTCTGTCTGAAGACTTGCTGTGCACATTAGGCTATCTATGTCTTAGTCACTTTCTTGTTGGTGGGACACAGTAGCTGACACCCTCGATTTTAGGAGGAGAGATGTATTTTGGTTCAGTTTCAGTCCATGGTCCCCTGGCTCCAAGGCAGGGTGAGTGGTGCATGGGCACAGCAGAGGAGAGCTGCTCACCAAATGGTTTCGGGGAAGCAGGAGGGAGAGAAGGGAAGAGTGGGGAAGAAATGAACTCTTCCAGGCCACACTCCAGCCACCACCTCTTCTACCCAGGTCCACCTGCTACCAGTCTTCCTGATCCAGTCTTCTCCCTAAAACCTGCCTATGAGCACGTGAGGCTTTGAGGGCACCTGGATAGAAACATAACCGTACATTAGAGAGGCCTGTGTAACCCAGCATTTCCAAACCCTGGGCACCAAGTGACCTTGTTCATGAAATAGCTGTTCTAGAACAGTGTCGTGGCACGTGTGTCCTATGGACTGCGTCAGGGGCGTGCTCTGCTACGTGGAAAAGTGCATTTACGTTGTTCCTAGACTCCGGAAGGAAACTGACACAGAAACCTCTAGATGGTCACCTGCCGTTCCATCTGCCCATCCCTCATACAAATGCTAACACAGCGTCATGGGGAGTGTTTGGACACAAAACTTGTTGGAAGAGAAGAGAGGCTCAGAACACGGGGACCAGTCAGACCTGTCATGGCTCATGATGTGAGCTCTCCTGGACCTGCATGTTCACTCTTTCAAGGGGAGCTGGGGCCAGAACAATGAGCATTTGGAAGAGCAGCAGAGGACTGCCCTGAAGCAGTTCGCTCAGTTGTGTGCTCGCTGTGCCCGCCTGTGTTCCAGTGCTATAACTGAGCACCCCCAGCTTTGCTCCCCACAGAGAAAAGAGGTTATTGAGCCTAAGGGTCTGGGGTTCAGAAGCCTGGCGCAGGCATCTGTGTGGCTCTGACCAGTGGCATCACATGTGGTGGCCAGTAGAGGAGATCACATGGCAAGGCAGGAAGCAGGAGGAGCCGGGGCCAGGCTCAGCTCAGCAGGCTGCTCTCCCAGGCTCTAACGGGAGTCCCATCATGTTCCCTCCTTCGAGTCCTCACCTCTTAACGGTCAGGCCGTCTGCCTGTGCCACCATGCTGGGACCAAGCTGCCTGCACACGAACCTCTTGGGGACAAACACATCCACACCGCAGTGGGTCTGCAGCATCATCTGGAGCGTGCGTGTGAAGCAGACCTTAAGAGCCATGAATGGAGTCATTTCTAAAAGGCAGTAGTTGGGTACATCAGAGCAGTTAAATACGTAATTCCCCTAGGTGTTATTTCCGCGCTAACTTCTAAGGCTCAAACTCAAGTCTGGAGTGGGGGCTGAGCGGCCAAGGAAGTAGTACTTGGAGAAGTCTTTCAACTTTTTGATATTTCAAATGATTACGTGGGAAGTGTACTCTCCTAACCTGGTTAACAAGAATGGCCAGTTTCCTCCCGCTGAGCCACTCTTGTCCAAGTTGATGTGGTACTGGCGGCCTGGCCCTGCAGCCGCACACCTGGACCACCAGTGTGAGCTTGGAGCCCAGGGGGCCTGACCTTCGCTGGCTGTGTGGCCTTAGGCCAGCTGCTGAACCGCTCAGAGCTCTGCTCCTTGTTCTAAAAGCCAGGGCAGGGAAGAGGATTTAGTGTCTAGCTGGTGCCTACAATCCAGTAAAGAAAGGTTAGTTTCCTCTGTTCTCTCCCAGAGTTGGAGTAATTAAGAATAATTACCATTATTCAAGTAAATTTTGATTTATGCATGTTGGGAAAAAAATTTATGCATGTTGGGAAGTACGGAGCCCCCAAGGATAGACAGCTATAGGGAAACTCTGTAATAGGAAAGGCTTTTGAGCCGCTGCTGCACCATTGTCCTAACCTTCGATTGCACCGGAGTGGAGATGTACTCATTGTCTTTCTCTACGTGATAATGAAGTGGCTGAGTCAGGCTCAGAAAAGGATTAGCTAGGTTCATTAATGAATGGTTTCTTGGAGCCTGGTCAGGAGCCTGCGGGCCTCGCCCCCCCAGCAAGCCTAGGCTCCTCAGGAAAGCCAGGAGCCCTGGTGGCATTCCGCACAGGAAGCCGCGAGGGTCCTGTCATATAATGGAAATACTGGCGCTGTAATAAAACACTGTCATCAGATTAGCAGCTCACACTGCGAAAACAAATGTCAGAGCGCTGCCTCGGCGGCAGTGGGAGGTGATTGTCTTGGGAGCTGTGTTCTCCCGCACCACACTGCAACTTGCTTTTATGCAAACAAAATAGCTTTGTGAATGGAAAGACCATGCCAGCTCTCTCTTTTGTTCTTTAGGATGAAGTCTTCATGTTGGCGTAGGGATCCCTTTTCTCCCTCAGAATTCCAGGATTCGTGTGGCTGCCTGGTGAGTTCTGCAGCAGCTTTGATCTTTTAAATAAAAACTTTAAGAGAAAAAGATGAGTTTATTCCAACTGTAAAGTCTTCAGTTTTGTTTTCCAAATCACTACGACTTTTTGGTTCACTTGATTGGCTGCTGCTGGGAAAAATTTCCCCACATCATCCCATAAGCGAACGTCACTTATGCAGGGCTGGGTTCTGCTCCCCACCCCACCCCTGGCCTCCTGCACTTGCTCATTAGTGTCCCCTACAGGCCTTCACTAAGCTGGTTAGTTGGCTTCCATTAATGATAAGCTGGAATCACCCCACGGGAAGCATTTCCTCACACTTCAAGGGAAGATGACCTTCAGGTGGTCATCAGATTTTTATTTGAGTTATGAGAGCTAGATTTCCTCTCTGAGACCAAAGTTGGGGATGCAGGAGAGTGATAACCCAGAACCACACCAAGAGCTGGGAACTGAGGGGCTGGCAGGCTTCCTGGGGGTCTTCTTGGCCTGCACCTACTTGGCTCCGCTCTACCTGAAGCTGCTTCCACTCTGATGGTTTTTTTGACACAACTATTTGTTTTTCTCTGTTTTGCTTCTTCTGTGTACTCATAAAGCCTGTAATGTTTTTCTGCATTTTTATTCTTCAGCGTTGATTTAAGCATCCTGTTATACCAGGAGCTTTTGTTTACCAGCTACCAAAGCCTATTTTGATTAGATTGGGTTTCAGTGATTTAGGGATAAATGAATAAATATCGAAATGGTTTATGTCTGTGTTCCTAAATCCCATCTAACTCACATGAACTGTGAGATTTCAGTAATATGTATGAAAGAATAAAAGATTTCACATGAAAAATTCGATAGCCAAGTAAGTTTCAGAAATGCTGGGTAAAGCAAAGGACTAAGGAGAATAAAAATAGGGTTTTAGAAAGACATATCTTGATGCAGTGATATGATGGATTACAGGGAGAAATGCTAGGAGCAGAGAAGCTTTAAAGGCTGTTATATTAACCTGTGCACATGATACTTGGGTTTGGCTGAATCATTTCTCCACCTGTCTATTTTAGTTGGCAAGTAGAAATTATGTATATGTGGTGTAGACTGTGAAGTTGTAATCCATGTATATATTTTAGAATGGCTAAATCCAACTTTTCCAGAAAGAATGCATGGGTTAAATAGCTAGAGGTAGCCTTCCACACACAGTGTATTTATTACCTTCTCATGCTTTTGTGTCAAGAACAACTGAAACTTATTCTCTTAACAGTGTGGAAATATATGATACATTGTTTTCAAGTTTAGTCACCACACATCCCACACTCGGTCTCTGAATCTTATTTCCCCCATTTGACTGATGATTTGTGTACTTTGACCAATGTCTCTCCAATGCCCTGTCCTCACTGCCCCTGCCTCTGGCAACAACAATTTGACTCTGCTTCTTTCAGTTTGACTTTTTCCCCTTTGGCTGAGCTCTAATTGACAACAAGGATTGTTCCTTTGCATCTCTTCCCTGAGGCCTGTCTAGCAGGAGCCTAGAAGTGATGTCTTCAACCTGTATAACCTTCTTCCTTTCCTAAACTTTAAAAAAATGTGTTTCTGAATCTAACAGCAAACACATGCATTAGATCAGGCTGTTTTTATTTTGCTTTTGCAGATGAAAGCAGGCACTTCCAGAGCTGAAAGGGAAGGCGCAGGGCCCAAGCGTTCTATTTTTCTGTAGAGTGTCTTCTTCCTTGTTCTGGCCGAAATGGAGGTGAACCCATCGAGTGTACACTGCTCTGTGGCACACGTGGCCCTCTGCAGGCTCCAGGGGTGGCTGCCACCTCCTCCCTTGCTTGGCGCTCATTTCCTGTCAGACCCCGAGCGGCCACTGTCCCGAGCCTCAGGGAGGGGTGTGAGTCCCACTTGAGACACCTCTGAGAGGAACTCACGCTTGTGAATGCTCTTGCTTATCTTCTTCCCCTGGGTGCCTCTGTCTCCCTTTCAGCTTTATCAAACCCAAGATCTCCCCAGTGAAAACATTTTTCCCTTTTCTAGTTCTTACACATCTGCCCGAACTACGCACCGAAAAGGATTTGAAGTCCTCAGATATAACTGAGTGCTGGGGTCACTGTGGAATTCCCACACAATCCTCAGATGTAGGAGACTCTTAAAGAGATTTCAGAAATCAGAACGCGTAAAAAGACTGATGCTAGTTTATTAAAAATTGAAAGCTAGGGAAAATCATGCTTAGTTTAAAGCAATGTCAGAAAGCCAGTGTGTGAGTTATGAAAGTTTCTCTCTTATCTCTTTGGAAACAATGACAGCAGTGTCCAAACAGAAGTGCTGGGGCTCCTTACCTGACCAACCACCTGGGCCACACCCTGTTTAATCTCTCTGAATTCCCGGTGGAGCAGGACTTACTGGTGCCTTCGGAAAAACCAAGGTGAGTTCAGAACTCCTGTGGGTCTTTTCTGTGGTCTTTGAGTTACAGTCATCCCTGAGTATCTATAGGTATGGGTTCTGGGACCCCCCTGGATATCTTTCTGAAAGGGATGAAGACACATGCTACAGTGATCCAAGCATATCTATCCATGCAATAGCTAAATCGTGGAAGTAGCCCGTATGTATGTCCATCAACAGATGAGTGGATGAAGAAAATGTGGTATTTACACACAATGGAGTACTACTCTACCGTAAAAAAGGATAAACATGGTCATGTATAGGCAAATGGATGCACTTTGCAACCGTAATATTAAATGAAATAAATCTGACACATAAGCTTAAGAATCACGTGGTTTCTCTTATATGAGAAGCCCAACCTATAAATAAAGAACAAAATGAAAGATAGATAATAGGAAGTAGGGAGATAGAGCTTTCTCAAAAAAGAGGATCAAGAGATGAAGGGAGTAGGGAGAGAAAGGAATGAAGATGTGTTATGTACATGCACCAGCTCCACAGAAGGAAGGAAGCATTATGGGCTGCAAATGTGTTCTAATAAAAAGTGGCATGGTGTTTGCATGGGATTCACATGCAACTTCCTGTGTTCTTCAAATCTTCTCTCAATGGCTGTCATATCTAATACAACGCAAATGCTATGTAAATAGTTGTCGCTCCATGTTACTTAGAGAATCATGACAAAAAGTAGTCTGTACACACCCAGGGCAGATACAGTCTATTTTTTTGTAATGTTTTTCATCCCTGCTGGGTTGGACCCACAGATATGGAGGCACAGATACAGACGCTGACGGTGCCATTGTTTCAAATGCTAACGATCCTGAAAACTCAAAAGTCTGCCTCACTTGTGCTTGTAAGAGTCCTGGAGCCATGCGTGCACCAGGCCCTAGTCAGGTTCCTTTCCGTGGACCTCCAGTCTTGAAGCCTTGGGGGATCTCTCAGTGAGATTCCGTCAGTGGCCAAGGCAGGGGCCTGCAGTGATTTTGCTGCCTTTGGGACTGGGAGCAGATGCGTTGGCTGCATAATGAAGTAACAGTCTCAGTGAAATTCCCGTGCAGCTCCTGTCTTAAAATTCCTCTGAGGCGACTTCTGGGAAAGGTTTTTCCTTCAGCCCAAGGGTGCATCTACATGACACTTGCCACACTGTTGAGTTTTTCCAGCTCCCCGCATGCCATGCATTGCCTCATGCACAGGCACCTGGGCCATGCAGGAAGCCTGGGATCTCCATGCAGGCCAGCGAGTCACCGTCCCTCAGACACCGACCTGGCTGTCCCTGCTTGGTTTGCCTGTAGCTCTTTGCTGCCATCTCCTCGGCTCTCTGGTTTCCGTCCCTGACCCTGACGGTTAGTTTTTCAAAGCTAGGAACTTGTGTATGCAGAACATGGAGCCGGCTCTGGCGTATCAGAAAGTGCGTCTCAGAGGTCACCATCTTGCTTGGAAATGCATGTTGCACAGTGCCATGATTGGTTCTCAGCCCACATCTGTTGAATGAATGAATGAATGAATTCCTGTGAGCCTGTTGGGGACGTAACATCCCTATTCCTGGGTCTCAGTTTTTCCAGTGAGTTTGGGGTACGAGATAGTTCTTCAATCTCTTTGTACCCAGAGACTGGGAAAGACAGCTTCATATGCACCTGATGTCTAATGTCAGCTGTTTGGGAAGCCAGGTATCATAGAGCCCAGGAAGCTACGGAGATAAAAGACACCATTTGCACCAAGGAGCAAGTCTCAGAGCTGCCTGGAAGATGAGCTCGCAAGCACGGGGCTGACCCATGTGGTGGCTGATAGAAGGGATGGCATGCAGGTGCGGGAGGATCCCAAAGAGCAGGAGGATCTTACCCGCCTCTCATCCTCTGGTGCCTCCTGGGCTCAGGAGCTGCATGAGTCGGGGGAGAAGGGAGCAGAGGAGGCGATGAACAGGCCCTAGTCGTCCGTCCTGTGTAGACTCCCAGGAGGATGACCTGAACTGCAGCCGGGGGCTGGGTCACCACCACGACCTCAGGTGACATGCATCACCCAGCAAAGTATTCATGCTGAGACGCACATGCTCCCATGTGACCGGCTCTTCTTGGTCTTTCTTCATAAGCAGTACCTGCCTGGGGGCTGCCAATGCCTTGGCCGGTGTGGTCATGCCCCAGACCAGAAAGAGAACCGTGTGACCACTCTGACCTCTTTGCATGGTGGGTGCATGTCCCCTGGGTAGCCGTGTCTCCTCCCCCACCCCAGCCGGAGCACTGATGCTGTGTTTACTGTCAACAGCCTCGGAGGTTGGTCTTTTGGAGTGCGGGTCCCCAGTGAAGTTCAAGACATGAATGCAAACACTTCAAAACCAAGAACTCTGGCAAAGGTAATAGTGTTCTTTACCTTTTCTCCCTGTTTTGGAAAATATCCAGAGCAACTAAACATCCCAATATAAGCTAAGCACAGTGGCACACTGTAGTCTGTAGTCTCAGCACTCTGAGAGGCTGAGGCAGGAGGATGGCAAATTTGAGCCCATCCTGGGTGACTTGGCAGCTTAGTGACTTAGTGAGACCCTGTCTCAAAAGAAAAAGCCTGGGATGTCACTCAGTGGAAGGCCTTGGGTTCTTTCTGTCTTTAGTAACAACAGTAACCACAAGGAATCCAAATACATTTTGAGCACAGAGTTGAAGGAAGGGATCAAATCAAATCCCTGTGCTTGTTACTGAGTGTTGTGGATGCCTGTATGTAAACATTCCCTTGAAAGAGAAAATGAATTGTTTTCCTTTCGATGGTTTAGAAATGAACAAATAGACAACTGCTTTTTGTCAGAACAGGACTTCACCAACAAGCTCTAAAACTAATGAGAAGATCATCTCTTGTTAAACACACCCATAGTTGCATTAACTAGAAATGTCACTCTTATCCCTAGTGGCCAAGGAATTTTTTTTGTACACAAACTTGAATTCCTTATCTTAAAAGAGGCTGGGTGGACACCACTGAAACAAAGATAGTGGCAATAACACAGGACCAGTCTTAGGGGCCCCAGCAGGCTGTCACGAATTAGGACATTTCCTAATGGCATTGCTGAGGGAGGTGGGAGGGGCTGGGATGCAGGGACTGAAGTCAGCAGATGGGAAAGATGGAAGAATCCAAGCTTCGGTTCTCACCATTGGGGAACTAGTGTGGTGTTGCTGGGAGCACACACTGGTGAGAACGAGGTAAGTCCAGGGAGAGAGGATGGACATGAGGTTGGCTTAGCACGTCAGTGTGGAGTGACCACACCTTTCTTTCCTTAGCCTGTGGGTGTTGGATCTGTGCCCAAGCTCACCAAGAGCTCATGACACAGGGGCATCTCTGGGGCCCAGGGAGCCCTGTCTGCTCACGGCTCAGCTGGGCTTGGGAAGCTCAGCTGCACAAGGACCCTGCTCGAGGAGGTTTACTCAGTGCATAAAGGTTCTTAGCAGGCCCTTCTCCATGTAATCCCTGATGAAAACCTTCCCAGTCACACTTCACAATTTAATCCTGGTAGAAAAATCTGAGTCACAGCGTGGATGCTTAGAAATCCCTTCTTCAGCTGAGGTCTGTTTGAATTGCTCTTCCTTTCAAAGTAACCAGAAGACTTATAGCTCAACATGAAACTATCATCGTTCAGAACTTGGTAGAAAAACCACCCAAGGTGTATTTGCCTCACACACTGGAGCATTCTGTGCTCCGTTATGAAAACATTCCTCATGTGCAGAAGGCATCTGTCGATTTCCTTGAAGCACACTTTGACTTTTTAATCTAGCCACACGCAAACCCTTCTTACCTACAGCAGATGGCTGTGCCTTTGCTCTAAGACATCTGCCGCCTGGGTTGGGCTCTTTGTTCAGGGAGGAGGTGGGACAGACACCCGTGCCCTTGCCTGTGTTTAGATTGTTCTTCTGCACTGAACCGGATGAGTCTGAGCGGTGGTTTCTGGAGTTTCCCTGGTGTCTGGTGTGTTTTTTGCAAGGCACAGGCCTGCAAACGAGGTGCATGTGGCCCTGTGGGCAGTGAGGCCCTTCCTAGGGCTCTGAGGAGCCCACAGCGAGGTGTGAACAGTCCGCTGTCTGACCCCGGGCGGCTGCTGGTGGCTGATGTCCCAGATGATTGCATTAACCTTTCAGTAATTAATGACCCGCCTTTCCTTTCTGCCTGCAGGCTATATTCACATGGCATCCGTGGTAGAATTTCCATAGTCCTTTTGCAGGAAAAAATGGGAAATTTGCACATGAATATGCATAATGTATGATTCATTATACTGTAAAATGTCTCTTGTGCAATCTCTCCTTGAGTTATTTTACTCACATCTTGAGTGTTTAGCTTATTTAATCAAAACACCCTTTAGAACGTGTGTGCTTCGCATAAAGAGTCCCACTCTAAACACGCTCCCCCTGGACATTGTGTTCCCTGGAACCTCGCCCCCGAGGAGTACCCCCTAAGTGGTTTCTTCTCTTGCTGCTATGTAGGAACTTTTCTGCGACTCCTGAGACAACAGGTGAGTTTCCAGGTGGCACAGTGTGGTCCAAAAGGAGATTAACTTCTTGTTTCACTTGCTGGCCTTTATCACTTTCTGACTTGTAGGCCATCGGGGGAAGAAATCCCATGACTTCTTTTTTTTTCTTTAATATCTAAATTTTTTTGTATATCCTTTTATTGGTACATTTTAGGTATTCAATATAATGTCATTCATTATTGGAAATTTGCACCTTTACATAATCTCTATTGGTTCTTGTTTTTCACCCTTGCCCAGCCCTCCCTTCAACCCCTCCATCCCTCCCTATTTACAAAGACTTTGTTTCCTTTTTTCATTTTCTCATATTAATTCCATTCCCTTCTTTCCTTTCACCTACCCCTCCCACTTCCCCTTCCCTTTTGCCCCTTTTCTTCCTATTTCACATTATCTATTGTACCTTTTAGTCCTTATTTATACTTTCAGTTTCTCACACTAGAGAGACTATTCAGTATTTACATGTGTGTGTCCTGTACATTTCACTTAAGAGTATCACCTCAATGTGCATCCATTTAGCAATAAATTTCTCTAATTTCTCATTTTTGATGGCTGAGTAGTACTCCATTTTATTAAAAAAACACATTTTCTTGATCCAGTCTCCACTTGATGGGCATTTGGGCTGTTTCCAAGTTTTAGCTATTACAAACTGTGCTGCTATGAACATGGGTGCACATATATCACTGTGGTGATTCTTTTGATTCTTTAGGGAAGATACCCAGCAGGGGAATAGCTGGGTCAAATGGGACTTCCAGTCCTAGTTCTTTGAGGTATCTCCATACTGACTTCCACAGTGGTTGCACCAGTCTACACTCCCACCAGCCATGGAGCAGGGTTCCTCTTTCCCCACAGCCCCACCAGCATTTGTTATTGGTTGATTTCATGATAGCAGCCATTCTTTCTGGAGTGAGGTGGAATCTCAGCGTTGTTTTCATTTGCATCTCTGGAATGACCAGTGATGTTGAACATTTTTTCATGTTTATTTGCTATTTCTACTTCTTTGTCTGAGAAATGTCTGTTCATTTCAGATGCCCATTTTTGGATTGGGTCTTTAAATTTGGGAGGTCTGATTTTTTTAAGTTCTTTGTAGATTTGAGATAGTAGACCTTTGTCTGAGGGACCACTGGTGAAAATTTTTTCCCACATTGTGGGTGGTCTCTTCACACTGCTGGTGGTTTCTCTTGGTGTGCAGAAGCTTTTTAGTAAGAAGAGATTTCACTTGTTGATTGTGCTAGTTCATGGGCAACTTTATGAACAACTTTTGTTCATAAAGTCTTTTCCTTTTTTTTGTTTTTTTCCATAAAGTCTTTTCCGACCCCAATGTCTTCAAGAGTTCGACCTAGCCTTTGTTCCAGCCGGTTCAGCATTTCTGTTTTAATATTTAGATCTTTAATCCATTTCGATTTTAGTTTTAGTGCATGGTGAGAGATACAGGTTTAGTTTTAGTCTTTGGGAAGTTGAAACCTAATTTCTCCAGCACCATTTATTAAAGAGGCTATCTTTCCTCCAGTGAGGGTGTTTGGCTCCTTTGTTAAAAATGAGGTGGCTGAATGTGTCTGGAGTTGTTTCTGCATCTTCTAATCCGTTCCAATGGTTCTCAGGTCTGTTTCTTTGCCTGTACCATGCTGTTTTTATCACAGTAGCTTTGCAGTATAGTTTCAAGTTGGGGGTTGTAATACCCCTGCCATGTCTCTGTTACCTAGAATTGCTTTTGCTATTCCCATGAGTTCTTTTCAGAACCCAATGCAGCTTTAGAAGACTGCTCATTGGAAGAAAAAGAAAAAAAAAAGAAAAGCCCTTTCTCTGAATGTGGCGAAACCATAAATGCTAATTTTAAGATCATCATAAAGTGTGACTTGTTTACTTAAATGCATTATAGAACCACTGGAAAGGGGCTGGAGAACCTGTCAAGCTGTCTCCCTGAACCCTGGAGCTAATCATGCGTTGCCTCAATAGTGCTGAGCAGCAAGCAGTCAAGGTCCTCAGCAGTGTGTAAGCGTGGTCAGGCTTCTGGGGGCGGTGCTAACCGTGGGCCTGCTGCCCTGCTGTGGGGGTGGGGTACTCCATAGCTGGGGCCTGGTGCTGCTCCCAGGCAGTGTCACCAGCTCATCACCCGAAAAGTCCCTTGACTCTACTCCCAGCCATGTGCTTCCTGTCCCATGACCCTTCACGGGTTTGTGTGAAGAGGAGGTTCTCAGCTTGCCCATAGGAAGCTGGACTCTATTTACCTTCTGCATTGAGCCCAGCCAGTTCTGGCTTCTTGGTCGAGTTCCCTACAGAGCATTTGAGGCTATTTCTGTAACTCAGGTCTACAAGCTACGTTCACGGTGCTCGTGGGTACAGGCTACTCTCCCTAACGTTAAACATTGGGATTTGGGTAATGTCAGGTAGCAGCGAGCAATGCCCCGTAAGCTCTGGTCCCTTTTGACCCCTAGAACATCCCTTGGCACCATGATTCTTTCAGTGATCTCAACAAGGTTCTCAGAGCCATGCCCTGGAGCGTGTTCTGAATCTGTCTTGACGTTTTGCCTAGAAATCTCCCACTCAGGTTTATTGGGCACAAGTTCTACCTTCAAAGTTGACAGTTTTACCAAATACTGTAATGCTGTATAGTATGTGTCACCAGGTTATCAGTTACCTACAGCAGATTTCTTGACATTTTTTTCTTAGCATTCCTACAGATTTTATCAACTACTTCTAAATTCACCAGTGTCTTTGTGTTGCCTACTTGCTGACCTTAAAAGCAGTGACTCCTCTTTCCAGTTTTTGTTACAGTAACACACCCTCTTAGTGCTCTTACTGTATCAGTTGCCTCTGCCTTTGCCTTGGGGAGGCAGCCAGGCCTGCTCCTGACTGGTGTGAGCATGCTCAGTTCAGGGCTGTGGGTTTCAGCTGCTTTAGACTGGCTGCTATCTTTGGGGGTGTGGGGTTCCCTAGTCCCACTCTGTGCAGGCACAGCCTTGAACTCTCATGCACAGCTCAAACTGCCTTCCTTCTCCTGGGAGCTTAAAGGAGGATTTGAAATGGCCACTCCATGCAGTTAGAATACTCGAGAGGGTGTCAGAGACTTGGAGGGGTCAGGTCTGTCTTCTGAGTTGCTGAACGAAGGGGGCCGAGAAGGAGGTGGAGTACCCTGTCTTGTTCAGCAGTGTTTTGGTTTGGTTTTTAAAGCACCCTAGCATATTTTATTTCTTAGCCATCCCAGGGACGTAATAGCTGCTGCAGCTGGATCCTGGACGAAGAATGTTGGTCATAGCAGGATGTGGTGACACCAGGGACTTCAGGTCTGGTTTACACTTTGCATGAAGCTCAGTGAGAACTTGAAGGAGGTACACTTTCTGGGGCAACATTAGCTTTTGCAAGTGGATTTTTTTTTGCAAAAGACAGCATTATGTAGGGAAGTGAGTGCTTCAGTGGGCTGAATGAAGACTTGCCGCTCCAGTTGGTTCTCTGTATTTCTTGAGGACATCTACCAGCTCCCAGACTGAGCATCTATTTTTCATTAAAATACGGATATTTCCCAATGTAGGCATCGATGGTTTGATCCCAACTTTAATAACACTGTCTCTCTTTTATTCCTCCTTCACCTTTCTCCTCACTAAGAGGCATGCAGCTTTATTCTCCACACTCAACAAATGTCCAATTCGCTTTATTTTGAGAAATAACATTCTGCATTAAGTTATTAATTGGAAAGTAATCTTTTTTTTCTGATCATTTTCCATGCTTTTAATTTGTAGGTCAAATTTCATTAGCTTACCAACTGAGAAAGAAAAAAAAATGACAGGCTTCGGTTCCCTTTTGCCTCTGAGACTATAATTATAGAGCAACATTCACATTTGTTCTGGGGAAAATTAATCTATTTTTAGCTGTAAATTATATGCTTGAGATAAATATGAAATTAGCAGCCTGGAGCTGACTGCTCGGCATCGGCCAGGTGGAAACAGTATCGGAGCCCTGTTCTCAGGTGCTGTTGACGCTAATTGACACACGAGTGCCTGCATCCTAGAAGGGACTGAAGAACTCATTTCATGAGAGCCATTAAATTACTTCTTTTTTAGGTGTGGTATAATCAGAAGAGCTTTCACTCCCTGCCTTCCTACTTAAATCATCTGAACAATCTCATTTTGTGGAGACACTTGCCCCCTGCTGTGGACTGGAGACAGTACGGTAAGGTTATTTTTCATGCATTAGAATCGGCTGCTTTCAAATGAACCATATTTTTAGAATGACAGAAGCAGAAATGAATTTGGAGTCGGAAAGTGAAGCAGAGGGAAGGTTTCTGCCTGGAGCTGATCTGTAGGGAAAGACACACAGGGCTGTAGGTGCTCCCTGCGTCTGCCTCCCAGCAGACGCTAGACTTTCTGCAGACCCTGGCCTCATCCCTCAAGGAGAGGGACAAAGGCCACATGAGAATTTAGTGACTATTTGACCTCTTACAGAAGCAAGAGCAAATTCCCATTTTAAGGACACTTGTGTGGAATGCTGCAAAGGAGAGCACAAATCACAGTGAACACTGTCACTTGGTTTTTATCTGTGTTGATCCACGGTTGGTGATCGAAGCTTTCTTATTTTGGTAAATGACACAGGTCCACTTCTGCAATACAGAGCCAATTTATTGGTTCAAGGGAAGCTTTATTTGCTTTACTTGAATGGATAAGGTATAATTTATCAAGTTAATTCAGTTTTAGTTAAAAAAGAAACAGGAAATATTAGCAACAACAGGCCATATCCATCATAATTTATCCACAAAATACATTTGTTGAAGTGTTAATTTACACAGAGATCAATGCTGAACACAGTGGTGCCTCGGTTCACAAACTTCATCTTTCCGCGATTCTGGTCACAAACCCAATTGGACGAGAATGGAGTCAAATTTCCCCAAAACCTCAACAGTGAAGCGCACCACTGAATTTGATTTGGTTCTTGTCCAATTTGGTTTGCGACCAGCATGGTGGAAAGAATTAAGTCCCTGAGCCGAGGCGCCTCTGCCATTACTCTCACATGCTTTCACCTCATTCTAATGTCACTTCACTTTTCCGTATTTGTTTTCTCTCCCTTGACAATTTTGCTTTTCAGTGCTGGGGACTTGAACCCAGAGCCCCGCACATGCTAGGCAAGAGCTTTATCACTGACTCACACCCCCTGCCTATTACCAGTTCTTAAAATAAATTGACTTTGTGGCACTGCAATAATTTCATAATGACAGTGAGTAATATAAAACATTTAAAATGTGTGTGACTAAGATACACTAAAGTCATATGGAGGAGGGTGTGTATGAGAGATCTGAAATGTACCGGGACTGTGTTAATACTTCACATCTGTGCTCTCATTTAATGTTCATATCAATTTGGAAGAAGGTAATATCTGCCTACCTTGCTGACTAGAAAGCAGATGTCCGAGAAAGCAGCAGCTGTGGGCCCCAGCAAGTTAGTAACGGGCCGTGACTGGATTCTAAGCCCAGCTAAGAGGAGCCCTGGCTTTTCTGCTGCATGCGTAGAGGGCCCTTCTGAGGACACACTGCCTCAGGCCTGCAGCAGGCGGCAGATATGTGTGGTCAGGAAGCTGTGCTTGGGCTTGGGCACCGCAAGACAGGTCTTTGTTTTTCCAGGCGTGGCCAGGGACTCAGGACCTTGTTCTTGCTGAGCATGCTCTCTACTGCCAAGCTGCACGCCCAGCCGGCACTGAGGAGGGATCCCAGTGCGTGTGCAGACAGTGAGGAGTCTGGGTTGACTTCAAGGACAGGGGAATAACTGTTGATCTCCCTGGAAAGATTGGCTGAGCTCAAATTCTGCTTGACCTGGACTGACAGGGTGAGAAGTACGGGCTTAATAGTCGTGGGACAGTCTCTCCGAATACCAGGGATACGATTGATAGGGCCAAAGGTATGAGTTAGAAAGAATGATCTAGAAGCCATGGTGGAAGGGGAGGGCTGGTACCAGTGGAGGGGCTACTGAAGGGCCAGGCCAGGCGAGATGGGGAGAGAACAGTGAAGGTGGGGAAGGTCGTGGTGCTGGGGCTAAGGGCCAGAGAGATGTAAGACTCTGAAACACCAGTCCCAGCTTTCTGTGAAACGACTTCCTGTGCAGTTCAGGGACATCGTGGCAATGCTGAGAGGAAGAATTGTTTTCAAGGAAGGGGAAGGTGGCCTGCGCGGGGTCAGAGATGGTGGCCCTGGCCCCATAGAAGCGACAATGTGCAAGGTTCAGGGATCTGGGGAGAAAGTCAGCCGCATAGGGGTTCACCCTGAGCCCTCACCCCGAGGACCCAGGCTGCTGAAGGTGCCAGGAGGTGCTGCCTGGGGCAGAGACGCGGGGAAGGCTGCGGAAGGTGGGGAGAGAGCCGGCTCGGGCCCAGGTGGGGAGGCAGGAAGGGGCAGAAGACTCCAGAGTCATCAGGGGAATGAGTGTAGGGACCTGGCCAGACCCGAGGGCAAATGCGATAGTTATGAGAATGGAAATCAGAAGAGAAAGGATGAGGAAACTGTGTGTGTGTGTGTGCCTGTGAGTATTTGTGTGTGCACATGTGTGAAATAAGGAATAACGCGAAGCTTCAGCAGGCTGAGGAGGTGAAGAGGTGTATTTTGAACATTCAGAAATATTAAATGAACTGGATATAGTGGTACAGAGGCTCAGGACTCCTGCAGCTGTGTTGGGAGTTGCCGCCAGTGACGACAGACTGCAGCGCAGGACTCTCCTATCAGGCCTCGGCGGCGCTGCCCAGGCCGCGGGGAGGGGACACGGAGGTATCAGCTGCTCTTGCTGCCCCAGCATCTGTTAATGAGAACCACAAACACAGATTCGGGATCCAGGCCGGGTGTTCGACTGCACCCCTTTCCGCTCCCTCCCTTCCGGAAGCACGTTTGTGGGTGGTCAGATCCACTTATATTCATTCGGTAGTGAACTACCATCGGGACGTTGACATTTTGCTGCCAAAGTGTGGTTGGTACAGCCTGCAACTGTCCTCGTCCTTGCCCAGCGCAGGACTTTGCAAGCTGCCGTGCGGCCCAGGCTCTCTCAGGGAAGGGGCTGTTGACGCCAAGCTGTCCCTCAGCTTCCTCTCCTTATTGGGCTGCCTAACCCTTCTGCACCCCGTGGGTTTCCGCTCAACTGTTGTTTTTTTTTCTTCAGTACTGGGGATCAAACCCAGAACCTTTGCACTGAACTACAGGGCCTTTTTAAGTCACTAAATTCCCCCGGCTGGGCTTGAACTTGTAATCCTCCTGTTGCAGCCTCCCAGAGTGCTTGGGTTACAGATGTGTACCACCAGGCCTGCCTCCTGCTCAACTTCAAGGCCTGACTCAGGTGTCTCGTAAATCCATCAGGATCCTTCTTTTTTTTTTTTTTTTGGTACCAGGGATTGAACTCAGGACCTTGTGCTTTCCATCAGGATCCTTAACACCCTTGCAAAATGACTTAATGGCTTCATCTCTCTTCTCCCAGTCACTAGCTTCTAAAGTTCGTCCCCACATGCATTTCCAAGAAGTGTTCATGTATCATAACATAGTTTCAAGACACCTTGTTAGCTCATTACAACACTCAGTGGTTTTCATTGCCGTTATTGGTTTGCACCTCTGTCTTTGGTAATAAGAACGTAAACTCCTCACAGAAGGTGTTTATGTTATGGATGTTTGTGTTTTTCTAAAGTCTTTATCCATAAGAGGATTTCAGTAAATGTTTATTTAAATAATTGATCCTTGGTACCATTCTTTGTACTATGTTTACATTCTGTAAAAAAGATAAGTGTGCAGCAAAGTAAATGTGTGCTGCTTTTATCATTACGACTTTCTAAGTTGGCATATACTTATTGGATTAAAATTAAGGGGAGATGTAGAAGAATGAACATGAGAGGAAATTTGCTTTAGTAAAATGAAAGGAATAAATCAAAAGAGAAAATCAAACACATTAGTTCCCAAGCAGGTAAGAGGGAACATCCTCCAGGAAGCGACAGTCACAGCATAGGGGGACGGGCGCTGTGCTCTTCCTGCACTATGTGAGGCAGTGGTGGAGGTGGGGATGACAGTTCCCAGCCTTGGAGTTAAACTGCTTCACCTTCACACCCAAGCCCGGGGATTCTGCCAACAAGCACAGCCACGGGAGAGGAGTGAACTCTGGCCGTGGCACAGGGGCATTCCTACACCATGGTCCAACCGGCTGCACACTGTGTTCGTCTGGGAGTTTTAAAAATACTGATTTCTGTTGCAAACCCAGAGACTCTGGTCTGATTGATCTGGGCAACTTGAGAGTAGGAGTTTCCAGTGTCCCAGGTGATGCATGTGCAGCTGTGTTTGAACTGGGAGACATAGCTGATTCACATGTTCATCATGGAGAAGGGAAGTAGACAAAGAGGGAAGATAGGAGCCAGGGGCCCACAGTCCCCTCAGTGGGGCTGGGGACAAGGCAGACAACAGCTGGCTCCTGAGGCTAGGGAGGACCAACTGCATCCAGAGCTGGAAGAAGCTCTTCTGTGTCCTTTAATTTTTCTTTAGGCACTGACATGAAATAACTGTCTACATTAATGGGTACAATGTGATATTGTGACTCATGCATACATTGTGTGATGATCAAATATTTATATTCATCTCATGGAATATTTATTATCTCATTCATTATAAAGCCTCTCTTCTAGATATTTTGAGATATCCAGTGGAGTATTATTGACTATAGTCACCCTACTGTGCTATAGAACACCAGAAACTATTTCTACTCTCTGTAACTGTGACTACTAACCCTGATATGTCAACTTCACTGGATTAAGAAACACCTAACATGACATAAAATAAAAGTAATGAATAATAATAATAAAAAAGAAACACCCAGCAGATTGGTAGAGCACATTCCTGATGTGTCTTGGTGTGTGACCTTGGGGTGTACATCTGGTCCCTGTCCCTTCTCTCTGGCCCTGTTCTCCTGCTCTGCCTCCCAGCCACTATGAAGTGAGCAGCTTTGCTCCACCATGACCCTGAACCATGATGTTCCTGTCTTGGAGCCTGCTTACCATGGACTGACACCTTGGAAACCATGAGCCAAATTAAATCTCTCCTCCTTTAAGTTGTGGGTTTTGGGTACTGTGTCTCAGCAACCAGAAAGCTAACTAATACAGTAACTTTATAGCCACTTTTCCAACTTCTCTCCATTGTCTCCTCTTCCATACATTTCCCAGTAGTTCGCTTTGGTAACCACTTTCAGACTAACTTCTGTGAGATTAACTCTTTTAGCTTCCAGGTGTAAGTAAGATCTTGCAGGATTTGGCTTTTGTGCCTGGCTTATTTCATTTAATGCAATGATCTCCACATTCATCCATGTTATTGATAATAGGGTTTTGCCTTTTCCATGGATGAATAATATGCTATGAATAATAATAATAATAATAATAATAAGCACTACATTTTGCCTTACCCATTCATCAGTAGTGGGTACATAGGTTTGTTCCACATCTTGGCCATTGTGAATAGTGCTGCAGTGAACAAGGGCATCAGGCGTCTCTTGACATACTGATTTCATTTCCTCTGGGTACATACCTGAAAGTGGAATTGTTGGGTCATGTGGTAGTTCTATTTTTATGTTCTTCAGGAACATGCATAGGGTTTTCCATGATAACTGTACTAATCTACATCCCAATAACAGTGTGTAAGTGTCCCTTTTTCTCCACACCTTTACCGACACTTGTTATCTTTTGTCTTATTGGTAATTGCTGTTCCAACAGGAGTAAGGCAATATCTCATCTTGATTTGTGTTTTCTGATGATTAGTGATGTTGAGCAACTTTTTGTATACCTTTGGCCATTTGTATGTTTTGTTTCAAGAAATAGCTAGCCAGATATTTCTCTATTTTTTAATTAAATTTTTGCTATAGAGTATATATCCTTGATATCAATCTCTTATCAGATGTGTTGTTTTCAGATATTTTCTCTTATTCTGTAGTGTTTTTCCACTTGGTTGATTGTTTCTTTGTCTGTGCAGAAGATGTAATTCTATTTGTCTTGTTTTGCTTTTGTTTCTTGTGTGTTTGGGATCTTATCCAAAAAAAATCTTTGCACTGTGTAATGTCATGGAGTGTTTTTCTTATTGTTTCTTCTAGTAGTTTCATAGTTGCAGGTCTTACATTTAAATTTTCTATCCATCTTGAGTTGATTTTTGTATATGTTGAGAGATAGGTGTCAAGTTTCTTTCTTCTGCCTGTGAATATCCAGTCTCCCCAGTACCATTTGTTGAAGATATTGTCCTTTTCCCAAAACCTTATCAGAATGCCTTTGTTAAAAAATTAGTTAAATATAGATGTATAGGTTTATATCGTGTTCCGCTGGTCTATGTGTCTGTTTCTATGCTAATACCATGCTGCTTGAATACTATGGCTTTGTAGTATATTTTGAATTCAAGTACTGTGATTCCTCTAACTTAGTGATTTTTGCTCAAGATTGCATTAGCAGCCTCACCATCATTTGTAATTATTTCATTTCTTGCTGATGGCCATTCTTTCTGGAGTAAGGTAGAATTTCAGTGCTGTTTTAATTTGCATTTTTATAATGGCCAGGGATATTGAATTTTTTGACATGTATTTATTGGCCATTTGCATTTCTTTTTCTGAGAAGTGTGTGCTCATTTCAGTTGCCCATTTTTTAACTGGATCTTTTATTTTGGGAGTCTACCTTTTATAATTCTAGATATTAGTCTTCTGTCTGAGGAATAGCTAGCAAAATATGTTGCCGTTCTGTAACTTGTCTCTTCATTCTGTTGGTTCTTTTGCTTTGCAGAAGCTTTTTAATTTGATCTGACCCCATTTATTGATTCTTGATGTTAGTTCTTGTGCAACTGCAGTTTTATTCAGGAAGGCCATGCATATGTCTATGTCATTAAGAGTTTTATCTATTTTTTTCTTCTACCATATTCAGTATTTTTATTTTAATATCTAGGTCTGATCCATTTTGATTTTACTTTAGTATGTGGTGAGAGATATGAGTCTAGATTCAGCCTTCTGCATGTGTGTAGCCAGATGGTTTAACACATGCACGTCAATAAATGTAACACATCACATAAACAGAAGCAAGCAAACACATCACATGATCCATTTCAGGAGATGCAGAAAAAGCCTTTGACAACATTCAATATTCTCTCATGATCAAAGCCCTGAAGTAAACAGATAGAGAAGGCCTTATTTCAACCTAGTAAGAGCCATTTATGAAAAACCTACTGCTAGCATCATATTAAATGGGGAAAACCTGGATATTTTTCCTCTAAAATCAGGAACAAGACAAAGATGTCCACTATGACCACTCCTATTCAAAATAGTATTGGAAACACTAGCCAGAGCAATCAGGCAAGAGAAGGAAAGGCGGTAGGTATAGGAAGGGCAGGATCAAACTATTCTTATGTGCAGACAATATGATCTTTTACATAGAAGACCCAAACCATTCTGCCAGAAGTCTCCTAGAACTGATAAACAAACTTAGCAAGATAGCAGGATACAAAGTCAACATACAAATATCAATAGCATTCCAGGGGTGGGAGGAAGGACTCACATGTTTGGGGTTGTTTAAACTGGATTTTGGAGTGTGATATTTTTTGGCCTGCCACCTCAAAAACAATGGCTAATAGAATACTGTGTATGGAATTTGGAAAGAAAAAATATACATCCAAATTCCGTACCCACTGCAGATGCTGCCTATCGAGTGAATGGGCCACAGAGATACCTTCATATAGAAGGTAGATTTAAAAAATATGCTGTGGGTGTATTTTTTTTTTGTACCCGGGATTGAACTCAGGACTTTGAGCTTGCGAGGCAGGCAGTGGAACCACTGAGCTAAATCCCCAGCCCCAAGTAGATGTATTGTTAGTAAAAGAGAATGCTCTCAGACAGCTATCTGAGATGTTAACCCAAAGGAAGACAACAATAATATAAAATCCACAGGATAAAGGAAGAACTTGCATGAAGCACATTATATACCTTTCTTCCATGTGGCAAAATATTAATAGGTCAAGAATGATCCATGAATGAAATTAAGGTAAACAACATAAAACATAAGTGAATGATAATATATTCAATGATAACGTATGTACACAGAAAACTCCAAAGAAAATAATTAGCACAAAGTGCAAACAGTGATTACTTCTGATTGTTTTTGGAGTAGATCACAATTTGTTTTTATTCTTTACCCTGTTTTAAAATACAAGACCTCCTTATAATTGGCTTTAATTTCTCAGTGAGAGTTATAATAAATCGTCGTATTCAGAAAAAAACCCACATCTTTTTCCAGGAGAGATTAAGAGTAGGAAGCAAGGGGAAGGCCACAGAATTTACCTTTTAGTATGAAGAGTTCACATATTTGTCTTAATGTTGTCTGAGTGAGTTAATATTTCTACTCTTCTCATGTCACCGATGAGTCTTGGTGAATCAATTATAAGAACAAACTTTTCCATGCATGTTGACGTTAAGGTGAAGCTTTCCGTTTACAGACATCTGGGTGTTATTACTTGCAGAGTCACACATTATATAAGAGTAACGAGCCCTCAAGTGATGGCTGGGCTTGTGGATGTGTTAAGTATCTTGCTGTCATAATGGATGCAGGACAAAAGCACAGATGTGTGTTTTTACAAATGACAAATATACCAACTCTAGAAACCATAGCAGATGTTGCCATAATGAGAATACTAAATGACAGAACTAATTTTACACAGTTATACATTGCTGTGGGCCAATTCAGAGAAGACAGAGAAGCCAGAATATAAGTGACAAGAACAATCAAAGAAAAATGATTCAAACACGCCCACAAGGTACATTTCAAAACGTCATTTCTGCAAACCTTTGAAGTGATGTTGGAGAGAGGAGAGTTCTCTCTAACCAGCATGAGGCTGAAATGTGGCCCTTTCCTTTAAGATCCCTCCCAATGTCACCCAGCACAAGGTCCTCTCACAATACCATTGTTACCTAAATAGAGCATTGAGTGCACATTGACAATGAAAATAATTACCCAATTACAGAGATTGTTCATTACAATAAAGTGGTTTTTGCATTGTGGACATCAAAGACTCTAAATGCTTTTCCAGGCCTCCCACAAAATGGATTAAATGGAGATTCCGAAAACTGGCATTGTACCTCTCATTCTGCTCAGCTGGCCTCAGATTGGTGCCTAGACCTCTCCTCTGCCTCAGTTTCCTTCCCTGCCTGACCCTTGCCTATAACCCCTTGGTCTGCACCTTGTCCACAGTGGGTCCTGTCCCCAGAGAAGTCACATAGACAGGGCTCCTGATGGGTGAGCAGCCCATAAGCTGCATTTTCTCTCCCCCGCCCCCCACCATAGAAGGGGCTCCAGCTCCTAAAGCCTTGCTGTTCCTAATCAAGGGGAGGCATGAGAGGTGTGTGAGACTTCGGGAAGTGCTCACCCCCCCCGCCCCCCGCGTCTTTTTTATTTTCCTTCCACTCATTAAATTTTCCTTTTGAGAATATGCACATGCAGATCATTTATCTAAATAACACCAGGTTTTATCCACTTTTTCCAAAATACACATAGAATCTTCTTAGCCCCAGTTTAAAGACATATTAACTTGGTTTTTAAGTATATGTAGCTCTGCAGAGCTGCTACTAAAAACAAATGTGGATGTTGAAAACATCTAAGGTAGCAGTAACCCAGATTGCAAGATTAAAAAAAAATGGCAGTTATACACAATGAAATACTACTCTACCATAAAAAAGGATAAACTTGCATCAATTGTAGGAAAATGGATGCACTTAATGACCATAATGTTAAGCGAAATAAACCACAGAAGCTTAAATATCTCATAAATTCTCTTATATGAGAAACCCAAAGTATAAATAATTTAGAGAACAAAAGACAAGATAGACAGCCGGAAAGAGGGAGACAGATCTTTGGTAAATGGGAAGGGGATCTTGAGATGGAGGGAGGAGGTGAGAAGGGAGGAGAAGGGGAATAAAGAGAAATAAGATGTGGTGTGTACGTGAACCTGGGCCCCATGATGAATGCAGTCATTTTGTACTGCAGACATGAACTAATAAAAAATAAATTTACAAAGGGTAGAGCTCACTCCGCCTCTCCTGCTCTGGCTAAGAGCGCTCCCCTCCCTCCCGCAGCCAGCAGGCAGCCTGGGTCGCTGGGCTCATTGTGCACAGGTGGACCCCATGCGCTCTTCAACTTGCCCTTTGCCCTGGAACTGCCCGAGTCTCTCCTTCCCTTCCGGGTGACTCGAGCTCTGCCCAGTCTTGACCTCATTCATGGTCCTGTCCGGGGGCAGCCCCCCACCTCCTCATCGCCCCAGCAGCACACTTCTGCCCACACCTCAGTCTGTGCAGGAGGGGGTCCCCATCTTTCCTGCATCCTTCATGAACCCAGTTAGTGTCCGGTGCCCAGATTTCCACCACTCAGAGAGAAGGAAGGCAGGATGCCACTCGCCCCATCCTCACTAGGGCATGCTGCTGTCTCACAGAAGCCGGGACAGACCTCTACTTAGCTCCACAGGCTGATGGTCAGATCCTGCTTGCTTGGTGCTGTTCAGTCCTAAGTCCTGTGACCTAAGGCCCTCTCATTTTCTCTGTATCTTAATTTTAAAAGAGAGTTTTTAATTTAATTTTGAAAACGGAAGAACAGATGTAAAGTAAGTTTTACCTGAGTGGTAGTGGTCATAGATTTATAAATGGATTCATAAAAACATAAAAGTATATTCATAAAAACCGTATTGTCATTGTTACTTTCTCATTGCTGGGACAAAATACTCAATACCCACAAGTGAAAGGAGGAAAGGTTTACAGTATTTTGGTGCTCAGTTTGTAGAGGTTTCATTCTGTAGTTGCCTGGCTCCAAAGCAAGGTGGCGTGGCAGAGAGGCATCAGAAAGGGGAAAGAGTTCATGGTATGGCAGGCAGAAGGCAGCAAGCAGCAGCAGCAGTGAGCCTGCCTTCTTTCTGTCCCTTATATATTCCATCCGGGTTACAAGCCATTGATCTGTGCCACCCATACCCAGAGCGGGGCTTCCATTATCCACACCCAGCACTGTGTTAAACCAGTGTAGTTATCACACACCCTTAATCCCAGTATCACACACCCACCTCCAAAAAGTCCCACTTATGACTGTGTGAGGCTTTGTGGGGAGGGGCATCTAGACAGAAGCCATAACACATGTGATGTTTTAATAGATGTACACATCATGGAATGTTCACATCAGGTTAAACATGCCTGCCTCCTCCAGCACTCATATTTTCTTATGGTGAAAGCACTCAATATTCTTTCCTCTGTGTGTGTGAGTGTGTGTGTGTCTGTGTGTGTGTGTGTGTGTGTGTGTGTGTGTGGTATTGGGAGATTAAATCCAGGGCCCTCACTCTGAACTACATCCCCTAACCCTTTAAAAATTTTTTTCATTTTTAAAATTTTGAGACAGTGTCTCACTAATTTGCTAAATTGTTGTCATCTTCCTGCTTCTGCCTCCAGGACTGCTGAGATTGCAAGCATACCTCAGCTCCCTGGATTTTCTGGCTTTTTGAACAGTGTTGGATGTTACAGGTGCCTTGGTCATGGCATCTGTTGAGCACAGGGCAGGATGAGCCCATGCTAGGATGCCCTGTTGGGCTGTGTGCAGCATGCACTCTTCCTTACTGCATTATACTGAAATATTTATTCTGTGAGCAGCATATGTTAATCACAGTACAGTCAGTGCCACCTGAAAAGGTGTAGCCCTGTGAGTGATATCCGAGTGAGGGCCCCAGAAAGGAAGACGCAACACAGTAGTTCATGGGTTCTGATGTTTGCAGTGTTGGCTTCCAGTTCAGATAGAGCCCAGGAGGCTTCTATCTGTGTGCAAGGGCTGGGAAAGGGCTGGTGGCTGTCGTAGGCGTGGGCCCTCTTGCAGCTCCTCCTGCGAAATACATAGGCTTCTCTGTGTCACCCCTGCTGCAGGTAAGGTTTTCTGTTCTGTGCCGTGCACACAATTGGCTGGACAGGGCCCTAATCCAGGTGCAGAGCCTTTGCATGGTGATGGGTGATTTGCCAGGAGAGGCACAGGCCTGGCTTTGCAGATGCCAGGGAGTTCTGTGCTCCATTATTCTGTCTCTTCCCTCAGCTTCCATTTCTGCCTCTGAAATGTGAGGGTGTGCCTGGCCTGGACCATTATGGGGGTGCTTTATTTTCTGCAAGAATCTACCATTCTGGAACACTACAGGCTGACTTATAGATTGATGCATGGAGATTCTGCTGGTGTCTTCAGCACCGAATCTCACCACCAGATTACAGAGTAAGAGCACCCAGAATCGTGACTGGTGTGTTGGGAGTTACTCAGGGCTGGAGCAGGCAGTCTTTCTGCGGTGACATGCGAACCAGATGTACCCTGGCCTCTTAGATTAAAACTCTGAAGCAGTGACAGAAATCCAGGAAGTGTGCTACCATGGAGGGTGATAAATTCATAACAGAAGAGTGAGGCTAGAGAAAAGACGTATTTGAGCACTGTTTTTAATCTTTGCGCAATTGCTATATCGGCTTAAATGTAAGAGAAGATATTGGTGCAACCTGGTCAAGTGAAGATCCAACCTTGGTAGTTTAAAGTTGTACTGTTGAACTCTCTGTGAAGCATTTGCAGCTTTTCCTTGCACCATAAGCAGGGCAGAGGTGTCTGACCTTCAGCCTTGTCTCCTTCTCCTGAGTGGCTCTGCTCTTTGCAAAGTCAGAAGCATGTGCTGAGGAGGTGTGTGACATGCCTGTAGGAAAGTAGATCGAGACATCTGAAGGTGTAGGCTTGAGTCCTAGCTCGTCACAGTTGTCAGACTCTGGGATGCTCTTCAGATACCTATGCTTGAGGTGCCTCTTCTGAAGTGGCCATAATAATCCTGATGTGACAGAATGAGAATTTACACAAACAACCTAATGTCCTAAACTGCATGTAATTCATGACCACAGATTCATGTGTGGATAGTCATCACTTGGTGTCTGTGCAGAATTTGTTCCAGGATCCTTCCCTGCTACAGATAGCAGAATACTCACTGTTCAGCACCCTTGTATACAAGGGCATTGGTGGAGGATTTTCAGATAACTTAGGCATGCCTCTGTCTTCCATTGTTATAGCTGTCCTCTAGATGTCCCCCCAAAGCCTCATGCTGTCATAGGTGGGGCTTTTGGAAGGTGGCTGGATCATGGGTGTGTGGTGCTGAATTAGAGTGTGTGATGCTAGGTTTACGTTTGTGTGTGTGTGTGATAACTAAATTGTTTTAATGTAGATCTGGGTGTGGATAATGGAAGTGCCACCCTGGGTATTGGTGGCACCACACAAAAGGCTTGTAGCCTGGATAGGATAAAAGGGGAAGGGAGGCCTTCTGGTTGCTGCTACCTCCTGTCTGCCCTGCTATGGACTGTTCCTCCACTGCCATGCCCTCCTACCATGTCGCCCTGCCTTGGAGCCAGCTAACTATGGACTGAAACTTCTACTAACTGTGGGCTAAATAAACCTTTCCTCCTTTAACTATGGGTGTCAGGTATTTTGTCTCAGCAACGAGAAAGTCACTAAGTTATCCATATACTTTAAATAATTTCTAAATTGCAGTATTAGTCACTTACCTGTTTCTAGAACAAAATACCTAACACCCACAAGTTAAAGGAGGAAAGGTTTATTTTTGCTTATGGTTTCAATGGGTTCAGTTCAAGGTGGGCTGGTTCCAAGGCAGAAATAGCATGGTGGAAGTGTGGAGGAAGAAAACTGCTCATCCTATGGCAACCAGGCAACAGAGAGAAAAAGGAAGATCTGGGGATAAGATTCCACCCTTCTGGATCATGGGCCCAATAACCACCTCTTCCAACCAGGCCATGCCTTCCAGCCTGAGAGACTTTTAGACGATGTTTTAAGCCTACAACATAACAATTATTATTATTATTTTTTCATAACAATTATTACAATGCCTAAAATAGTGCGAGTGCTTTGTGAATCATTGTTAGGCTATAGTGTGTAAGGAATATAACAAAGGGAATATGTCTGCACCCATTCAGTTCAGTACATTTCTTCCTGCATGTTTTTGATTCATGGTTAGTTGAAGCTACAGATGTGAAAGCTGTGTCTAAGGAGGGCTGACTATTACTTTTGGGTACTTCTCTCTGCTCACAAGTAAGCAAGGCCTCAGAGCCTGAGAAATGCCTCTCCTTTCCCTTCTCTGCTGTCCTCTTGCCAGCTTAATTCGTCTTTCTTGTGTGCATGTGTGATGCGAGCACTAAAGATCTATCTTCATCAGCTTTCAAATAAGCAACACAGTGTTATTAATAGCAGTCTGCAACGTTAAGTCTCCAGAACTTGAATTCATCTTCTACCTGAAAGTCTCTACCCTTTGCCTCATATCCCCCCATGTACCCCTCCTCTGACCCTTGATAAACACCTTCTTTCTCTATTTTTATGACTTTGATTTTTGAAATTTCATGTATAGGTGAGATCATGAGGAATTCATCTTTCAGTCTCTGACTTATTTTGGTGAGCATAGTGTCTTTGTTTCATCCATGATATTGTGAAAGGTAGGAGCTCATTTTTTTAAAGATTGAATAATATTCCACTGTGTGTCTGAGTGTGTAGCCATAGATAAATGGATACAGAAAATGTATATACCTATATATACTCACATATATATGTGTGTATTTATGTATATTATATATCTGTATCAGTGGATGAATGGATACATGAAATATATATATATACATACATAAATAGATGTGAATATTTATGTGTATAATGAATATGGACACTCTACATTATGTGCATTCATCTCTCAGTGAACACTTGGATTGTATTCATATCTTGGCTATTGTGAATAATGCTTCAATAGATGTGATGGTGCAGATATCTTTAAACTAGTGATTTTATTTCTTTTGGATATAATCTCATCAATCCCTTAGTGGTACAGTAGTTCTGCTGTAAATTTTTTGAGGCACATTTGTGCTGTTTTTAATAATGGCTGTGCTAATTTACATTCCCCTAACAGTATAGGAGAGGTGGTAGATATGTTAATTGGCTTGAGTGATAATCATTCCACAACTTATATGTAATTAAAACATCACTATACACTTTAAATACAGAGGTTCTATGATTAAATGATGGAGTTAGGTCCCATAAACCCATCGTGAGTTGAAAATATTATAAGTGGGAAATGCATGTAATACAACTATCCTACTCAGTATAGCCTTGTATCTGGCGCCCTGCGCTGGTCCCCCTGGCACCCTCTGTGATTGTGGGGTGACCAGGACCTGGTGCAGTGGCTGCCCCTGCCCAGCATCCAGAGAGAGCATCCTCTTGCTGTCCCAGGAAGAGACTAAATCTCAAAATTTGAAGTATGAACTCTACTGAACTCTCTTTCGCACCATGAATTTGAAAAATTGTAAGCCAGCCCATTGTACATTGGGAACAGTGTCTACATTTTTTATTCATCAGCTGTACCTCAGTGAAGCAGGAAACACAACACAGAAGTGGGATTGTGATTTCAGACAAGGGCATGAGATTCATCAGCGAGACCTGAGACAGAAGATGTCAGTCTGAGGAGAGGGGACAGGAGTCTGTAGTTAGGGTCGGGGAAACGATAGTGTCCCAGGGTCTCAGATGAGGTCAAGAGAGAAGAGGTCAATATGAGTGTGGGGCTGTTCTGAAAAGGGCACCTGTGTCTAGGAGGAGAATATGAATGCTCTGTTTGCATTCCTGCTCCTTTTGGAAGTTTCCCAGGCTGCTGAGGGACTGTGAACTTGGGGAGGCAGGGTAGAGGTGACTTGGGTCAGGGCCCTCTGGGCAGGGCCCCTGCTGTGCATGGAGGTGAGAGGGGTGTGGCAGATGTGGGGACTCCTGGAATGTGTGGGGCAGGGGTGAGGAGCCTTGGCCTCTGAGTCTGGGTGATGGGAGGACCACGGAGTCATTCGTGTGGAAAGACTGGAGGATGAGGAGGACTTCTGCAGGCCTTCCATAGGGAGGGGTCCTCATGAGCCTGCAGAATATGGGGCGAGCTGTGTGGGGTGGATCTGTGATCATCAGAGGATGCCTGGGAGGACCCAGGGGCCCGAGGATGTGGGGTGAGGAGAGCCAGCGGAGGCCTGTGGCCAAACCCACACTTCTGCCACATGAAGTTGTCCTTCAACTCTGCCATCGACTGACTGCAGTCAGCACAGGGTCCACAAATCAAAGTCCATAGTGCTTCGGAGGGAAGAGGTGGGGTAAGAAGGCAGGTCCAAAGGTATGGTTAAAAGATGGGGACCCTGTGTTCTCCTGGGGAGAAGGGTGAGCTGCATGCTGAATGCAATCCTGTAGCTGGCCACTCTGCTCGGTTAAATCAAAAGGCGGGGTCCCCGTGGAGACTTCAGATACCAGCGGCACCTTGAGGGCTCCCAAGCCTCCTGCACTCCTGGTTGCTTTGATGTCGAGGTTCCCAGGACCCCCTGGGCTTTGATTATTTGTAGAATTTAAGTCATGAGAGTCAGGAAGGCTCTGTAGTTAACAATCACAGTTTAATTTTAAAGATGCTTGGTGATATGGTTGGAACCTTCCTCTCCAATGAGTTTCTCTCTCCAAAACAGTACTGAGCAAGTCTCTTTCCTTGTATACGTGATATTTTACATTTGTTCATACTCTCTTGGTGTGTGTGTGTGTGTGTGTGTGTGTGCAATTTCATGTTTAACAATTCCAGTATTCCCCTATGTTCCAAAGAAAATATAATTCCCAGATCTCGCACACTCAGCTAACCACACTTTTCTGGGTTCTCCTAGTCATACGCAGCACCCGGAATAGCACACAACATTGCAGACCCACCCTCGCTGTCTGCAGCACCTGCAGGGACACCCATCACCCTGGGCAGTGTGCTTTGTGAGCACTGCTGAGGTCAGCTGGCTTTCGCATAGCCAAGTGGTCCGTACCAGGCTGCTTGTCAGGTGAAATGCTAGCTGCTAGCTTCAGGAGGCAGCATTTTAGTTAGTCCACAGAGTGACTGGCAGGTACGATGAGGAGTGAGGCCAGAAGTCACATTCACTGGAAGACAAAGGGAAGAAAGCCTGGCAGATGTTCTGGTCCAGGCAGGCAGGCATTGGCTCCAGAAACTGTGTCCGAGATGGATGTGGAAGTGAAGCCCGGGATCTAGGAAACCAGGCAGCAGGCATTAGGCCCACACACTGGGAGCCAGGAGTAGAATGTCTGGACAATATCAATTTATAATCACAGAAATTGTCCTGCAGGACTGTAGAAGAGACTTGCTGAACAAATGCCTCCCACTGTTCTTTCTGCTATGAGCAGAGCTCGCCTGCCTTATCGCACAGCTGAGCTTGCCAGGGAAGGGGCTGGGAAGGCTGGTGTGATGGAGGGAGCAGGCGGCAGCCTGGCAATGTCAGGGCGTCGGGGCAGGACTGCTGGGACTTCAGAGAACTGAGGTCTGTTCTAAGACTGTAGCTTTTAATTTATTTATGTTTCCTTATACCCTGTGGTGTTTCAGGAAGGACTTACTATGCCTTCATAAGGGACTGCAAAATACAGATGAGTTAAAGGCATGTCAGGAGAAGCGGAAGAAAACACAGAAGTTACAGCATGAAACAGAGCAAGGATTGGGGCCTTCATGCTGCCTCCAGTATAAGCCACTCAGCTCCACATGTTCGAGGCAACCAATTAGAAGCAGAAATCTAATTACTCTCACAGTTCGCAGAGTCTTTAGGGCGAGATACAAATCACTTGTGTGAAGTTTCAGAGCTCTCCATGCAGTATGGACTGGGGCATGCTGGGCAAGGGATGCCACGCTATGTATTATTATGAGCTGCCTTCACAATGAAACCCTGTTAGTTGATAACTTGGTGGCAGTTTCTCTCTATTGGCTGCCAGCATTTGAAAAAAGCAAAGCCAAACAACTAAAAGTTGGCCAAAGGAAGTGGTCCAGTTTTCCCCTCTAAGCTGGCTTTCCGCAGAGGCGAATTGAATATTGACCTGATTGCTACCAAATACTCTCCTTTGCATGCTTTTATCTCCTAAGTCTGTTTCTTCATCATAAACTATCCCGGGGTATTGGGGCACTTATGGTGCATAATATGTAACACGTGAGTACAGTGCCCATCATATAACGCATGTACAGTGCATGTGTGGCATTGGTGACATGTATCGTTAACCAGTTATGTTTGGCAGCGTTAGCAATGACAGCAGTGTCAGCACGCAATGGCTGAATTGCACAGCGGGATCCGGTCTTGGGGTTGCTGGTGGACAGGGGCCTGGGGAAAGGACGCAGGAGCTGGGCATGGGGTGTCTGTGTGCCTTAGGGGTGGGCCGTGACTCACTGGGCAGGAGAGGCTCAAGGCTCACTTTGCAACTTTCTCCTCACAGGAATAACGCTGTACAGCCGTCCATATGGAGGGGCCTTGCTGAATGAAGACAAGATGTGAGTGGGAAGGGTGGAAACCTAAGCATAGAAGATCTTTGTGCCAACATCTCTTAGGAGAGATGTATGCAGTTAGTGTGTGCACGGGCCTGGACCTCTCCTGGTGGGTGGGAGGAGAAGGTTAATGGAAGGAGATGCAGCCACTGAGCTGCGAGTGGATGGGACCACCATGCAGCCCTATTCTAAGGAGAAACTGTCCCAAGGCAGAGAGTTCCCGGCAGTGCGTGGGGTGCACATCTTCCAGGACATTTGTGTGTACGAGTGCAGTGCTGGGGTGGCACCCAGGGCCTGGTGCCTCCAGTCAAGTGTTCTACTGCTGCCCTATGCTCCCAGCTGGGAGGTACCCAGGTACACCCAGGACAGTTTTTCTGGTTGACACACACGGCACACACACAGGTAAACAGGACAGCGCCCTGACATTTCCTGTGGGAGACGCCTTGCTGTCCCAGTGGAGGGGTGTAGTGTCACTCTCCACTGTCTTCTTACAAGGTACAGTCTTCTGCACAGCCTCTGTATTTGCCATCTCCCTTCTGTGTCATATTGTCAACAAACTTAACACTGCTTTGATAGTGAGGGCATTGTTTGTAGCCTGCCTATCAAGGTAGGAACATGATATGATATGCTTAAAAAAAAAATGACACTGGGAATGAACCCAGATCCTTCCAACTGAGCTACATCCACGGCTGGCTGTTTATTTTTATTTATTTTGAGACAGGGTCTCACTAAGTTGCTCGGTTGCCCAGGCTGGGCTCAAACTTGCCATCCTCCTGCCTCAGCCTCCCAGAGTGTTAGGATTACAGGTGTGTACCTGTGTGTAGCATGCCCGGCCACAACGTGCTTAATCCTTAATTCTGTCCTCCAGTCATTACTGTGGCAGGAAAGATGGGTCCCAGTTTGCCCTGCCCTTCACACACTGATATTCAAGACTCTACCTCTCATAGTCCCTGACAGCTGCCTGAGTCCAAGCAGCAGTGGCTGATGAATGAGACACGAGGGGAAAGGAGGTGCAGCCCAGAACGTGGTTCCATTCAGAGAAGGTTTCATTGTGTGGGACACTGGAAAGACCATTTGCTCCCAAGGTCCCTAAAACCAGGACAGAGAGGAGGCTGGCAGCACTTGCTGGACACGAAGGTGTTGCTAACGCTGCAGTTAAAAAGTCTGTAGGGGAGCGTGTGGTATATGTGGCTGCAGCATGGCCACGGTCATTTCCAGGATCTCCTTGGTTGGAGCGGGACAGTGCGGGGGACCTGTCGCCAGTGCCCTCACTGGCAGGCTTGCTGTGACCAATTCACCCCAACACAGGCAGAGCCCACACTGTGTCGCTGCTACTGTGGGGATGGCTTTCACCTAACGAGGAGTCAGGCTCGGCTTCCAGGGCAGACTTAGACAGCAGACGCAGAAATGCTGGGGCTCTGCTCCTCGGTGATGCCTTCCCCAACTTCTGAGCAGTGGTCCACCCTCCAGAGTGCCGGGGTTCTAGTGTGGGGAGCCGCACTTTTAGCCTACGCCTGGCCAGTCATCAGCCCTGCTGTAACAGCAGAGAGGACCACACCCTCCTCTCCTACCTGAGGACCTGCTGTGCTTTGCCCGCAGCCTGGAGAGCATCCGGCAGTGTGGTGTGGCCCTGTGCATTGTGCTGGGATTCTCCATCCTGTCCGCCAGCGTCGGGAGCAACGTGGTGAGGGACAGGGTGACCGGAGCCAAGAGGTTGCAGCACATAAGTGGCCTTGGCTACAGGACGTACTGGGTCACTCACTTCCTGTATGACATGGTAGGCCTGTGTGCATGGGGCAGGGGCAGGAGGGTGTGGCCTCCTGGGACAGGCCACAAAGAAGGGTTGCTTGTATTGGGAGGACATCTCAGGCCCAGCCACCTTCAGTGATGCCCACCAGAGCCTCAGGCTGGCTTGGGTAGGGGGATCGGGGACCTCAGCTGCAGATCTGGGAAATTGGAGACGCCCAGGAAAGCTAGGAAATGAGAGAATTGTCACCTTCGAAGTGCTCTTTTGGAAGAAGAGGAGGGCAAGATGACAGAAGGAATTAGGAAGGATCTGTCCTTCATGAATGATTTGTCCTCATTGCCTCGTGTGAGGGAGCCCACATTTCCCACAGGGACCCCCACACCATGTCTGCAGTCCCCGCGAGGACAGGACAGAGGCTCCTGGAGTTCTTCCCTGGCAGACATGTTTATCGTGCATAGATAGAGTTCCAGATGTTTATCTTGCCTCAGAAGCGCATCTGCCATGATCCACAGAGTGCTCCATGCCCTTCTGTGGCCAACACTCACTCTCTTTGTTTCCCAGTTGTCTTGGCCTTCTTGTGGGAATGTGATTCAGTCACCCTCCTGCCTTTATACGTGGGATTCTGGATGATCCCGGAAGTCTCTGGTCCAGGAGGAAGGCAGGCCAGGCCTCCCATTTACTGTCAGGGGCCAGGTTCTGCACCAGCTGCCTTGCATTTTGTACAGCACCTGACATTTTAACCTGTTGCTCTTCTATAATGTTTTTGCCTTTGAGCTGGCTTAGAATTTAGCTGATTTATTTCCTTTCAATCATGTAAGATAGATTTTTTTTTAAAGTATAGCTTGTACAGGTCACACATAAGTTACCCCAGTATTTCAGGAGTTTGACTGACTGTTTTGAGTTCAATTCAAACCTTCCCAGTGACAGTCACGACAGTGGGGATTCCCACAGCACAGCCTTCCGGATTCTGTGCATCATGCCCAGCCTCAGTCAGCATGCGGGAGGGAGGTGAATGAATCTCTGAAGAGGCACGAAGGTGCTGGGCCCCAGGCCTCACCCCACCATGGACGCTCAGAGGTGGGAGAGAGGAAGTGACTGACAGACTCTGCTGCTCGCTGGGCTGAGCAGGATTTCAGTGCCAGCCTCAGCCTCCTGTTCAGATTGTTTCCAGAGCACGCATGGCCTTGGGCCACTTTGCTCCCCACATCGGCCATTTAATATCGCCCAGTGGCCCCAGCATCCCCAGGGAGAAGCGAAGGCTGCAGCAGGAAAGAATGAGGCCTTGCAAGGAGCACCTGTCTGGGCCCCAGGGCCACACCCAGCTTCCCAAGCCCCATGGCTTCCTCCTGCCTGCGTCCTCAGGTTGTGCTCTGCATCCCTCACTCTGCCTTGGCCCTGGTTTACCCGGGGTGCCTGGCCCTGGGGTTAAGGACAGAACATTTGCAGCTTTGGTTGACTGCTTCTCTATGATTATCCAAGCAATCCTTGCCCCTTGCATTTCATGGTGCATGGAATGAGCATTTTCATGATCCGCTGGGGCGCAAGGTGTGTCCCAGCTCTCTCTAAAGTAAACGTGTGTGCTCCCCAAAGCCAGTCTTCAGCCAGGTCCCCAGTGTGCTGGCCCAGGGGGTGGGCTCTTTGGAAGCCATGGAGTCCTGAGGTGGAGCTCGCTCTACCATGTGAGCACACAGTGGGTGAGAAGGTGCTGCCTCCCGGCTGGGAAAGACCCTCTAGACAACACACCTGCTGGGGGGCCGTGACCTTGGGCTCTCTGGCCTCCAGCTCTGTACGAGATGTTTCTGCTCTTTATCAGCCCCTAGCTATCTCATTCTTTTCCAGCCACCCACATGCACAGAAATGTTGGTCCTGAAGTCATGAGTAAACCAAAGATCTCTCTGTTCATAGAAAAATCAGAAAACAAGCAAATAAATCACCGGTGCCGGATACCACTGCTTCATGCCTGGGTCACCCGAGAGATAGAAGAGGATGGTGGGGTGGGGGGACTTTGAAGTGGGAGCCCCAGGGCGAGTGCAGTTGAAGCTGAGACCTATAAGCAGAGCGAGCCAGTCACAGGGTGGCACCGAGGCACAGCTGCACAGCCAGTGGCCCAGAAGACGGCACTGTGTCTGTGAGAGCCCCAGGAGGCCCTGCTTGCTGGCCTGTGGGGGCAGCTGCAGGGGAGGTTGGTGGGAGGTAGGGAAGGAGCTTGTTCTGGGCTCCACCAGTGTCTGCAGCCCTCGATCCTTCCCAAAGGAGGTGGGCGGGGACTGTGCCAGCTTGCTGGGGCGGCCACGGCACCCCCCACAGTCCTGGAGGTGGGAAGGCCGTGGTTCAGGTACAGGCAAGTGGGCTTCCCAGGGCTTCTCTCCACCGCCTGTGGATGGCTGTCTTCTCCCATTGTCCTTACAGGATCATCCCTTGGTGTGTCTGTGTTCTAGTCCCCCACCCCTTCGTCTGCCTCCTCCTGAGCTACATCCTCACCCCACCCCACACACACTTTTTTTTTTAGTTTCTGAGACAAGGTCTCACTATGCAGTTCAGGCTGGCCTCAAATTCACAGTGATCCTCCTGCCTCAGCCTCCCCAGTGGTAGGATTACAGCCATGCATCACCATGCTCAGCTCCTCAGGCTTTTTTAAGTTTTATTTTGAGACAGGGTCTGAAAAGTCATGAAGTTGTCTGAGCTGGGCTCAAACTTGTAATGCTCCTGCCTCTGCTGGGATCGCAGCCGTGGGCCTTACTCCTGGCCCTCATTTCCTCTACACTCATAGGGGACCAGGCTCCACTTTAATGACCTCATTTAAAAGTCAGGGCAGAGTCTAGTGACAGACGCCACGTGGGGGCAGCAGGGTGTGGCCCGAGCAGGGTACTTCCCGTGTGAATCTCTAACGGCCTCTGCCTTTGTTGGTTTTATTTCCTCAGCTCTTTTACTTGGTGTCCTCGTGCCTGTGTGTCTCAGTCATCGCTGCCTTCCAGTTAACGGCTTTCACCTTCCGCGAGAACCTGGCAGCCACGGCCCTCCTGCTGGCTCTGTTCGGGTGGGTATGTGATGAGAAACGCTGCTGCAGAATTATAGTTTGTTTCTTGAAAGAGAAAACCCTCAGGATGGCTTTGAACCTGCTGTCGGCTCCGTGATTTCCTCCCTTCTCAAGCAATTACGTGGCTTCTGGCGGCGCGGAACAAACAAGCCCCAGCCGGGTGATGAGTGGCCCTGGAGGGAGGGGCCACGGTCATCAGGAGACCGTGCCGGGCCTGTCAGCGAGGCTAGATGGCCTCGCGGCGGGCGTGGGGTGGGGTGGGGTGATCCCCGGGCTCTCACTTGGCCGTTGATTGTGGGCTTGAAATTGCGTTTGGACAGAGCCCTTGCGCACACTGTCTGGAGTGCTTCCCCCTCCTCTATATTGGTAGCTTGGTCTGATTTTGAGCTGAGGAAAAATGGCAGAGGCAGAAGTCGCTGTATAAATTCCCCCTCCACATGCTCACCGAGATCGCGGCTCGCCGTGCCCTGACTTGTGTGCATTTGGGGGCGGGGGTGTCTGGGTCTTCTCTGCCAGGCATAGAAGTTTCCGCGCGGCTGAGTGGGTCAGAGCTGCTTTCTCATAGTAGGGGAAATAATACTCTGACTTATCAGGACTCGAGCCTAGTTTTGAAATAAAACCTCCAGCTGTGAACCAAAAATCACAACTAAAATAACAACTGTATACTTTGCTGTTCTGTCAGTGACCCAGTATTATTGAAAGCATTTAATTAGGGTGCACGGTTTTACTGAAAGTACACAGAATTATGAAGTGGATGAATTGATGGAGGATGGATAGGTGGAAAGACACCTAGGGACATGGGAAAAATACGTTTTTGGTTACTGTCGATATTGCTGGCTACTATTGATGTTGCTATGTGGTCTTGGGAAGGTTAATTCCTCTCTCTCAGCCTTGGTTTCTTCCCTATAAATGGTGTTTCTGTTGCTGTAGAGATGAAATTAGGTCATTCGTACAAACTTAGTGGACAGTGGCTCAACAGTCTGGTTAATTTAACTTTATAATTGTCATCTCTAGAATTATTTTATTCTTTAGAACTAGTATGTCCTCAGTGACACAACACGTATAGTACATATTTATCCTACTTTGTTTGACACTGATGCGCTCTTATGTAAAGATCCGTGTTTGTGTATCTCCAGGTCTCACGGCCTGATGTCAGTTTATTGATCCAGTTGAGTGTTCTGTGGCATCCCCCTAACAATGTGTGGAGAATGGACTTCACTGTAAAATTATTTTTAAAATTTAAGGAGGAGATTTCAGAAACTATGGTAAGAACGTAACTTCAAATGGTTAGAAACTTACAAAACAAGATTTGAGACATCTGTGGACCTTGATTTGATCCTGAGCCCCTTTAAGACTTTTCATCCAATTAGGAATTCTTTCTGTGTACATAACTACATTTTCCAGAAGATTTCAGGAGGATCATGGGTGTGTTGTTGTGTTGTTGCACAGTCCTAGGCCAACAGGTTACACACTTCCTCCTAAGGGTTCCAGCGAGTTGGCTCGCTCTTCCGAGTCCACAGGACCTGCAGGTCCCAGGAGCCCGGGAACAATTCCAGGACCGGAACTGGGCCTAGACCCAAGGACAGCCAGCACTAAACAGGCCCATTTAATGAATTGGAACTGGGGGAATGCGGAGAGGATGGACAAAGGGATGCTCAAAGAGGATAACATCTGGGCCCAGTAGTATTTCTCCTTGTCAAGGAGACTTTGATATCTAATCCAAAGGGGAAACAGAGTCGCATCAAAAGAAGAAAGTAACTGCTGACAGTGTCTGCAGGAAAAGTCAGTCCCGCCTGTATAAAGCATCCGACCTTAGGAGGTGCTGGGTGTGGATTTAGTGTTGAATGGCTGTGAAGATGAGGTGTCTCGGGAGAGTCACACAGCATGGAAGGGGCTGATTCTCAGGGAGGCAGTGACATAATGCCCTTCCATAAATTTCAGAGCACTTGTGAACAGGACACCGGTCTCCATCAGATTCTAAAATCATTCAGACTATACATAATATTTTAATAAAAGCATGGAGAGTATTAAAAGCCCTGGTCTCTCGAGACAAGAAATTATGCGCTATAAGTCAGTTCAATATTTTTTCCCTCAAAACCAGAAAAAGACAGGGGGACCAGCTTTGCTAATATATTCATTCCAACCAAGTATTTGAAAGGTAACTAAAGAAAATGTAGTTAAAAAAAGGATTGTGATGGAATTGTATGAAAACCACACTGGAAGACCTGTCATTAATCAGTGATAGGCAGATCCAGGGGCATCAATGAAAACTAGGCCTTTGTCTCCGGTTCTTTTTCCTTAGATAATGCTTTGATCTACTTGTCCAATATTGAAACGATACAACCCAGCATGGGAGCGTTATGTAATGTGTGACAAAGTGCAGATTTTGAGCAAACTCCAGGGAGCAGAGACTGGCCTCTCGGTGGTAATTAGTCCCCCATCCAGGACAGATTGGGGTATTCAGCCTGGCAGTGGGAAAGGCAGGCATCCGTGCTGCCCATTGTGGATACAGAGACGTCCATCAAAGGAGGGCACAGGCTCACTGTGCTTTGTACCCTGCCGACCACATCAGATGCTCTATGAGGTGCTGCTCCAGAGTTCCCCTCACCCTGACATCACCAGGCTGAGCAGAGAGAGCTGCTGGGTACCACAGATTACAAGGAACAAAGACAGGCCCGGTCCTTTTAGTGGAGGTGTAAGTGGACCAAAGTGGTTATGTTCAGCTGCTAAAAATTCTGTCCAGTGGAAAAGCAAAGCAATTTGTCATATGTTTCAGAACAGAGAGATTGAATCTGAAGTATTTAATTAGAGGCAATTTTTATTCACTCCCCAACAAATTTTATAGCAATTAAAGCTAGCCCGAAAGTTGGTTCACAAGGCAGGGCCTGTTGCCGCAGGATTGTAATCTCAGGAGCCTGGGAGGTCGAGGCAGGAGGATTCCAAGTTCAAGTCCAACCTGAGGAACTTAGCAATTTAGTGAGACCATATCTGAACACTAGAAGTAAAAAGCAATGGGGATACAGCTCAGGGAAAAGGCCCCGAGTTCAGCTCCCAGTATTGCAATCAGTCAAACAGTTAATTTTTAAAAATTGGTCACAGCCCTACTGTTTATATTTCACTTGCAGAATTACTCTTAATACTATGATTTTATTTGCTTCTCAAAGAAGCCACGTGACACAGGGCAGTAGTTGATTTCTGCCTGAGAAGGGAAGGTCGAGAGGGGTATGCTGTGTTTGTGAGCCCGTGGGCTTTGATTCTTCATGTTGGACATAGGTGTTGGCAGCTTAAAGTCTCTAGAAGTCAGGGCTTGTCTCTGGTAATTATTTTAATTAAATTATTTTGTACAGTAACTGTTTTAGAATAACGGCTTTAAAGCTCTTGTCTCCACTGTGGGCTCCACAGTAATTCCCCTCATGCCCCAGTGATGTGGAGTGACGTTTGTGGGACACTATGATTTTATG
The DNA here is from genome assembly GCF_000247695.1 of Heterocephalus glaber. The sequence goes on along the minus strand of NW_004624740.1, from coordinate 5,208,327 downwards.
GACAGTATTCTGTATACAGTGTTTTCCACAGTAGGAGCAGGCCTCGTTTCTCTCAGATATGCGTTCCGCAATCTTGGATTTCATATGCAAAGGGAAGTGTGCTAGAATAATAGCTGTCCAGACGCCACCCTAGCGTCTCTGACAACATTTGAAGTCTCATAATTTTCAGAGCTAGTTAACATATTAAAACAGCCTTGGGCATTTAGGAGGCACTGAAGTGTTGCAGGTTAAACAATTAATCACCGTAAGAAAACAGTGACGAATTTACCTGGAGTCTGGAGAGAGTATTACAGGGCTGCCCGCTAGATGGGTCTTACGAGAAAGGCTGTGAATTTTTATTCTTTGTATTTTATTTTAAAAAATTATTAATGCATGCCTGTGATACCTAATAAATACATCATGGTAAATTGATACATACACACATGTCACACGTTGATCCTATTTATTTCCTTTCCCCTCCTCTCCCTCCCATCTCGCCCCATCCCCAGATCCCCTTCCTCTGTCCAGAAAATCCATCTCCCTGTTTCTGTTCTTTATTAAAATAAGTGACTTCCACAGGCATGGTGGTGCACACCACAAATCCAAAAGGCTGAGGGAGGCCGAGGCATGAGGATTGCAAGTGGGATCCCTGCCTATGCTCAAACATAACGAGCCACTTAGTGAGGCTCTGTCTTAAAATAAAAACTAAAAAGGGCTGGAATGTAGCTCAGAGTCAACCCCCAGGAGCACACACTAGTAGGTGGCTTCTCTGCTGGTGTTTGGAACAGCACTTCAAAGTTCCAGTTTCCCCTAGCGGCATGCACGGAAGGGACCCGTATGCTGTGGCAGGAAGGAGCCGAGGGAAATTGGCCAGAAGGAATCCTGGCTCTTGGGCTGTGAGGACAAAGATGAAAGCGGGAGGTTTCCTTCTGGGGAGGTTGGGTGGTTTCTTAGGTCCTGAAGTTGTCTGAGCCCACAGAGCCTGCTTGGAGGGGATTACTAGGGCTCTTCCTGCTTGGCTTTGGGGCCACAGAAAGGAGCCCATATGCAGCACCCCTCGGATGAGCTTGGCAAACTGCACGGAGTGGCCGGCTCTCTTCTTCCTGGGCCAGGCTTTCGGGGCGGCACATGAGGGCGGTTAGGAACACCTAGGCAGTGACTGCTGGGTCCTGCTGTGCATGCGACAGACTCTGGAAATGAAGCTCTCTGTTTTAATTTTTAGGTACCGCTCTGCAGCTTTCCACAGTGTTTTCTCAGTATAACAAGTGGACATCGTGCTTGCTTGGCTGTTGGGAGGCACCATAGAGGTGTCCCCTTGGGAGGAGACAGGTGGGGAAGGGAGGCTGACCAGGGAGGCAGAAGGCCTTCTCATTACACAGGAAGCCCCCAGAGCAGCGCTTCCTCCAGGGAGGGCCCGGGGTACATGAGCAGAAATCGCCAGGCCAATAAACTGCATGCATAACTCAGCCTCAGGCTAATAGCTGTTACAGGAAGCGTGGCTTTCTCCATGCTTTTCAGATATGCATCACTTCCATGGATGTATCTGATGTCTGGAATCTTCTCCAGCTCAGACGTGGCTTTCATCTCCTACATCTCCTTGAACTTCATCTTCGGCCTCTGCACCCTGCTGATGACGACCATGCCCCGGCTCCTGGCCATCGTCTCCAAAGCCCAGGTCAGTTAGCCACGGTTCCCCCCCTCTCCAAGGGCTCAAGCGGCAGGGAGGGGATGCTGGCAGTGTTGCTGCTTTGCCAACTGGAAATCAGCGGAGATGTGCCATGCCCACTGTCTTTAAACCCCAGAAGAGACAGTGGCTCTAATTCACAAAACATCTGTGGCTGTGCGAGCCCTGCCCACATGCGGTGACAGCTGACAAAAGATGCGCAGTGGCTGCTGCTGCAGGAGCCAGGACAGAGTCATGGAAGTATCCACAGCCACATCCCAGCATCTTCCCCGGGGAGTTTGACAGTGGAAGGGCAGGGGAGAGAAAGCAATGAAAAGTGTCCCGGCAAAGCGTCCCCATCTTGTCGGATGCTAGAAGGCAGGACGGGTCACAGTCGGTGACTGCACTCTCAGTCTGGAGGGCGACCTGGGGACCCTGTCCTTTTGGCTGGGGCCCCTGGAACTACTCTCCAGGTGGTGGAGCAAAGGGCTGCCCTGAGCATGGGGTGCACAGCCAGGTGGACCAGTGACTCTGTCCACTTGGCCTCCTCATTCGCAGGCCACTCTGGGGACTGTCCCCACAGGCAGGCGTCCAGGTCCAGCTGAGAGCTTGTGCCCCCTCAGGCTGTCTCCTCCCTCCCGGGCTGCCTCACTCTTGGCCTCCGCTTGCAGTCAGCCCTGACACCTCCTAGGCAGCTGTTTGAGGAGACTTCAGACTCTGCATGCTCCTCCGCCCTTCCCATTCTTGCTTTCTTTCCTCCCCTCTGACCTGACTGCCTTCTCACAACTCCATGCTGTCACTTTCTGTGATTCCTCAGAGCACCCAGGTGTTTGACTGATGCAGGATGGAGAACGTTCCTGGGGGAGAGACTGGGAGCCCAGGCTTTTGGCTGATGCAGGGCTGAGAACATGCCCAGGGAGGTTCAGCATTCCTTGGGAAGGAATCACATGGAGCTGGTATCATTTCCATGAGGCAGGACTGGTCATCTGCCTAATCCTGACAGGTCCATCCCTCACCACTGGATTTCAGAGGCCAGTGCATTCTCCGCAGATGGGCAGTATTATTTTATTATTGTGCCTCGTGTGTGTGGAGGCAGTGAAGTATGTAAATATCTATTAAGCAGTCAACGAGGGGGATGATCTGTTTCAATGATTTTTACAGATCTGGTTTGACAGTAATCTGTATTACTATGTCTAGCCTTCAAAGAGGGAGCTTGCAGAGCAATTAATTGGCCTCAGCTTGAGGAGAATCCTGAAATCCATGGGAGCAGCACACGATTCCCCCCTATCTCCCTCACTGTCCATGGGACGTGGGCCATCGGGGTGTTGTGAACCTTGGTGACTCAGAATGGGACCCAAGGCAGACCATCCCCATGGCAAAAGCCTCAGAGCCAGGTCAGGACCAGTCCCCACAGCGACGTTTCCTTCACATGCTTGGGTTCCTTACTAACTCGGTCTTGCACACTCATCCAGGGACCGTTGTAGGGTCCTGAAGACATGGTATGGAGCCACCCCAATTCGTATACCACTTCCTTGGTCACAAATTCCTGTTAGGAGCTGCCATATTCTGCTCTTCTTATCACTATAATACAAGATTCTTTCTTGTGGTGCATTCCTTGATGCCGGAATATAATTTCACAAAAAAATGGAATTCATTAACTCTCTTAAGACTGATTGAAATTTATAACTAGTTGTAGTCAAGAAAAAACTAAGCAAGAATTAAGTGAAGCTTTTATACTTTCTGTACATCTCTCTATATTAGACAGTATACCATCTTTCGGCAATAAATACCCCAAAAGTTATTGTGTTTTCTGTTGCCCCAAACCACATTCCTTAAGACTACACTTAGCTTATCCATGTTTTCAGTTTGTATCATACTCTGTGTAGTATGAAATATAGAATTGACAATTCTGTAGGTTGAATGTTTAATATTTATGCTATGACACACTGTTGTTTGTTATAAGTACACATTATGATAATTTTTGCTACCTTATAAAATGTGATTGTATGTTTAGAACAGTTTTATATTTTGACTATAAAGAGAGAAGGACTGTAAAATGCAAGTCTAAATTTTCATTATTTTCCAGGACTTTGTTTGGAAGTGCTAGTTAATGTGTCCTTTCTGGGTTAAATACTTTAAAGTAGCTATACTGAGTATAAAGGTCAGCTCATCAGGCCAGCATTTCAGTAGATTTTCTCCAAGGGCTGTGTTTCTTGGTGGAAAGACTTTGTTCTTTGTCCCAAAGGCCAGGAGAAAGCCCTTTCACATCACATGGGTGTGGCGTGTAGACATTCTTCATGTTCTCCAGGGCATGGTTCCTCTTTGGCTCTTGAGCTCACCTTTTGGTACTGTGTATATTTATTGAAACACTGAAATATGGTAAAGGGTACATTATTGACATGCAGTGATTTATCTAAAACATTTAGTGGATAACTGCTTACCCTTGTGATCATTTTAATCTCATTATAAAATAAGAGGAATGCTTGTCAGGTGGTATAGACAGTCATAAAAGTTATGGCAGATTTTAAATTTTTAGGTGCATCAATTTTGAAATTGTGTTCAACTCTGTAGCTTGTTATTTTTTTCTGGAATTCTCCTTGTTCTCTCCTGTTACTTATAGTTAGTTTTGTGACACTGCACAGTTCTATGCTTAGTAATGATGACTGTGTATATTTTCTGTTTATTGTGCTAAGAATTAGCCAGGCATGCACATGATTTACATGCTCACAGTCTGCAGCACAGTGCCCGTGACCTGCTTATGTAGCAGCCATTTGAACTCCGAGCACTGATGCTACCCGTGTGTCTTTGTTTGCTCAAGACGACAAAACAAAACAAACAAAAACCTTGACTTGAGACATAAACAAAAGTATTTATTTCTCACAGCGTGGGAGGTTGAAAAGCCCAAGACAAGATGGCCTTGGACGTGACTCTTCCTGAGGGCCTTATTGCGGTTTGCAAGGCTGCCTTCTCACAGTGACCGCACACACTGGGGAGACAGACAGAGCCAGGGTCTCTTCCTGTTCTTGTCAGTGCAGTGATTTCGTGGTGGGGGCTCTGCCATCATGACCTCACTGACCCCTGACTACCTTGAGAAAGTCCCAGTTCCTAACGCCGTCACACTGGGCACTGGCTTTACAGTATGAATCTGAGGAGAACACAGATATTCTGTCCATATTACTTTGACTCTGGGCCCCAAGATTCATGTCTTTCTCACCTGAAGAATCAGTTCATCCCATCTCAACAGCCACCAGGGTTTTAACCTGTTGCTCCATCAGCTCAGAAGTTCAGAGTCTCACTTACAAATGCCGTGTGAATCAGCTGTGGGTGACACTCAGAGACACATCCTGAGCTTATTTTTCCCCAGCTGTGAGCCTGTGGGACCCAAACAGGTTATGGGCTTCTGAAAGAGGAGGGGCGTCCATAGCGTAGACATTCCCATCCCAGAAAGCAGACAAGGAAGAAAGGGGCAAAAGGTCCTAGGAAGTAAAACTAGTGAGGAAAATACTGTTAGCTGTTAAATCTCAGGAATCATACTCTGCTTGGGTGGCTGAGAAGGTCATTGAAGAATTGGAGGGAAGACCTGAGACACAAGCAAGGAGAAAAGAAGCCACTCGCATATGTTGCTGAAAGGAGGATAGATTTTAATTTCATTGCTTTTCTTTCTTCCACTGTGCAGAATTTACAGAACATCTATGATGTCCTTAAGTGGGTCTTCACGATTTTCCCCCAGTTCTGCCTTGGTCAAGGGCTGATAGAACTCTGCTATAATCAGATCAGGTATGACCTGACCCATAACTTCGGCATCGATTCCTATGTGAGTCCCTTCGAGATGCACCTCCTGGGCTGGATCTTCGTGGAATTGGCCTTGCAAGGCACGGTTCTCCTCCTGCTGCGAGTTCTGCTCCACCGGGACCTTCTGCGCTGGGCAGGGTATGTTCTAAAGGGCTCACCCTTCAACAGAGGCAGGGAGGGAGGAAGCCGTCCTGGAGGTTGTGAGGTAAGGAATGCATCTGATTGGTGTTGTCCATGCTTCTGATACGATTTTACGTTCCTTTTATTGTTAGTTTGATTTTTGTTTGGTGTGAGTCACCAGCACTAGGAAGGAGAATTTCAGAGGATAAAATGCCAATCTGTGAGATAATCTTTCCACTTATTGAGTTGTCTCAGTGTATCTTCCATTTTGAAACTGCTTCATTTTCCGGCTACATTGTAGCACCTAAGGTGAACTTGGTTGATACCGTAACATAATTTATTTCTGTGATGCAATGCCATTAATTCCTGGGAGCAGGAAGGTGTGGAAATTCAGCCCAGATAAGCAGTGCCCTTCTCCATATCCGGTTCCCTCTGTTGCTGTGTTTTTACCTTTGTCAGGCAGACATGTAAGCCAGTGCTAGGAGGGGCGTATTGGAGGTGGAACTATGTAATGTGCTCCATGTGCACACTGTGGCCCCCACAAGCCTAAAAATGGGAGTGAAGGTAGCTTTGCAAAGGTATCTAAAGTATCCTCAGATAATACATTTGAAATATGTGAGGAAGAGCTCTGCTTTCTCTTGAGTAATTTACAATAATATACCTCCCCCTGCATAACCTGAATCCCTTGACCTGCACTTTCTAAGTACTATTTCCCTCTGACATCTGATTAAGGGAGGGGTTCTTTATGCAGAAATGAATGAAGGTCCTGTCACTGGAAACCTACCATGAAGATTATAAAGACACATTATTGATATTTTATGGTGATTCCCTTGTATAATATCTTTTCATTCATTTCGTGACATATTTCCTTACATGACCCCTTTAAGCTGGTAAGTAACAGTTTTGAATACAAATCCCAAAGCTTTTCTGGACTTGGCCCTAATCACTGTAGAATTTGCAGATTTCCATTCACTGACTGAATTTGGGGTAGAATTCTGAGTGCCTTTCAAACAATCGGTTCCACAATGTCCCTTAATAGTTCAGTCTGTCTTAAAACCTGTGCTGTAGATTCCCCTTTAGTGGGTTTCAGATTGTTTCTTCCTTCTATAATAACAAAAGATTTTTCTTGAAAGAAAACACTTTGGATCTTACCTTTACTTTGCAAAATGTAAGTATTAGATGAACCACATTCTTTTTTTCTTTTTTCTTTTTTTTTTTGGTACCGGGGATCAAACTCAGGTCCTTGCACTTGCGCAGCAGGTGGCGGAACCACTGAGTTAAATCCCTGGCCCTGATGAACTACATTTTAATGTCTTCCATGGCCACGGCAAATAGTCCACTCTGCCATTCAGGGCCAGCATGAGGGTCATGGAGCACTGACATTTCATCTGCTTTAGGCCCAAGTTGCTTACTGGTGCTTATCACTTCACAGTGACTGTGAGGCCCACCCAGTTTGTTACTTAAATCCAGATCCTACCAGGCCACTGGTCATTGCTGAAGAGGTAAAGCCAAGTTCTCACAAACGCCCCCTCTGGGTGGCAGCTCCTGTTCTGAATCTATCTCTGCTCCTCCGTCCTCCCCACAGAGAGGACATTGGCCTCCAGGCCTCTTTCTTCTGGAGTGGGGCACATCTGTCATATTAATGCACTAGTCTTGTCTGCTTGGCCATAGTCTATTCCTGTAGGAAAACTGTACTTTTCATGAAAGGGGTGATCAAAATATATGGTGACTGTAGACATATTGTGTACATGTACCAACTCCCCATGATGAATGTAACCATTACATACTGCAGACAGGACTACTAAAAATAAAAAATTAAAAACAAGGAATTGTAAAAACCCTAAGCAAGAAATATGATGACAGTAAAAGACACATTGCCCTGAATTCCCGCTCCGAGTCTCCCCCTCCTTCCCATGTTTCTTGTCATTTTCTGAAGCAGTTCTAGAGTCCTCTTCTCTGAATGTCTTTGTGAAAGGTGATAAAAAATGGTGAGTGCTGCTGCTGAGCGCCATCCAATGAAAAGGCAATTTGTAAAAACATGATGGTGCTTCCTCATCCGCCTTATTCACTGGATCTGGCCCCAGTTGTGCCTTCTGGCTCTTCCCCAAAGTCAAAATGACTGTGAAAAGGAAACATTTTGAATGGATTCAAGACACTGAAGTAGCCAGGACAGCACAACTCATGACTCCCGGAGCTGCTGCAGAAAGTGACAAGGATGTTGGGATGAGTGTGTTCAAAACAAGGGGGAAGATTTTGAGGGGGCTTCTTGGGAATATGTTTTCTATGTAATACATTAAAAAGATTTAAACATCCACCATGTTTTTAGATCACATGTCGTAGTTGATTTGGAAGAGAAAGGGAAGACCATGCCCTCTGTGTGAAGGTCAGAGAGACTCTGCCTTTCCTGAGGAGCAGGAACTCTGCCACCACCACCTGCTGCTGGTCATGAGTGTGGAGCTTACTTCCTCCTGTACCCCACAGCTGCTCTGGCACCATCCTGCAGCTGGGGCCGACTCTCTCTCCTTTATCTGCGGGAACCCAGACCTGGCCAACACCAGCTGGACAGGCTCTCCCATCTGGAGCTGGGCTTTGCTCACTGCATCCTGCATGTTGACTGAGGCAGAGGGCTCCAGCTACTCTGTATGCCAAGTCCCTAGAAAGTCCTGCCATGTCTAGTGCTACAGGAATCCGTCCTCTTTCATGGAGACACCAGTCTTCGATTGTAGGCTGGAGGATGCACATGGATGGGCATAGGTGGATAAATTAGGACCTTAACTGTGGGAGAGTCCTCAGCCTCAATCACTGTCTTCCATCTAGTAGCATGGAGATGTAGACAGCTGTGCTCACCTGGATGCCTTCTGGAGCCAGAGACAGGAAGCTGGGGGTGAGACTGGTGGGTGTGGGGATGCCAGGAGGCCCTTGGGAGAAGGTCATGGAGCTTTGATGTGGCCACTGGGGGCAGATCTCCGGGGTGGGCGTAAGGCAGTGTGGTCTGTAGGAGGGAGAAAAGACCTCGGAGAAAAGCCCACCACAGGCTGAAGCATCAAGACCTTCACCCAGGACAGGGAAATAACATTCAGGCAGGAAAGTGTGTAATTCAGCGGGTTTTTGCAAATTGAACAGACTCATGTAAGTGACTCTCAAGTGGATTAATAGAATCCTTTGAATGCCTTTGATGGCCTTTATCACCCTCTGCCTGTCAGTAATCACCCTCAAGGAGCTGCTGTTCTTATTTTTATCTCCATTGTTTCATTTATTTTGCCCACTTCCAAATGTTATATAAATGGCACCATATAATATACCCTGATATCATATAATGTACACTCTGACCCATTATGTTTTCTCATCACCTATTGTGTATGTAGAATAAATTATGTTTTTGTCAAGCCAGGCATGGTTCGTGCCTATAATTGCAGCAGGCTGGGAAGTTGAGGCAGAAGGATTGCCAAGTTCATGCCCAGCCTGGGTAGCATAGCAACTCATTTTTCAAAGTGAAAAATCCAAAAGGGCTACGGACGTAACTCAGTGTGCAGTTCAGTGTGAAGGCTCTAGGTTCAATCCCCAGTACCAATAAAAAGATCAGGCCTGGTAAAACAACAGACACCCTGTGGTAGGAGGAGTGTGATCAGGCAGTAGATTGCTTTTTAATACCGTTTTGTTTAGAAAAAATGTAAGAATTGCAAGACCTCACAAAATTAAGTTATTAATACCGTCTACCCATTTCTCTTCATGACATTAGGATGATAACATTACTCTGTAGAAGTCAGGACATTCCTGTTAGTTTAATTTTTTTTTTTTTTTTTTTGGTATTGAGGATTGAACTCAGGTCCTTGCGCTTGTGCAGCAGGTGGCGAAACCACTGAGCTAAATCCTCGGCCCTGTTAGTTTAATTTTCACTCAGTGATCTGTGCCTATTTAGCCCTTAAAGTGGTCCCATATTACAGTTTATGGGAGAAATTGAAATGTACTTGAAAGTTAAAATGCCACAGATTGAAAATAATAACAAAAATGAGCAATTCAGATTTTGAGTGAACCTGTTAGAACTCAAAATAAAATTTGTATTCTTCTGGCAAACACTTACTGCATACTTCTAGCAAGATGTTGTGTAAAGTGGTAGTTGTACAACTCTTATCAAATCCAACTTGTACTATAAATTTAAACTATTTGGCTACTTTTATTTATAATCTACTTTATTAAATGAGCTGTTTACTCAAAGCACCTATAAAAATTGGTATTTTACAATAATGTGATAATGTTTGGGTTTTTAATTACATTGAACCTAAGGTACGGCATGACTTTATTATTTGTAAAGTTGTGACATTATCTGGAGTTGACTGTTGATCTGTTCCAGGGTCTTTCAGGAACATGTACATTTCCTGCAGATTAGGGAATGAAGTTGATTTTTGTGCACTCAGTAATCAGGGTCATGGGCAAAGCTGCTCTGGATGAAGCTACTTCTGACCCGGTGGAGGCCCTGTCTTCTGTTTCCACAGATGTCCACCTTTCTCTCTCTTGTCAGCTATTCTGGTCATTTCCCAGGTGGGAATGAACTCTGATTCTACCTTCCCAGGACTCACTCTGCTGTCCGAGGCACCATCAAACATCCTAAGGACGTAGATGTTGAAAAAGAGCAAAGGAGGGTGTTTGAAGGAAGGACGGGAGGAGACATCCTGGTGTTGTGCAACCTCAGTAAAAGTTACAGAAGCTTTTTCAGGAAGACCACGGCTGTGCGAGATATTAGTCTGGGCATACCAAGAGGAGAGGTAACGAAGCTTTTCTTTTTCATGCTTTTCCGTGGTGAATCTGTGTGACTCTCACTGTTGGTCCACTTGTGGTGTGCTCAGGATATCTGAACTCGAGGCCTTCAAATTTGAAGAATCCGGCCGGGATTTAGCTCAGTGGTTTTGCCGTCTGCTGTGCAAGCACAAGGATCCGAGTTCAATCCCCAGTACAAAAAAAAAAAAAATTGAAGAATCCCCACAGTCATACAAGTGGAACTGAAGAGAGGGTCTGTTGACTTCTTCATGTGAAACCTTTATTGATAGATTGTAGAGGATTTTTGTTTCCTAATGTTTTAAGTTTCATGTAATTGGGGAGTTTTCAGAGTAGTTTTGGCTATGAGATGACTTGTTATTGAGTACAGCCACTGGACAAGTCCAGTTAATTAGGGATACCACTGTCTTGGGCTTTAGTATTCATTGAGTGTCTAGTTAAGCACATCCAGCAAAGCACTGTGTGGAAGATTAAATCACACACACCGTAGTCATAGCTGAGAATGTTTCCCCATCAGCATGGCATTAATTCTTGAAGAAATCTTTAATCAGAACTGACAGAAGCCATATAAATTGTTCCTGATTTGTACTTATGCATAAAGGGAAATCAATTCTGGAAATGATTACCTTTAATTAACTGTTAAAAATAAAGGAGCACCTTGTGCGCTTATTGTTCCGAGCTCCTGAGAAATCCAAAGCAGGTTATCCTGTCATCTGACTGGCACTCATGCCTGCCTGTGAGCTGAGAGGAGCTGCTTCTGACAGGGGTTTCCTGAGGTCAGGTGAAGCCAAGGGGCAGCCTGAAGTGAGCCCGTGGCATCCTTATGCTGCAGACTGTGATGTCTGGCAAAATACAACCAAGATGCTAAAGTTAGGTTTTCACAGTTAGTGCTTCTTCTGCTTTCAGACTAGCTCTGAAAACTTGACTGTCTTACTGATTTCTTACCCTTGCTTCAAAATCAATTAAACCCAGGTTTGCAGCTACTCTTGCCTTCGCTTAAGCTAAGGAGTAAGAGAAAAACACCTGTCGTGCTCTATAAGAATGATTTGCCTATGTGAGTGAGCTGAGATGCTGTTTAAATTTGGGTTCTATGTCAGCTTTTCATTTCTGCAACAAAACCACAGAGATAACAAACTTACAGAGAGGAAGGGTTCACTTTGGAACACAGTTCTGGAGGTTTCCATCTCTGATCCTCTGGTGCCCTGCTCCAAGTCTCCGGTGGGCCTGTACATCGTGGGTAGTGTGCAGGGTGGAAGAAGCCCATTTGCTTCATGGCTGGGTGCTAAAGAGAGAGGAGAAGGCAGCACGAGGGCCTTGTGTCCCCTTCAAGGTCCCTCCCCAGGACCTGAGTCCTCCCTCACCTCTGCAGGGCTTGCCACCTCTCAGCAGGGCCCTGGGCTGAGGACCAGCCCTTCAGCACGTGGGCCTCTCTCGGGACATTTGAGATCCCTAGTATTGCAGGTCCCTTCTCTGAGCTTTTATGAGCACCACAGTTTATCACCCACATAGGAAGTGTTTCACAAGAGCCTGCAGAAAAGATAAAGATGACTGCAGTATGCCCTCTTCCCTCCAGGAACAAGTGATTGGGTAGGAAGTGAAGGATCATAAACATTTGTGATGTTGCACAAGAGCATAAGCATTGTTCTGAGGAAGGGCACTAATAAAGGCTCACTAGTGGTGTCAGCGTCAGTGCTTTATGTCTCAGAGGGCACAGGAAGGGAGGGCAAGTGCGTGGGAGGCCTGTGGTGGGGTGGGGCGGGGGCCGATGGAGTGTGCCTCAGGGTACCCAGTTCAGTCGCTGTCTGTCTGAGAGCAGGGACCTGCGGTGGACTCATAGTTCAGAGAGTGGGAGAGAGCCGGGAAAGTGGGGGATGCATTGTCATCAAAGTAGATGGCAACATGGGGATCTGGTGGCATCTAGGGGTACATAATGGGGTTGTGTGGCAGGTAGGTGTGACCTGGTGACAAAAAAATTCAAGAAGTAGTCACTTTCCAAGATGCAAGGAGCCAGAAAGCCAGTTTCTGTCAGTGGAAGCAGCCCTAATACACCAGAAAGCTGGGGTCTCGGAAGGGGCCTGGCAAGGTGCAGGGTCTAAGGCCCCCAGGTGACCTCAGGGAAAGTACTGTATGCTTGGTGGCCCAGGAAAGGGACTGCGAGGGGCTCTTTCCACATGGTTGAGGGGAAGGACTGGTCCCAGACCAGACTGACAGAGGTCACTGACACTGTCAGGGTCCACGGAGGTTCTGCGTTAGCAATGAGTTTCCAGTCTCTCTAGTGGAAAAGGAAGGACACAGCTGGACGTGTACACAGTGCACCAACTGTGCACATGTACAAGGTGCAATTGAACTGTGTGGTGAGTGTTTAATTTTTAAAAACATTATCACAGTAAAGCTTGCATTGCCACGAATGCTTCTCAGAATCCTCCTGCTCACTTTGAACACATTTATCCCGTCATTCTTGCCATTTTCTGAAGCAGTTCTGGAGTCTTGTTTCCAGTTTCCAGTGTCTGGAGCCATCTTTTCATGGCTGCTTTGATACCCTCAAGTGATTTTAAATGCTTATGACAATTTTTGTCACACAAAAGCACTAGTTTGCCTTCCACCACCTCCCTCAGTGGATCTGGCATGATGCGACTTCAGGCTCTTTACCAAAGTCAAAATGACCATGAAAAGGAAATGTCTTGACTCAATTCAAGATATTGAGGCAGCTATGACAGCACAGCTAAAGACGCTCAGGAAAGAGGGCTCCAGAACTGCTGCAGAAGGTGGCGAGGACGAGGGGATGGGTGTGCTGGAAGCAGTGGGGACTGTTTCGAGGGAAATTAATGGCCATGAGTTTTTCACTGTAGTACATTTAAAATTTAATCACACCTCATATACAGAGAGTATAATTAGAGACTGGAAGATGGGATATTTTAAAAAGTACTTTAAAACATAGAAAAATGAAATCAGAAGGATTTCATTACTATAATGATGCAACTTGCAAAGACCATTATCTCTGCATAATTTGGGAAGGTTGGCATTTATTTCTCATTCTCTTGACTTTTGTCATACATAAATTTACTTGTCTATGAATTAGTACTGGGATTTTTATCTTACTCAGGTCCCAGGATGATTTTGAAAGTACTCTGAAATCCATAAAGTGCTGTATACAATAGTGTGATTTTAAACGTACAAAATATCACACACTAAGGGTGCCAACTCGGAGTTGACTCAGAGCAAGTGCTGCTCTAGCACAACTTTCCTTGCATGTAATGTGCTCTATTTAATGCATTATTTTGTTGCATTTATTTCCCCTCAGTGCTTTGGGCTCCTGGGGGTGAATGGAGCTGGGAAGAGCACGACTTTCAAAATGCTGAACGGTGACATCTCCCCAAGTTCAGGCCACGCTGTCGTGAGGTCACCCATGGGGTAAGATCCAGAGTGAATCATTTTGCTACCTTAGGAGATGATAGTCCAGCTCAGGGAGCTCCCCAGTTCCTTAAATCCTGTGAAATAAAATCTGGAACATCGTTTTCCTCCATGTTTCCCCTGCAATTTTCACTTCTCTGCAATGGAAAAGACTTTGCCAGTGTGAATGAGTGGAGCTCTGTCCCTGTAGCTGAGGCCAAGGGTAGGTCGGGAGATTGTGTCTCAGAAGGTGTGAGCAGGGACCGGGGGTCCCCTCTGCCACCGTCTGTCCTCCTCTTCCCAGTAGTCATGGCTGTGTTGGGCTGGGAGTGGGATGCTTACTCACCACCCAGACGGATGGGATGGTGGTGTCTGCAGGAGCGGGGCAGGCATTCCTTCCCTTTGCTCCACACTGTGCGTTCGGCTCACCCAGCAGAGCTGTACAGGCTGTGTGGGACACACACATAAACACGTGTGCGCCAGTGTTATTCCTATATGTCACTCTTAAGCCAGTTCTTTCACTCCTGTTTCCCACAGTGCATGACTGTGATTCCTTCTAAACCTTAGGAGTTTTCCCCTGGGATCATGGGGCCTTTGAGTTTCTTCCTCCATGTGTGGGGCCATCAGATTGGTGGGATGTCTTTCTGCTTCCTCTACTCCTATCAACTGCCATGAGTTTTCTTCTTGTAAAGAGATTCCCAGCTCTAAACCTCTCTGAGATTGGATTTGCTACTTGATTCTTGTGAGGTCTTTTCTGTATTTCTACTGTAGCAAAACTCACTGTACCATGGTAAGCCACTTCAAACTCTGTCTTTGGAAGTGCATGATGAAAGCTGCATGTCTTCCTATAAATTCTCTGAAGGTCATGACCATGACTATCTACCAGGTTCTCAGGACCTTACTGGATTTCAGTCTGCTCAGTGGGGATAAGAGAAATGTTCCTAAAGAGATTTGGACAATATTGCTTTAGATTTATATTTTTATGTTGGAGTTCAAATACAGTAACTGAAAAAAACAGTTTTCAGGAATATCATAATCACTCAACAATTAGGTAATTCTTTAATTCACCAAATATTTATTGCGTGCCTTTATGTGTCAGGCATCAGATGGAAACAAAATTTCCCTTAATCCTACAACCCATTGTCAATATTTGCATGTTCCCTGCCAATCTAAGTATGCATACATATCCGCTTGTTTACCTCTCATTTTGTCAGTTATCTGGGTGTGTTTGTGTGTGTAAGTGTAGATATTTGTGTAGTAAGAGATGTGCATATTTAAGTTATAGATTGAGATGAAAGGATTGTTTTGGATATTTCACTCATAATATTCCAGAAGCAGTTTTATAATCCTCTTCTGTAATCATGATTAGAAGTTTTAATTTTGGGTGAGTCGATGGGAGCTTATTGTCCTTTGGACTTCCTTAATCACCTGTGAGCTCCAGGGCTTTGTCCCCATTTCCATTTCCTGTCCCGGGCCTTGGCCCTTGCTCACCAATGTTACTCTTTGTTACTTATTAATATAAGAGTTCTGTGTTCTCACAGAAATGAATCTTTTGCATGGTTTACGTGTTTTAAATATTTTTGTCAGTGGAACCTTTTATTTTAACTTTGCTTTACAGATTTGCATATACAGAAATTCTCAATTTCAATGATGTCAATTTTATTTTATTCCCTTTTTATTTTTTGCTTTTTGAAACTTAAGACATTTTTTTCCCTTTCTGAGATTATAAAACTGTTTTCCATATTTTCTTTTCCAAAGATTTGTGTTTTTTTTCTATTCATGTGGTTACTTTATATGGAGTTTATATTTGAGTATGTTGTGTAGTAGAAATATAATTCATTTCTGTCCACATGACATCTAAAATATTTTCAAAACAAAGCATCTCTGTCCACCATTTAGAAACATGTCTTCTATTAGATACAAAGTCCTCCTGTGTGCTGAATGTTTGGCCTGAATTCCTCACGTTTCATGATGCATCCTCGTGTCAGAGAGAAAGAGACCCTCCTCCCCCTCAGTTCTTACGTGGGTTCTTTGGCTGAGTGTAAGAACCAAATTAACACAGGGCAGAATGATAAAAGAAAAGCTCACAAGTTTTATTAATCTTATGTGTACAAGAGGCTTTTCAGAAAGGTGTGTAAGGTCTGAAGAAATAGCCAAGAAAATGCTTCTGTACTCTTTGGACAAACAGTGGTAAATTAATGAATAAGTGAAGGGACAAAGGGGCCTCTGTCCTTGAGTTGGCAGTTGTAGGGACCTCAGTAGAAGCAAGTGTGTTGTCCAGCCTGGTGGAAGACAGGAGTACAGACATGGACTTGCTTATTTAGGGCAATTACAGGCTCCAGCTTCCAGTTCCTGGTGATGAAGTTATCTTCTTGCCTGGATACAGGGAAGACACCTGTGGCTTGGTACACACAAGGAAAGGCAGCCCAGATGGCCTTTCCTGTAGGTGCAGTTCTTCACATGAGTTCACCCTGAAGTAATCAAGGATCCAATGCTGTGGATTTGGGGACCAGGCACCCTTAACTCCTTCCTGCAGACTGCAGTACTGGGCTGTCTTCCTAGTTCCATTTTACCATTGCTTAGAATATTTGGGGGACTGTGTTATTGCATATTATTATTAAATACATATAATATATAATATATATTATTGCATATTATATATTATATATTATATAATTGCACATTATTTTAAGAATCATTTTATGAATCATTTTATCAGATGGCATAAAAGATCATAATCTTTTTATTTTGCAAAATTGTATTTTGACTCATTTGCATCATTTATACTACAATTTCAGGAGCTATAACAGCTTTGTGATATTTTGTCTGCTTTGACAGTGGTATATATTGACATTCATTTGGAGCATTTAGGAGGTATCATTTAACTCTGAAGTTTGTTTCATAAAATCCTAGTGTATCCTTTTGTTTGTCCAGATGAATTCAACTTCTTCAGGAGGTCTTATTTATTTATTTATTATTTCACTTCCTTCTGTTAGATATTCTTGTGGCCTGGGAGTTTTCTGCCTCGTGTTACTAGTGAGTTTATGTGTTTTTACTCTTGCTCATTCCCCAGCCCCCATGTCCCTTTCTGTCTTAGCATTTTGTTGATATCTTTGGCTGTTCATTCCCTGGATCTCTAGTACAAGACCAGGCTTCTGTGGACCTCTGGGGTCCTCATCTCACAGTTCTATGGAGAACATCCCATTTCCTGTTCATGATAGCTTGGTCCTGGTTCTGTCCCTGCTAATCCAGCCTGGATGATAAGCAACTTCCTATTAGCACTGAGCATCTTTTCTCAGCCTCTTTTTATGAGACATGGGGCTGTGCCCTAACCCCACCCCCAGGGAATCACAATTGAATTTGCATTCAGAGCTCCTCTCCCACACTGCAGTCATGAAGGGCTCTTGGGTCCCACTTATATCAGCTGTCCGAAGGCAAAGAATGCACTTACATTTTTGTAGTCTGTATCAGCAGTCCCCAACCATTTTGACATCAAGGACTGGTTTCATAAAAGACAATTTTTCTATAGCTGGCAAGGGGAGGTTTTAGGATGATTCAAGCTCCATGCATTTTATTTCCTTTATCTTGTTACATTGTAAATATAATGAAATAGTTACATGTCTCACCTTAATGGAGAGCTACTCACCATTCAATGATGGGATTTTGATCCGAGCCTGCTAGCATCTCTCTACAGTCAAACCTCTCCGCTAATGCTAATCGGTATCTGCAGCCACCCCTTGGTGCTAGCATCACTGCCTCAGCTCCACCTCATAAGGAATGCACAGCATAGATCCCTTGCATGCACAGTTCTAGTTCTCACTAGGGTCCATGCTCCTATGAGAATCTAATGCCATACCCATCTGCCAGAAGGTGGGGCTTGGGCAGTATTGTGAGTGATGGGGAACAGACAGCTGGAAATGCAAGCAAAGCTTCCACTCACCTCCTGCTGTACAGCCTGGCTCAGGACAGGGACTGGGACTTGTCCATGGCACAGGGATTGGGTTATCCTTGGTCTATGTCAATAGATGAAATATTCAGAACCAATTATATTTGAGAATAACAAATACAATTTATTTCTTGAGTGAATATTTGAAGTTTATGAGTGAAAAGCTAGTTGTGGGTACACCTCATCTGAAAGAGAATCATGCTACATGGCATTGAATCTCTTTGATGTTGTGCTGTTGATTTTTCCCTACA
Organism: Heterocephalus glaber; assembly: GCF_000247695.1. Next base: position 5,190,413 of record NW_004624740.1, on the reverse strand, counting down.
GTCATGGAAGTAAAAAAATACAGTAATTTTGTTGATTGTGGTAGTAATGGTTTTTATTTTATTCTAACTTCTCTATTTACAAGTACATATGAACAAAAGAGTCAGAATTTACAAAAGGATGCAGAATAACTGCTTCATTGTATTTTATCTATGAAAGACTTTCTCTTTCATTATTCCATTCCATCATTTGTAAAATAATTGGAAAATGAAATTCAAATAACTGCTCTTGAAAGGAAGAATAAATTTGCATCCACGTAATGGTCTGCAAGTCTCTTATTATGCTACATATCTGTGTAATTAGTTTAATTATAACTAAATCACACTTGCATTAATTATATTTTTAACCTTGATTATTTGTAATGTTAATTGCACATTGGTATTCAAGGAATTAAATAGGTAATTAGAAGCACAATAGAATTTTTAACTACTTAGAGAGCTGGAATATACCTTCCTGTCCATGAGGCATATAATTGATTGCTACCTAATTGAAACACATTGACTCAGTCATTGATTATATTGAGGTGTACTTTGTTCTTTCTCTGTGGTTATATAATCTGAAACAGTGTGCTTTCTGTTTTCTTCTTTAACTTGTTAATTTCCATGAATGCGTATTCTCAAACTTGAGAACATATATACACACATGTGTCTCACTTTCTGTATATGTACATCATTATCTGTCTGTATAATAACTCATTTCAAGACTGACAATTGTAATTTAGTGTAGAGTATCGTGTAAGCTCTCAGTGTAATGATGGGGGCCACACACTGATGAAATCACATGCTTGCTTATTTGACCAGCACACTGTCAGCATTTGGATTTGGGGCATTGCTGGTCAGAATGCACTCCCCAATCTGCCACAGTTATCATTGCTCCCTAGTGCCTCAATTCCTCTCACCATCAAGTGTTTATGTTAGCTCTCAGATCCCAAAGTCCATGAAGTTTGTAGCCCTTGGATAAAATGAATGCTAATAACAATAGTTATGATTTATGGTGACTCTTATTCCCTAAACATTAAGTTAGAGGCTTGACATTCTGGATCTCATCTAATCATTGTAATGACATTGGGCCGTGGATGTATGTTATTCTCATTTCACTAACAAGGAAACTATGATTTTAAAGAACTAAATGTCTTACCATAAGTCAAAGTTCTGTAAAGTGGTGGAGGATTTTCAACTCTAAATCATGTGTTCTCCCCAACCACTTTCCCTGCCCCCTTTATGAGAACTCCCAAAGTAGCCACATTCTGCAAGAGAATGTCAGTCAGATATGTGGAAAGAGAGCAGCCCAAGATGAAAATATACCTTTTTAAGCAAGTTGACAGATACGAACATATTACAGAGCAGCATATATTTCTGTTACAGATGTTATTGTGATTATCTTTTCTTAAAAATTTGAACACTCAGAAGCCGAGTTAAATGGAACACTTTACACAGTATTTCAGTGACTTTAAAGAAGTGTAATATATGTGGAGAATATGATTGGAGCCATCAGTCCAAGGAATAAGGTACAGAGATCCTCAGCAAAACTCTTTCTCCGTGAGGTTCAAGAGTAATTTACATTAAAGCAAGCAACAAAATTATCAGTGGCATTATTTACATTTTGTCTGGAATTTATATTCCTGATAAAAGATATACTCCAGAATAGTATGAGTATATATATATATATATGGCTACTATTATTATCTTTGCTGAAGCAAATCTACTAAGAAATAATATAAACCGAGGTGACCAGACAAAAATGAAACAAACATACTCAAATCAGGATTTCTCCTGTGCATTTGCAGTACTAGTTAAGAGGTATAATGGAAAGACAATTACAATAGTACATACAGATTTAAAGTACCTATAAATAGTGTTATATTGTCCTATCGTCTCCTTATATGTTAAAATCTAGACAATGTTGCCTTTTAGTAATAAGCATGATTGAATAGGTAGTGGTATAAATGCCACAATAGTGAATAGAAAAGCGGAATTGTCTTTATATTACTTTTATTCCCCAATTTTAGTAGGTTTAATGTAATTTTAATTCAAATTAGAGAGGGCAGGAGGAGGCTTAACACACAAGGGAATAAATATGAGAAAAGGAAAAAATGGAAACAAAGTCTTTGTAAATAGGGAGGGGTGGAGGGGCTGAAGGGAGGGCCGGGGAATGGGGAAAAAATAAGAACCAAGATACATCATGTACAGGTACAAATTCCCAATGATGAATGTCAGCATATTGTATACCTAAAATGTACCAATAAAATTAATGAATAAAAAAATTGAGTAGATGAGTCTAATCATGACATTTTTGTAAAACAATAGAGTGAATTGCTCTGAGATATTTGTGAGGACTTTACTGATTCTGTAATAAAATAGTGCCTTTCTTTTTTAACAGCTAAATCGATGGGTGAAAAGAGAATCAATAGATACAAACAGAGGAGAATACAGTACATACAGATTTCACATTATTTCAGAGGGAAAAGGAAAACCAAGTTTTCAGAGTTTCCTGAGACCAGTGTTTACTAAAACCCAAGGAAAAGTAGGAACAATGCAAATGCATATAAATAATGTTTATTCAGTGAGGTCATTCTTTGTAAGCATTCAATTAATATAACATTCATAGCACATACTATGAGTATATTTAAATGTGAGTCTGAAAACTTTTTACAGGTCAAACTATTAAAATTTAAAGATGATAACAATCATCAAATAAGATAATGCCCCAATAGATAAAATATATAAAATAGTCTGTATAGTGATGATGAAAGAGAGTAATAATAAAAAGGGCCAAAGAACAAAAGCTTAACATAATATGAAAACAAATGACTAATAAACATTTAAAAATAATTGTCACCACAAATATAAAAGTGCAAACCAAGCAACAGAGAAATATTTTCATTTATCATTATAATGATTTAAAAAGTAGTATGCCACTTCAAGAAGGTAAAGTAAAATAGGTATTGTTATATGTGTCCCTTTCTAATATAGATAATTATAATTTTACCAGAGTTCAGCTTGGCAGTATGTTGTATAGAGTGTTTTCTTTGTAGCAATTTAGCCCAGGAAAATAATAGAGGCTTGAATAATGGCTTTAATGAAAAATCTGTTCTGATCTTACTTTATAACACCAAAATTAGAACAGTATTGGCTCTTACTATATACTTAATGATTATCTGGGTTACAAAATTTTGTTATAGGATTTTAAAACAGAAATTTAATGAGTTCAGATGGAAGATTGGGATAACTTGAAAATGTCCCTCTTACTACATAAAAATTAACCAACACTATTATTAAATGTGTTTCTGAGGCTTCAAGAAAGACAGGGAAGCCCAAGGTACCACGAGCGAGCAAACTGCCAGCAAACCACCGGACTGCCTGGGTTGGTGCTGAGGCTGCAGGACAAGGGGGGGAGGGGTGATTTCGCTCTCTGGGGTGCAGTTCTCAGGTCTCCTCTCCAGGGTCTGCTGAGCCCAGCAGGAAGGGAGTATGGAGCTGACACTGGAGTCCTGGAAGGGCCACATCTCTCGCCAAGGAAGAGCTCATGAAAGTCCATTAGCTGTACAAGGCAGACCACACACGACACTTGTCCTCTGTGAATAAAAACGAGTGGATACAGGTACAAGGATGTAATGTAACAGGACTGTATGTGGTGTGATTAAAGAATACGGTGGATGTTTAAATGAAAAGAAATATATTACAGTGAAAACATTGCCACGAACGCCCCTCAGAATCCTTCCCACCTCCAGCTCACACATCCCATCGTCCTTGCCCCTTTCCGAAGCAGCTCTGGACCTGTTCATGGGTGTCTTTGGTTGGACGGTTGTGGCTGCCTTGATGGTCCGAATTGATTGAAAACATTTCTCTTTCATGGCCATCTTGATTTTGGAAAAGAACTGTGGAATAAGGTAGGAGAGGATGCATGGCAGTGTTTTTTTACAAGCCTGCCTTTCCCCCGACTTTCTGTCGGATGGCACGCAGCAGTAGCATTCACTCTATTTGTCTGGTTTTTTTTTTTTTTTTTTTGGCACCAGGAATTGAACTCGGGACCTTGCGCTTGCGAGGCAGGTGGCAGAACCACTGAGCTAAATCCCCAGCCTTCACTGTATTTGTCATCACATCTCATAAAGACACGAAAGAAGATGTGTAAAACACTGTAACATTATGAAAGGTAGCAGATTTGAGCCCAGTGCAGTGGTGGACACCTGTTATCCCAGCACACTGGGAGGGTGAGGCAGGAGGATCATAAGTTCCAGCCCAACCTGGGCAGCTGAGTGACTTAGTGAGATGAGATGCTGTCTCAGATAAAAAAATTAAAAAGACTGGGGATCTAGTGAAGGACCTGGATTCAATCCCCACTACTGAAGAAAAGAAAAGAAAAGGGAAGAAAAGAAAAGAAAGGGCAGATTTGAAGAAAACATACTTGGTAAGATTGAAAAAGGCCATTGAAATGAAAAAAATATGATGATTGAGTTAAAAATAAATGAAATACTGCTTATGAAAAACTACAAAAATGAAGTTCTGTGAAATACAGTGGATCGAAGGAAAAGCTCCAACCTGAGTCTGATGAGATTTCTGAACAAAAGAGGAGACATTGGGAGAGAGACATTATTTGAAGAAGTAACAGCTGAAATTTTCCCAGAATTAATAAAACAAATGATTCCTTACACACAGGGAACATTATGCTTCTCTAGTATAATAAGAAGATATCCATATAGAGGCACTGTGTGGTCAAAATGAAAATTCCAAATACAAAGACAAAAGTATTTTTTAAAAAGTTGGGACAAAAAGATCACAGTAAAGGAGCAACAAGGAGAGCTATGCCTGTTCGAAATAGTAGCCAGTAACCACTTCTGGTATTTAAAATTACATTTAAATAAGTTAAAAAGACTGTAATTATAAACGTAGCTTCTCAGCGACACTGGAAACAGCCCAAGAGCTCACCAGCCTCTGCTCCAGGCATGTAGACCCGGAGCATTCCAGGACTGCAGAAGGTCCAGCATGGAAACACCTAGTTAGACTGAAGGCCGCCTTCACCCCAGCAGGAATCCGTGCGGGATACAGGGAATAACTTCATGAGTAGGAGCTTGTGGACAAGCCAGCAGCTGTTACATCTGGATGCAGAATTACAGACAACTTTTATTCCTTATTCCTCCCTGTGTTTTCCAAATCTTGCACCATGATTGATTGTATATCAGATTCTGCAGCAGTTAAATAATGAACACCCAAACTCACAAGCCTTTCTCTGCATATTTCAGACGAATGTTTCTGAGACTCGATGCATTTTAATGTTTGCATCTGGGATAGATTTGGTTTTTACTTTGTAGCTTTGGTTTCCTCCTTTCTTAAATGACCACTATTACAGAATTATGTGAGCAATAACTATTAACTGGAACTATACCATCAAAGTGCTAAGTGTGATGGAGCTAGCACTTAGGAATTTACACAGAATACTCTGCCTCATATAAACCAGTCTCTCCAGTATGAAAAAGATACAGAAATTATTCATTGCTTATAAAGCCTCTCACTCATATGGATCACAAATTAGAATCATTTAAATAATAACCGTACCAACTAGGAGCTACTTGGCAATTTGTTTTTCTCCCATTTTAAATTAAGTGACAGTTTAATGACACTAATATGGAGTTAGGAAAATAATGAAAGAGACCTTATAATTATTTATTTATTTATTTATTCAGGTACCGGGGATTGAACTTGGGACCTTGTGCTTGCGAGGTAGGCTGTAGAACTACTGAGCTAAATCCCCGGCCCTAGACCTTATAATTTTAAATCAAAGTGATTTTTAAATTCATAATAGTCCCAAATTTTGAAAAAAATCCTGCCTAACTATGCATCTGTGAATTCATGTGTCACTAATTTACCTGTGTGCAATCACTTATGAGGTGTGATCAAAAATAAAGTGAATGTTTTCATTTTTAGAAGTTATAGAATTATTACAATAAAAGATACATTGCCATGAATCCTCCTTATGATAATCCCCTCACTTTGAACACAGTAATCCCGTTGTCCTTGCCACTTTCTGAAGCAGGTCTGGAGTCCACTTTCCTGAGTGTCTTTAATTGTGCTCTTGTGGATGCTTCCATGTCCTGAATCCATTCAAAACATTTCCCTTACAGGGGCGGGGATTTAGCTCAGTGGCTCTACTGCCTGCCTTGCAAGCGCAAAGTCCCGAGTTTGATCCTTGGTACCAAAAAAAACCCCCAAAACAAAAACAAAACAAAATGTCTCCTTTTCATGGTCACTTTGACTTTGGGGAAAGAGCTGGGGTCACATGATTCCATATCAGGTGACTGAAGTGGATGAGGACACAGCGTCATGTGTTTATGAGCTGCCTTTATGTCGGATGGCACTAGGCAGTGGCATTCACAGTATTTTTGATCCTAGCTCATAAAGACACTCAGGAAAGAGGACGACAGAGCTGCTTCAGGAAGTGGTAGGAATGATGGGATGCGTGTGTTTGAAGTAAGGGGGAGGCTCTGAGAAGATTAATGGCACTGTTCCTTTTGCTGTATGAAATTTTTAAAAAATTAAACATTTGCCATATATTTTGATCATCCTACGTATATTGCCTCTCATACAGGTGAAGTGACAATATAATTTCTCTTTTGTTTCATGGAGCCTTTCAGTTCACAGCACATCAGAATGTTCTCTGTCCCTCTGGAGAGTCTGCATATCGATGCCTTCCTTCTGCCCCACCGGGGGGCCAGCACAACCTGAGCCTTTTCTCTAGCAGACAGTCACATTACCCTGTGGCTTTTCCTCCCTCAAGCAGTCTCACCCTGCTAAAGAGCTTCCTGGGCGAAGGGGGACGAAGACCTGCAGAAAGCATCTGAGCTCAGCCATGAGGATTGCAGTGCTGCAGTGCACTGGGCATTGTCTGTGCTCCCTCTGCTTGCTGCCCACTTTCAGGGGACCCCAACTGAACACAGCAAGTGTGGGGTGCTTAGTTTCAGACAGGATGTGCTCAGTTCTGGCTGGGTGCTACTTGTCCGCCTTGTCTTCATGTCTGCTAATACATTGCCTTGGGTGTGGTTTCTCTGATCCACGCCGTGTTCCACATCCTCCCAAGACCATATTTTTAATGGAAAACATCTTGTGTGTGTAACGCCCTGCTGACTTCTCATAGACAGCATGTAGTTTAATTTGTTATTTTTCACTGAAACTTTATCCTACAGCAATAAATGTCTTCCTACGCTCCCATACTGATGTGCTGGTATAATTAAATCATCTTGGGTAATCTGTTTCATTACAAAGTGGTATTAGAAAAATTCTGAAATTCCCCTGACAGAGAAATGTCCCCAAGCACTTTCTTAATTAAGGGATAATGTTCAGCGAAGAGGAATATTGGAAACAATTACTTCCGTTCCCAGACGTTTAGGTGTAGAAACTACTTGAGGTCTTGACTTATTGTAGACCTAGAATTTTTTTTCCCCTAAAGCTCTTCTAACACAGAACATGCTCTGCATTAGACTGGAATAGGCCACGGGGGAGGGGGCATGATACACACAGCGACATGAGACACTTTTTCTTTGTCCAAAGATATTAAATGTCAAGAGCAATCTCAGAGTGACAGTTCATGCATTGAGCTGTGTTAAGAGTTCAAATGTCAACTTCTAATCTTCAAATTAGAATTAGATTGTTGTCTAAGCTCCATAGCACTCCAGGGAATGTCCTCCTTGTGAGGCCTTCTTTCTGTTTCAAATGGTCCTGCAAGATGGAGACTAAGCGTCCCCAGTGGTGCACGGTCTGGTCTTCTGATGCTGCGATGCCCTGCTCAGGACTGTTCTGTGTACCTGTGGAGTTCTAAGGCTGTGATGACACACTGTGTCATTTTCCTAGGATACCCAGACATCGGAGATATGGAGGAGATGACCGTCTCAGTTTATCAATAAATGATTCACGCTTTTCATTCTGTAGGGGAAGAGTCTGTGCCCCGAGAAGTAAAAAGCGTTAACTTAGTCATATGGCTTGATGTTGGTGGCAACTGAGTCTTCTCATTGCTATCACCTTTCCTCCCTTCACTTATTCTTTTTCTAAAATTAGTAAATATTTGCAGTACCTAATGATTGTGTTCATTGTGGGGAGCTGGTTCATGAACATAGCACATCTTAATTCTATTTATTCTTCCTTCTCTGTCCTGCCTACCCCTCCCTGTATCTCTAGATCTCCTCCTCATCTGCCAAAGATCTATGTCCCTGTTTCCTATTCTCTGCCTTTATTTTGTTCTTTATTTATACTTTGGGGTTCTCATGTAAGAGAAGCTATGTGACATTTAGGCTTATGTGTCTGGCTTACCTCACTCAACATTGTGGTCTCAATGTGCACCCATTTTCCTATTGGCACCTACTGGGAACTCTTTAGGGCACTGAAGTTGTCCCCTTGAAGGGAACTGTGGGATCCTGGCTTCTCACTTCACTGTGTACTCTTTGCCACTGCCAAGTGCCACAGCCACTGGAGGCCCAAAGCAACAAGTCCTGGACTGCAGCCTTCACACTGTGAGCCTAATAAAACCTTTTCTCTTATAAGTTAATTATCTCTGGTATTTCCTTACAGTGACAGAAAACTAACACAACTGGTGTCTCAAGTATCATTTAGACATCAGATGACTTAAATGTCAGTAATTTTCAAATTACTGCAATCAATACAATGTGATTAAATGAGGCTTGGCAAAAGAAAATAAAGGTTTGTGGTTGTTAATTTAAAAGTAGAATTAGTCATGGTATTTTCCATTGATGAATCGACTTTGTAATCCATATGGACACAACCCAGGAGGATAGATACAACTCCTGTGACTTTGGGATCCATTGGATATCTAACTGGTCTTGTGAGTGAGATTAGATTGTAACCTTTGAGATTTACAAGAACAGGAACATGAGCTCTTGTGTGTGCTTCAGAAGTCCAAAGTGCCACTCCTGCATTTTCGCTGCGTGCAGTACTTCTCTGGTCGATTTCTTCTGTGTGGTCCATGTTTGCACACAATCCCAGCCCCCAGTAGCGTCTGAAGTAGCACAATAGCACTGAGGATTAAAAGCTCAAGTTTGGGGGCAAGACCGTCTCAGTCTACCCCTTGACTTTTGCTCCTCTCTGGCTGGGTGAAGTTGGCTTTTTATCTTTCAAAACATGAGCTTGGTAATCTTAAAAACTAGATAATAAAATTATGTACATCTAAGTATAATGTGAGAGTGTATTAGGCAGTGTGCGTCTGGCACATAATAATGCCTCATCATTTCATTATCACCTACCTTCAAGGTTTGCTCTGAAATATCTAGGAAACAAGGTCATGGCCAGGTGAAAGCTGTACCGTTCAGGTCTCTGGGAAAGTTTGCTCTCTCTGCCTCTCACGGCCACAACCAGAAGGACCATAGCTAGTCTTTCTGTACCATGCTTTCTACAAAATCCAGACATTTCTTTTCATAGAAAATTCAGCTTTCATTGTTTTCTTCTATACCAAATTCTTTTTAGTTTCTCTATTTCCAGTTTTATTTTTGAATGTATCCTTTGAAACTGTGTGTGTGCACATGCACATGTCTGTTTTTGCATGTGGATGTTGCTTTTCTTTTTGCAGTGATGAAGCTGCTGACAAAATCATATTCTCTGTGTAGTCCTTACCATCAGTCGTCTAGCTGTCTGTCTCAGTAGCTCTGTCTGTCTGGCACTGTCCTGCCTGAGCAGCAGCCATGTCTGTATCCACCACCTGGCACCCAGGAGCTGTGTTCAGAAGGGGAAGCTGCTGCTTTCCCTCTTCTCTCCTCTCCCTAGTCCCCTCCATTCCACCTTTGCTTTCTCCTTCCCTCTCCTCCTCCTCCTCCTCCCCCTCCTCTTTATAAGGAGGTTGAGAAGACTGTTGAGCACGCACCATACAGAAACCTGCAGCCACCAGGCTGTACGCAGGCAGTGCCCTTTCCTGTTTATACTCAAACGCACTGGCACTGTACTTCCAGTGTCCCCTCTGGCCCATTCACCTGAAGGACATGGGCAAGGCTCTGTCTCTGGGCTGGGGCTCGGTGCACTTGGAAGGCAGGGGACCACACACATGGCTTTCTAGATTCCTCCTCTGCACCAGGAACACTAAGCTAATATGGGGGATGCATTCTGCAAGGAAAATGATATAACTAAAATGGTTTTGAGGAATTACAAAAGCAAGCAGAGTAGCTAAGACTTTGTTGTTCACATCGCACAGGCGCAATTAACATCACTGACAGTCTCCCTCCCAAGCTCATCCTTACGACGGAGGTGAGACAACTTCAGTGAGTTTTCTGTCTTCAGTTATTCGAATGTTTTTTTCTCTACCTGGTTTGATTTATTCATCACTGTAGGGTAATGCTAAGAAAGTCTCCCTTGCCTTGATAGGGCTGTTTGTCCAAGATGAAAATTCTTTTCTCTATTGCACTCTTTCTTAGTACTTCTTTGGTTTTAAGTTTATAACTTCATCCTCAATAGACCTATATTGCCTTTGGGGATAAAGAATAAGAATTTAATTTTAAAAAGACCTATTTGTCTGAACACTTATCTGAGTACCAGTCTGTCTTTTCTTTATCAATTTGAATTAATCCATTTACCATGTACTGACTAGCTATGTTGATATGTATGCAAACTTGTTTGTGTGCCTTCAATGTTGAATTTGTTTACATTTTCTGGCAGTAGCCTTCCCCATCTTTTTAAACTATGTTTTACACATATAAGTAAAAAGAATTTTAAGGTCACAGAAGATTTACAGTGTTGGCATTCCTCTTTCAAGAGCATTGTCTGACTTTCCACTTACTACAGTTTCTTATTACAGTTTTCACTAAAATTTAATATATTCTACACATTTCTTGTTATGGCTATCTCACCTTTTATGTAATTTAAACTGCTGTGACTAGAATTTTTCTTCTATTTTCAATGGGTTTGTGTTTATGTACAAGAAACCTTTAATGATGTTATTTAAACTCGTGGCTAACCATTTTATTGAATTTTTTTACTTGATGTAATCTTTTCTTAGTTTAGTGCCTCTATTTTTTTGGCAGACAAAAATGTTACTGGTTTTTAATTTCTAATATTTATAGTATTTAGTTTTATATTATTTTATTTGATTGATTTTACTTAAACTTCAGGAAATATGCTTACAAAGTGCAGTAAAGAGACAGAAAACTAACACAACTGGTGTCTTAAATGTCATTTAGAGATTAAGTACCTTAAATGTCAGTTTTTGAATTACTACAATGTATACAATATGATTAAATGTAGCTTGTTTCCTAGAATTTTTAAATGTAAGAATTAATGTTTATTTTATCTGAAAATTCGAAACTGTATTACTGATCACTCTGTTAATCTTTCTAACTATTCTGAGTTTCATATGTCTTAAAGGTAATACACATACATACATGGAATTCACTTTTAAACTATAAATATGTAAACCAGGAAATAATACTCAAACATACACACACTGTAGTTGATTCAGTGTGTCAGTCACCCTTCTGTTGCTGGGACAAACACACTCTCCTAAAAAGAGAGAGAAGTATTTTGGCTCACCGTTTCACAGGTTTCTGCCCATGGTCAGCTGAGTGCATTGCCCCAGGCCTGAATGAAGTCAGAAACATCATGGCGAACATTGTGACAAAAGAAAGCTGTGGACCTTATGGTAGCCAGGAAGCAGAGAGAGAGGAGAGAAGCCTGAGAAAAAACATGTCCTTCAAAGTCATGCCCACCTTCTCCAGCAGGGCCCCTCTTGCTAACAGGCCATCCAGCTATGACCTGGTCAGTGAGCTGTCCATTGCTGAGGCTCGTGGCCTCCTCATCTAGTCACCTTCCTGAAGCCCCACCCTGCACACCTGAGCCTTTGGGGGTCCTTCTGTCCTGGATCAAGCCATGCCCCTTAGCTCTCAGTGTATCAGGAGTATGACTGCATTGCCAAGCCCTGAAATGCCACATTTCACCTCTTGCTCTACTTTTTGCCCTCAGTTGTCTTCTCTCATTCGCTTTGTTTCCCATGGATTTGCTCTCTGTTACCATGAATCGATCGATATGATTTTCTTGAAGGTCTCATGAATTTCTGACGCCTTTCATTGCAGGCTGTCTCCACAGGTCTGACCACATCATGTCCCTGTCATCTGGATCCCTTTTGGACTCTCTTTTGTTGATCACACCCTTCCTGTTCCACTGTCTTCTCTCTTGTTTCTCCTTTATACCCACATAGCCTCCAAAAGCTTCCCGAGGAGGAAAGAATGGTGAGTAGATTCCTTGTAATGAATATTTTGAAAATATCTGTATTCTATCTCCACATCTGTTTGATATTTTGGCTGGACAGAAACTTCTAGGTGGGGAATTTTATTCCCTTAGAATTTTGAATACATTTTTGCATGAGTCTTATAAAATTTAAGACTTTTTTGGAGAAATCTAGTGTCATTGTAATTTAAGTTTTGGTTTTCTGGAGGTGTTCAAAATCTCTGTCTTCACTCTGAACGTTTCAAAAGACGTGCTTTGACGTGTGTGTTTACCTGTTCCTCCTTCTCCTTTGATTCTACCCTGGTTGTTGACCTATGGATCCTTTCAGTGTGTAAGTTCACTTGCTTTAGTGCTAAGAAATTTTCTTGGCTATTTTCTTTTACTTTCTCACATTGTTTTCTCTTTCCTGGTCTCCTATAATTTATTTTGTCCCCTAGACCCAAAACCTCTTTGGTTCTCAATCTCTTTAATGAATCCTTTCAGTGTGTAAGTTCACTTGCTTTAGTGCTAAGAAATTTTCTTGGCCATTTTCTTTTACTTTCTCACATTGTTTTCTCTTTCTTGGTCTCCTATAATTTATTTTGTCCCCTAGACCCAAAACCTCTTTGGTTCTCAGTCTCTTTATATTTTGGTTATAATTTTCTGGGGTAGTTCCCAGACTTTTCTAGCTATTTAGTGAGCATTTTAATCATAATTTTTAGTATTTCAGGAGTCCTTTTAATCTTTTTAGCTGTCTTAAGAAATGGTGTCTTATTTTTTCATAAGTACAATATTATCTCTTATCTCTTTAAATATGGTTGCACTTTCCTCTTAAAATAGTCTCTTTGCATCGTTTCTGCTGCCTCCAAGCTTCTGGGTTTTTAAACTGTAGTTCATGTCCTATATTTTCTCTGAATAACTAATGCTCTTTGATTATCCACTTCTACTTAAAATCTAAGCATTAAAAATTTTAATGAAAACTCTGAGTATGTGGCCAGTGATATAATTCAGTGAGGCAGTAAAGGTTACATTTATATTTAATTCTTTAATTAGATTTCTACATTTTCTAACTGAAAACCTCTTTTTCATTGCTTCTGTAATTCCAGAGCATGCCGTCACTTTCCTTTGAACTTTCCAACAATTTGAATTCCAAGAAACAATAGTGGAAGTTTAGTGGAAGTTTTTGAGTTGCAAACCCTTGAGCCTGAGAATTGCAAGACCTGTCCTTTTCCTCTTCCATGTGGATTATATATTCGTGGATGTTTAGATTTACATCATTATTAGGTTATTCTAGCTGTACTATTCTTTCTCTCTTTTCGAAGAATGATGCTACATGCATCATTTATTCAGATATATGTCTATTTCACTTGTTTCAGTAGTGACCGTCAGTTTTTCATAATGCCGAATTTGCAAGTTGGATAAATTAATCTTCATTGTTTTAAAGTTTCATAATAGAGGATAATTGAAACAGGGAGACATATGTGCAGGTTCCCTGAATATCCAAGAGCAAGTCTTGATGACCTTCCTTGTAAAAGACAGAACTGTAGCCTGGCACTCTCAGGAGGCGGCATTTATGCCGAAGCCTCTGGACATTGCTCCGCATCTGAGACAGCGGCGTGAGAATGACAGGTCACAGCCAGCCGCACTTGGCTTCCATTCCAACATTTATGGGCTTTTGTTTTTTCCCCTGAAACTAACCAAAACTGAGCAAGCAGACAAAACCCAGGAAACTATTTGTCAGGATCCATCATTTCATTTTTTCTATTTTTATCATTTTCATCTTTTCATTCTTCCTTCATAAGTTGGTTTTTCCTTAAATAATTTTGGTTTCCTTTCAATCCTCCTTATTGCAGCCCCTTCCTTGTTGCTCTCACCCCCAGAGACCTTTCATTTCATGTCCCGCAGGATCCTCCTGAATATGGCAAACCGCCTCTAGGTGACTTATAATCCCAACACGGTATTAGTGCTAGGTAAAGAGCTATATTGTTTAAGGAATGAAGAAACAGTCTGTACATTTTCAGCCCAGACAGTTTTCACATTGTTTTCCTGACTATCTGTGACTCTTGGTTGGTTGAATCTGCACAGCCATCTCTATTGTTTTCCCTTCGTGACCCCACATTTTTTTGCATAATTTGGAGGGTTGTAGTCTGTTTAGCTTCTGTGGTTTCTTACAAAAATATATTGCTATATAAGGGTTAACTATTTCTTTATAAGGACAATATTAACTCCTCAGTATACCCAATAGCAGATTTAGTACATTCTCGATTCCACATATTATCCACTCTCTTCTTTTCAAATAGACATTTCCTTTCATTTTCTAGCTCTAGCTTGCCCTCTTTCCTTCTTTCTGTCTTCTCCTCATTCCCTCTTCTGTCTTTCCCACTCCTGCCCTCCTGTGTCCTCCCCTGGCCTCTCTTCCCCTTGCCTACCTGTCTGCCTTCCCTCCCTCCTTCCTTCCCAAGCAGTGTGTGGCATAGACAGACTGTGGACTGACAACCAGAGTTTCTCTGGTCTCATCACACTCAGACTCAACCAGTATATTGAGGTGGGGAAGATAACATAAACCTAAATTCTATCTACATTAAACTTACAGAATAATATAAACTTGAATTTGGATTCCCCAAACTTTACTTGTTTTTTAAAGAAAAAATAGAATTTCTGGGAGGCTCTGAAAATGTTAAAGAATCTGATAAAATAGGGAAATTTTCCTCTTATGGCTAGTCTCTATCGTCAGCTACTAACAAAAATCAAACTTTCTTGTTGACAGCTTTATTTCTAAATTTTATATTAGTATATATTTGCAATACATAATGAATACATTTATTGTGATTGACAGCCTCATGTTGTGCTTTTTTTTCAATAGTGATTTTTAGTAGATGGTGACACACAGTATAGTAAGATCACCTGTATGCTATGGCTTGGATCTTAACTGGTCCCCAAGGCCCTCGTGATAAAGGATTGGTTCTGAACTCAGAGCTGTTGAGAGGAAGTGAAAATTTTAAGAGATGAGGCTTAGTATGAGTTCTTTTGGTTATGGATGGCTGGTCATTCAAAAGGACAGTGGGACCTCAGCCCTTCTTTTTCCTCTTTTTTTATCTGGCTGTGAGGTGAATGCATTTTCCCAACACAAGTTCCCAGTATGACACACCCCAACATGCCCATGAACATGGCCAATTGCTCATGGACTGAACCTTCTAAAACTGTGAGCCAAAATTAAACTTTCCTCTTTTTTAAGTTATTATCTCAGGTGTTTTGTTATAGTAACAGGAAACTAACAGACTGTGCTTCTCATTTAAGATTTTTCTAAATCCTATCTAAAATAAAAATTCTAGTATATTTTTTGTCCTTGTTTGCATTTTCAAAATATTAAGTGGGTAGAAAATAGTTGTACAGTACTTTCAATTTGTTAATTTCTTATAAGTT
>NW_004624740.1:5136636-5169412 GCF_000247695.1 Heterocephalus glaber | reverse complement strand
GGGAGTGATGGTGACTGGGAAGCCCCTTCCTCTGGACCAGGAGCAGTGGGACGATGGCTCAGAAGCCCCTACCTCTGTGCCAGGAACAGTGGGACTCAGTACCTTGGTCTGGTGGTCTGGTGTCCTCTGAGTCTTTGTAATTTGGAACCAGGTGGCTGCCTGTCTGCAGCGGGGTGATTCGGTGTCTTCTGAGTGACTCAGGACCTCGGTAGGGCGTGCACAGACCTTCCTGTGTGCGGCGGGCTGAATCGTTGTGTTCTGTGCGGCTCAGGACCTTGGTAGGGCATGGGCAGCCCTGCCTGTCTGCAGCGGGGTGATTTGGCGTCTTCCGCGTAAGTCCCATTTTAAATATTTCTTTATAGGAGAATTCGTTACATGATATAAGATAAATTAAAGATGCCAGATGCAGGATTATTAAAGTTTAAAAATCCTTTCTGCCAGTACTATTATGGGATTAATGATGCATTTAAAATCAATTGTATTTCTGTATATTTACAAAATAATACAAATATAAGCAAAGTATATTACAGAAAATTATCATATGAATTAATAACATTCATATTTATTATACAGATTGTATAAAATATGCTGATGATTTAACATCTAACAGTGAGCTTGTGTAAGTATTGCATTTGGCTAAGATATATTGAGGAAGTGGAACCAAGCTCATGCTTTCTGGCTAGTCTCTAAAAGTAGACCTGCATTTGTTATTGATACATTTCAAGTGAGATAAACATCAAATGGAGTCTCAGTGACCATGTGACAGGTGAACATAAGTCACCAATGGCTTTTTGAAAGCAAGTCTTTGATGTATTAACCTTGTTTCTTTCCTTCAATAATTACAGGAGAAGATTGGCAACTACTATGCAAAAAGCATGTACGTAATTTAACCAATCATTTTGTTGCCAGAAGTTCATAGCGTTTTCTTGGTGGGCATAAAGAAATCTCAGCAGTATGAAAATATAATTATGTGTAATTTTCCTGTTTGGAAAGAACATCGCTTTATTGGATTAGTGGCTGCTCCCTTGGTCACATGCAGAGGAATTAAATGAATAAAAGTCTAATGGTTTGAAAATCTCCTGAAAGAATGGCTATGCTCTGTTATGTAGCTGGGAAACGTATGTTTAATTACCAGTCTGAAGAACCTGAGACAATATCTTTTGTATTGGATGGTGAAACAAGTGATGTGTGTGTGTGTGTGTGTGTGTGTGTGTGTGTGTGTGTGCAGAGTTGTAGGCTTAAGCCTGGTGGTGTATGAACTGTGCCTAGCTTTCAAAGAAAGGAAAACATGTTCTTGATCTATATTTAGTAAAGTGCCACAGATGCCTCCCCCTCTGTCTAGAACCAAGCCATGCTGTTATGGATGGCCCTAGTCCCTGAAGCCCTGGTTTAGGAGTCCAGTTATTTTCCTCTTGGTCATGGGCTTGGGGACTCCCTGACACTTGGCTCCCATCTGAGAGCCAATTAGAGCAGCTGCCAAGCAGCTGTGCATTCATGTGGACACAGTAAATAACTCAGTTAGGCAGGACCCCTTCACCTGATCGAAGGACCTGCACAGCACTAGGGGTTAAGCCTGCAGAGATGTGTGGTCAGTCGCTGAAAATGCAGTTTGAAAAGTAAACGGAGTTAAAATACTGCCTGGAAAGCCAATCAAACACGGTCCACTGAGCAGAATTCCTGGTTCTATTTGCCTGCTTTGGCAGTTTACAGACTGCTGATAATACAAAGGAAATGAAATGCCTGGAGCAAGAAGGACTTTTGTCAAAGACCCCAAAGAACGCACCAAGCTTTATATTTAATTCCCAGTGTTTCTTGATCTGTTGTGCCATTGTCTAAAGAGAAAAGCTAGTCGACGTGCAGCATGACAAAAGCCACTTGAAGTTCATTTCCATGTCAGACTCAAGATGGAAAGCTGTCTTGTCTCCTGAATGGTGCAACAGATGAAGCGTGCTGAATGTCCTGACCTTCTCTATTAGGTTCAGATAACCGAGAGGCACGCATGTGGAAACCAGGAAATGGGTGTGAGCATTTTCTAATGGCATAAATGTGATTGGCAGTGATTTTGATTTAGGAGGTGTGTAGTTGGCATCATTCACAGTTAGATGAGAAGATTTATGTCAATGAGCTCATCTGCTAGGTTGGTTAGAAGGAACTCTGATTAGAAATTCCACTCTTGCCCTCTCCCTAACTTCATTATCATATAATCTCCTTTTGTATGCAAATCTGTCCCAGGCAGTGCCCACTTAGTGTTTTTGCATGGATTATAATACCATGCCTAGTAATAGGGGTCCAGTTAACCCACATTCATACTGGTGGTGTTGTTCTTCCTAAGCCCTTATTTTCTCCAAAGTTCAGATAAAAAAATTTAGTTATTGAGAAGTGCAGAGTGGTTTGACTTGACAGGCATTTAATGTTTTTTTGAGGGCCTGGGTCTACTGAGGATCCTCTCTACAAACATTCTGCTGCAGTACCTAAAAAGACAGATGTCAGTTCATGATGAAAACTATAAAACCTGGGGCTGAGAGCACAGCTCAGTGCTAAGCACTTGCCTAGCTCCTGGGGATCCTCATTGGGTCCTCAGCACCAAAACCATCAAACGAACAAACAAACCCATGTTTCTGTCAGATATGCTGTGTGCAATATTTTCATAAGAAGGTGATTTCCACTGACAACAAAGCAAGTGTAAACATGTCATTTGCACAGCAGAAAGAAGATGCCCTGCTTTGGCAGCAGGGGAAAATGCCCTTCCTTCCACTCTGTTGGGAAATCATGATCTTTGTTTTAAAAAAATACAGCTCCTTATTAATTAGAAATCAGGCATGGACCCTGACCACTGGCTAGTGTTGGGCAGGAAGACAGAAAACCCCTTCCGTGTATGAATCCCTGCATCCCTAGACTGCCATGGCCCCTCTGGTCTGGACTATCCTCACATCCCAGTGCTCACAGATGACAGCCAGAAATAATGAATATGGGCCGAAGGCAGCAATGAAGCAGGAAGTGTCAGGAGACACTGAACAATGAGAAGAATATTTAAACTATGTGTTCCATATATTCAAATGGTTTTGGCTAATGTGTTCAAATAAAATTTCATATTTTTCAACTGAGATTGAAGAAGGCTCTTGGAGACCATTCAGCAGAATGTAGATAAAACCTTTTGAAGCAGTAAAAATTGTGCTAGGTGACTTTACACATTAACATTTGGAGATTAATAATTGGTTTTTTTCCTTGCAACTCTAAATTTTTATTTATTTAAGGGATATAGGTTCTTCAAATCATAAATACCACCCCCAGGACCACCATTCTTTATTATTATAAGAATCATCAATGGCCAGGTTCGGGCTGCTAACTCTCACCCCTTCCGTCAGCCTCTGGGCTTCCTTATCAAATGTATCTTTCCACAACCCTAGAACTTGTAGCTTACATTCCGGACACCTCAAGACTTCACATAAAGTTCCGATTCCTTCAGGGCCCAAGATATTCTGTGCTAGGTTCATTTTTACCAGCCTTTGCTGGCTGAGAAGAGGAGAAGAGAGATCTTGACAACACAGGGAAGTCAAACTACAGTGTTCCAGCCTTGCTGGAGGGGCATCAATATTTTTGCTCAAGGAGACAGATGGAACGAGTGTTTTCTTTCTCATGGTCAAGGACCCGATTAGCTTTTTTGGTGTCTTCCATTTTCATATCTTCCTCCATGGCCAAGGGGAACAGGTGATGGTGAGACATTTTCTTACTGGAGTCACGTTTTAAGTCCTCAGCATGAAATGTAAAGGTCATCTCCTGTTTAATGGTCCCCACCAGAGGTCTGGGGTCCCTTCCCAGCGTGAGTCATCAGTCCACTTGAATATTTGAAATACTGTTTCATGACACTGACTACCAATCTCTCGATTTCTTTGAACACACCATTCTAGGCCTTGTCTATTGAGCTCTGTTGTCACTGTGCAAAGTCTTTCAGCTTTTGCACATTTCTACCTTGAGTACCTGACTATAACAGCGAAATGCCCCAAAGCCTTCTTCTCTCATCAATCTGTAGACTTGACTGGCGTTGTCCAAGCCTTTGAGGAAATGAACAGGGATGAGGGTTCAAGACTGAATTTGTTATTTTAAAAGAGCAGTATGAAGTAAGACCAAGTGGAATCTAGCACATAAACAGTTTGCCATATAATGAATGACTTTGCCACTTTTGGAGGATTTTTAGCTGTGACTTAAAAATTTGTTTACTATTTACTGTTGTCTGGGTCAGGTTACATAATAAGCCATACTCTACATTCAAATCATACCCCAAAGTCCACCCCTCTTGGGAGGGTTACAGAGGAGCTCCATCATCAAATGCTCAATAATTGGTTTTAAAATATAAATTTAAAAATTGAGGTGTGCAATTCCTACAGACAGTGGGGTATGGGTTAATGCATTTTTTATGTTAGCACCTCTCTATTGGGAAGTAGATCCATGATGGGACCTCAGGAATCCCCTTCATGTTCCTCTTCTAACCAAAGGAAAACACTCACCTGGCTGTAACCACCACAGATTAGTCATGCTTGTTTGTGAATCCTATGCAATGCACTCATAAAGTTCATACTCTCTTTTTTACCCATGGTATTATGTTGGTAAGTTGTACCCATGTTTTTGCATGTTGCAATAGTTGATTTACATTAATATTGATAGATGATTGCTCTGAACACTTACTGCTGCACATATGAAGAGATGAAGTTGTTTCTGTAGAGCAGTGGTGATGAACCCATGACACGTGTGTTGCAGCGGACACACAGAGCTCTCTGTCATTACGTGAGCCAAGACGCCCCAGAATCACCCTATCAACCGAGCATCGGGTATTCATGTTTAATTGCATTGCTGTCACTTTGTGATAAATAAATGAATTTTGGGTTGCAGTTTGGGCACTCGGTTTCTAAAAGGTTCACCATCTCTGCTACAGCACATGTGTACTGTTAGCTTTTACTGACCGTATTTTGATTGAGATACAAGTCACATTTTGTGCATTTTACAATTTTACATGTAACAAATGCAGTCATTTGCAATATATTCATAAAGCTGTTTACTTATTTCTTCTATTTAATTTCAGAATACTTTCACCATCTTGAAAGAAGCTCTTCCTATTAGCAGTCTTTCTCCATTGCTGCTCCCACTCCCACCCCTTGGCAACCACTAATCTACTTTCTGTTGCCATAGATCCATGTGTTCATATAATAGGGTCACATAAGTGGGAAATTTTATATAAATGGGGTCATACAAGAAAACTCCTCTTATCCCAAGTATGTTCCCTGTTTTATCATATGCTTTTTCTTTGACTGTTGACATATTTTGTGTGCTTTGCCCTTTATTCTACTAGTGTGGCATATAATTATTAATTTTCTTATTTGATCTTGCAGTCCTGAGATTTTTCTCAGTTAGCCACAGTGTCTAATTCTCCTTATATGCTGAGGGATTCAACTTGCTTGTAGAGGAGGTCCTTGGATTATAATGGTTCTATGTGCAGTTTTTCGACTTTTTGACTGTGTGAGATATGCATTCAGTAACAGCTCTGCCTTGGATTCCATCTTTTCGTAGGCTCATGATGTGTGGCAGGATATTCTTTCACAGTGCCAACCAATGCTAACAAAAGTTTTGAGCATGTTTAGGTAGGCTAGGATACTGCATGATATTCGTTGGTTTAGTGACATTAAATACATTTCTGACTCCTAATATTTCCAACTTATGATGGGTTAATTGGGACATAACCCCACTGTGAATCAAGGAGCTTCTGTATTTTGTTAAGGATTTGTACAGCTGTATTCATTTTTAATATGTGGTCTGGTTTTCTTGTTATGTCTTTGGTTTTGTTATCAGAATATTATAAGTATCATAGAATTACTTGGGAATTATCTTCATTTTCTTTTAAATAGTCTGTGAAGGATTAATACTAATCAATATTTAAACATTTGGTAGAACCAGTAAAATTATCCAGTGCTAGGCTTTTAATCCTGGGAATTTTTCTTTAAAATTGCTAATTCAACCCCTTTCCTTGTTATACATATTTTTAGTTTTTTCCCCATTTATTCACACTCATTGGTTTGTATCTTTCTAGGAATTTGGCCATTTCATCTAATTTATCTAATTTGTTAGCATATGAGTATGTGTGTTTCTACATTATAACCATTTTTAACTTTGTATGGTATGTAAAAATGTTTTACTTCTGATTTTAGTAATTTGAAACTTCCTTTTTCTTGCTCAGTGGAGCAAATTTTTTAGATTTTGTTAAACTGCAGAAAAAAATCAATTTTTCTGATTTTTCTTTTGTTCCTCCTTATTTTTCATTCTGTGGTAATTATTACTTTTTGTTTTTGCCCTGCTATAAGATTAGAAAGTCTTTTATTAATTTCTTAAGTTTAAAGAGCCTGTTGTTTTAAGATCTATTTTCTTTTCTTAAATTTAGGCATTACAGCTGCATCCTTCCCTCATGTGTGCTCTTCTAGCTGAATACCATAAGTTTTGGTATGTTAAGTTTTATTTTTTGCATTAATCTGGGATTATTTTCTGATTTCCCCTTTGATTTCTTCTTGACCCATTGGTTGGTTGTTCAGGCGTGTGCTATTTAATTTATACTCATTGAGATTTTCCATGCTTACTTCTGCTGTTGGTTTCCAGTATGAGTCCACTCTGGTCAGACAACGTGTTTCATTTGACTTCAGTCATTTTAAATATATTGAGCTTTGTTGGGGGCCTGAAGACATTCTATCCTGGAGATGGTGGCATGGCCATGTGCCTTCTGCTGTGTTGGGTGGGGAGGCTTCTGTGCTCTCCACTGGGTCTCGTGGGTCTAGTTGGTCTGTTGTGTTGCTTAAGTCTGTAATTTTGTTGAGCTACCAGTTTGTTATGTTTTATATTATGGAATGTGGTGCATTGAACTTCTAACTGCATTGTTGAAGTGTCCATTTCTCCCTTTAAACGCTGTCAGCTTTTAAAGTATATTGTGGAGCTCTGTTCTTAAGTGCACATGTTTTTGTGATTGTTTTGTCTTCCAGAGAACTTTGGTCTTTTATCATTATGAGATATTTTTTCTTTCTGTCTGGCAGTAGTGTTGGTTGTAAGTCTACTTTGATATTAATAGAGCCACCCCAGCTCTCTTTCCATTACCACTTGCACTATATTTTTTTTCCATGCTTCTACATTTATTACTTTGGTTCTAAAGTTTATGGTTCATAGGCAGCATATAGTTGAGGCATTTCTAAAAATCTCATCTCCTAGTTCCTGACTTTTCTTTTCTTTTCTTTAATTCATTTATAGTTAATGTAATTACTGATATGGTAGGATTTATGTCTACCATCTTTATTTTTGTTTTCTGTATGTCTTTTATCACTTTTATTCCTCTGTTCCTGTATTACTGCTTTTCTTGTGTTCCATACATATTTTCTAGAACTCCGCTTTAATTTTCATATGGAATATATAAAACTGCCTGCATAGTTTATCAATTATTTTGGGGTTATAATTGACATTTTGACTTAAAATCTAATTTGGATTAATTCCTAATTTAAATGGTTTATAAATCCATGCTCCTATATACCTCCACTCCTTCTTATATTATCTTAGTTACAGATTACATCTTTAGACTTTGTGTGCTCATCAGCATAGACTTACTATTGTTCTAATATAAAATCTGATGTAAATAAGGCTGGGAAAAAAAAGCAGTTGCACACAAAGTATATGTTTATGCTTTTCTTTGTGTTTGTGAATGTCTTTACCCTAACTTCTGCTCTTTATTCCACTTGGTTCACATTACTGCTGGTATTCTTTCACTTTAGCCTTAAAACCATCCTTTGGCAATTTTGCAAGGTGAGTCTATCAACAGACTGCCAGTTTTGATCTATGAATTTCTTAATATCTTGACTAATTTTGAACAGCAATTTTGTTGGGTACATAATTCTTGTTTGTGTTTTTTTCTTTCTTTTCCTCACCTTGATAGTGGCTTGGTGCTTTCTGGCCTCTGTTTCTGTTGAGAAATCAGCTGTTAGCCTTATTGAAGATCCTTTGTCTAAGACAAGTCACTTTTCTAGTACCATTTCCAACATTGTGTCATTGTCTTTACTTTTGACAGTTTAGTCCTGATGTGTGCAGATGTAGAATTTTGTTTGTATATATTCTGTACATAGTGATCCTGCTGTTGAACAAACATGGCATTACTATTTTCTTTCAGTCCTTACAACCTCCTTGTTCTTTACCTGTTGCCCTGGTGAGGACCAGCAACATAATGCTGCACAGATGTGGTGGTAATGACCATCACTGTTTGGTTCTTCATGTCAGGGAGAAGCCTTTGGATATTTTATCATTAATTTAAATACTTCAAACTTCTATGAATTTTCTATAGACTATTTTTATCAGGTTAATAGAATTCTTTTATATTTCTATTACTGTCTTACAAAGATTTATTTTTAATTTTTAATTTGTGTTCATTTTTATAAGGAGATTTTTTAAACATTTCTAATTTTTTCCCTCATCTCTTGAGATACTATTATGGAATATATCACCTTTACTCTGTTATTGTACTGTATTAAATTCAATATTTTATTTAGTTTTAAAAATATTGCATTTATCTTATGAAGCTGACTTAGCCAAGATTTAATATATTCAGTATATCACTCAATTAAACTTAATGATAATTGTTAAATATTATTATGAGAGATTGTCCTGTAATTTTCTTTACTATGACATCCTTGATAATATTAAATATTAAAGTAATAATGGCCTTATAAAATAGCTTGAGTATCATTCTTAGTCATTGTATTTATGATTTATGTAATTTTTTCATAAAAGTTTCAAAGATCCCCCAGTGAATTCATTTCATCCTAGATTTATCATGACAGTCTTACTTAATAATTCAGTTTGTTTTTGGTGTAGAATTTTTAGATTTTCTATTTCTTTTTGGGTACATTGTGTTTTGAAGAATCTGTTCCCTTTATCTAAACTGTCACATTTCTATGCAGAAATTTTATGCATTTTATGCATTTACCACATTTTATTTTTAATGCCAGGAGTGTAGTGACATTGGTATTCCTGATATTGTTTTCTACCATTTTTAAAAAATATTAATTGTTATGTTCAAAGTACTTTATTGCTTTGTGGATTTTATTTTAACTTGATAGTCCAGAATTTTCATTTGTTTTCTTTTCATCAGCCCAAACTTCCTGGTGTCTTTCATGTTTTCATTTTTAATTTTTTTGTTTATGATTAATTGGCCAATGTTAAAGTCTGTGTTTGACCACTCCAGAATCTGTATTGCCTATGGGCCTTATTTTATTATCTTTGTTCTTCCTCTTGACTCTGTTTCATGGTATTCCTAGTGTATTTGATTGCTAAGGCTGCTATAAAAATGCACCACAACCTTAAATGACAGAAATTTGTTGTTCCACAGATCTGGGGACCAGGAATCTGAAATCAAAGAATCAGAATCAGAAGGACTGGGGCCCCCCAAGGCTGGGAAGGACATGTATCCACTCCTCTCCCTGGCTTGTAGATAGTCATCTCCTATCCTTGTGTTCATAGATCTTCCCCCGTTCATGACACTGTGTCCAAATCCCCCCATGTTATAAGGACACCAGTCATTCTGGATCAGAATCCTCCTAACAGCTTAATTTTAATTTGTTTCTCTGCAAAATCCTGTCTCTAATAAGGCCAAATTCCTATATGGTGAGAATATAGGACTTCAACTCTTTATGTATTTACTTTAGGTATTGGTAGAACACAATTCAACCTATGGCATCTGATAAAATTTTGATTGAATGAAACATTTAGAACCTCAGGATGATTCTCTTTTCCTCCAAAGAACTGTAACATGTAATGAGAATGGGAAAATCACTGTAATGCACTTAGGAAAGCTAGATGATCCCAGTAAGTCCTCTTAGGGACCTGTCTGTCTGCATTTCCCAGGCTTTCTTTCCATGATCCCTGACCGCAAGCCATTTACCAGACTCCCAGCACCTCCTTGTCTTCTCAACTCCAGCTTTCCTCATCCTGGTATATTTTCCCAAGCTCATTGTAAACTTTGCAGTTTGGCTTCATCTTCAGCTGCTCAGAGTAGTGTTGTGCTTATCCTCGTAAATGACAGAGCTCTGCTGCTCAGGGACTGATGGGCATCTCAGAGGTGAAGGCGCTCGGGTGACAGGTCTGTCTGCCATGGCTGGCGTGAACCTCATATTTTATCTCCTCCAAGACAGACAGACAGACGGACAGAAGGACTGATGGCAGCTGTGCATAGCTGCTCTGCTCTCCACACTGTTTCCACACAGTGGCCCCTTCCTCTTCTCTTATGGGTGCCTGGGCCTAAAAGAGACACAGGACTCAGTTGGCACCTCAGGTTTCCCTTCATTTTCAGATGCACATCTCTGAATCCTGGCCTTCAGTTAGATATTTTTCCTGTGTTTATCCCACTGTTTCCTTGTTTTCAGAGCTGAGATTTTTTTTCAGAGCAGTTTTAAGGATTAAATTTCTTTTTAGTTGTAGAACTCCTTAGATTTCCTAAGAAGTCGAAGCCTCGCTTAACTTCAAACTTAATAATAAATTTTAAGTAGCCCATGTGTGAAATGTTTGGAGATTTTACACATATATATATTATATATTATATACACATGCACAAATATGTACGCTATCCTTTAGAAATATCTCCCAGGGGAGTTTCCAGAGTTAGCAAGTACATATACAGGGAATACTTGAAACTTGAATTTCTAGTCAACATGTTTTTTGCATGAGACATACAAGTGTTCCACAGTAAGACATACACTTAACATGAAATTATTGTTTGTCTGAATGCAAAACTAAAGTGGACTTCCTGTATTTCATCTGACAGTCTCACTGCCCATGCAGGAATGAGTGAAGAGTAAATCATTGTTCAGAGCCCTGGGGGAGGAAGGCAGCAGTGGGCCTGGCGCTGAGAATCTCCCCACCCCCACTCGAGAGACGGAGCCTGGGGCTACATTCCACACGCACATGGGTGGAGGGAAAGGGGGGCAAGAAGCTCCTCTTCCTGTCTTATGAGAGGCACTGTATTAGGGTTCTCCAGAGAGAGAGGTCCAACCGGGGGTTCCGGGGAGAGAGAATTGTCACTCTTTACCTGCTAGTCTTATACTTCCCCACTCATGTCACTCCCTCCCTCGGCACCCTCGCAGACACCCACAGAGAGAAGCTTCTGCTGCTGAGGGTGTCTGCCGTCCAGGCCCTGACCCCTTGTGGAGCCTCTGATCTCCTGCCCTGTCACCCAGCCAAGGTTTCCCTCCTACTGTCTTCCCTGGAGGGTGAGCTCCAGCACAGGGACTCGGGGGCTCACACACCAAGGGCCCACCAAGTAAAGAGGCCGGTACGAAACACCCTGTCTTGTATTATTCCAACTCCATGGCGAAGAAAAGTCAGGAGCTGTCAAGGCTGGCCACAGGCTAGAAGAGGGACAGGTAGGAGCCTGTGGGATTTTTTAAGGCAATAAAACTTTATTTACGGTACTGTAATGGTGGATAGTTAATATTGTGCACTTGTTAAAATCCGTAAAGCTGTATGACACAGAGTGTGTGAGCCCCATCGTGTACTGTGGGCTTCAGTTCATCCATCAGTGCTGCTTCTTCAGCTCTAACACTTAGCACACCACTGCCAGGCGGCAGTGAAAGGGCACGCTGTGTGGGGAGAGAAACTGTACGTATTTTCTTTACATTTTCCTGTAAGCCCAAAACTGCTCTAAATTCTTTTTAACTTTTTAAAAAGTCATCTCCTTTCTTTTCTTTTTCGTGTTTTTTTTTTTAACTTTCAACATAAATGCCATGGAATGAATAATTGTGGGCTGGCCAGTGCACTGTGGACGTGTCCAGCTGCTTCCATTATTAATTCGGAGCCAGCCACATTGCATGAGCAGCATTAGCTTTGTCATCCTCAACACAAAGGCAGCGTTTTGTTTTGTTTTTTTATAACTTTTGTGTGCATTTTTACTATTAAAAGAGAATACTGTGAAGACACCATGCTACTACATGGATTGACTGAGGAAACACTATCTAAGTGGGAATAGCCAGATGCAAGAGAGGGACAAGACTTCCCATTCCCGGTGGAGTATGGGAAGGAACCACAGGAGATGCAGCCTCCTCTCCATAGTGTGAGGACTGCAGAACAAACAGAGGCGGTTGGAGGGTCAGGGCCCGAGGGAGAAGGGGAGGAAAGTGACTGGTTAATGCTTGTGGGATTGAAAAACGTTCTGGAACTAGATAGCAACAGAGTTGGGAAAAGATGGTGAATACTCAGAATTACACACTTTACAATGGTAAAATTTATGTTTTGTTTCTGATCACAACAAAAGAGAATATTTTTAAAGACCTCACAAGTAATTGAGTGAAATCTTACAGAAATAGTGATTGAAAAGGAAGCTGATTTTATATATTGAAATAATTCTCATAATTTTATCTAGGTAAGATCATTAAAGAAAGCACATGTATGCATGTATGTCTTGCATATATCCTACAAAAACTCTTAAAATAAATTGATAACGTTTCTGAAAGCAACCAAACAGAAAACATTTCTATATAGCAAAAATCAGACTGAAATAAACTTTTGGCCACACTAAGTTTAGAAAAAAAATGGGGTATAACTCTTACGAGATTTAGAAGGGAAAAACAAGATGATGCTGTGAACTTAAACTTTTACCCAAAGTCTGGTTTCATAGTTTATTTCCATGTACATAGAGTTTTGCTAGAAATTAAAAGTAGTAATAACTCTTCACTGTGTTTTTTTGGGAAAAATGCTAGTAATTACCCATTGTAGCAGTCATAATTTCTCAGCAAGCCTTTCTTTTCAAATTTTTTTTTTTTATTGAGGAATAAGAACTTTTCCTCCTGAAGTGTCCTTCCTTAAAAATCATGGTCAGTAAATTTTATCCATGTAAAAATATGTAGGAACAAAACAGTAAGGAAACAACCTGAATGTTAGTTAACTATAAAATCAAACAAGGTTTTTTCTTTCAATATGTATAATTTTGTATAATCTTTACCCTCTTTAGACACCAAGCCCACTCCTGAAAGATTAACCCTGAAATATTAATCCTGGAAATCACTGAGAAATGGGTCCATGGATTCTCTTTTGTCCTCTACTTTTCTATCTGTCCAATGAGAAATTATATATTATTGCTATAATAAAATTCAATTTAAAAATCTGAAGCTGCTCAACAGTTTTAGGGATTGATGTGTTTTTTACATATATTGTTTTGGTCAAAAATAACTGATAGCCACTTATTAAGCACATATCACAAAAAGCTGTGTGCTTTAAATATATACATTATTTTCTAGCCCCAAGGCAATCCCGGCTTTACTGTTATTAACACCCAGGCCTCTGACTTAGGAGTCAAGTTTATTTTGCTGGGCTCCTGGGCTAGAGAGGAGGAAGATATTTTATTTCCCTCTGTGCTGCTAGGTTCTTTGCTGCGACCCTGGACGTTAAACAGAGTATGGCATGTTAGTGAGGAAGACAGTTTGCCTCCAGGCACGCAGGAGTTTCACGCACAGTGAAACTCAAAAGGCCCGACAGAAGGGAGAGGCTCCTGTGCGTCTTCGGCCCACAAAGGCAGGGGCTGGGGCATGTTGGGGCGGGAGAGGAGTGATTGCCAGTGTGTCTCTGGGTCCAGGCCTTACAAGTAGCTTTTCCTGGCCCGGAGACGTCTTTACAAATGGAAATGTGCTGCCTTTGCTAAAGGGAAACACTGTACTCTCTCTTCAGGAGGTTAGGGAGAGCCAAACAGCCTCCCTGGCTGTGCAGATTTTCAGTTGCCTTAAGGTCAAAATAGTCCCTGGTGCGGCCCACGTTGCTGCCCTCTCTTTCCCTGGTGGGGACGCGGGGAGCGCAGTAGACAGCGCGTGGATTCCCGCCCGAGGGGCCAGCGGACTGCGCGAAGCTGGCTCAGCCCTCTCTGTCTTCGCAGTGCCGACGTGAGTCTGACCTCTGCTGGCCAGGCCGGCGTCCTCATCGGCTACTGTCCGCAGCGGGACGCCCTGGATGAGTTGCTGACCGCGCGGGAACATCTGCGCTACTACTGCAGCCTCCGCGGGATCCCGAGTGAGCTCATCCCCCAGGTAGGTGCCGGTAGGCGGCCTCGGGCTTTCAGGAAGGTGAATGAAGGGCACGCTGAGAACTCTGGACGACTCCAAGCCACTCCTTCCTGCTGTAAGGAGGAGGAGCCCTAGGACCTGATAAAAGCCGACATTTTCCAGTATGGTTTTCTCAGAAGGGACATTCCAGTACTTCCTCTTATTTATAGTGTATACAATATATTTAAAATGTATCTGTGTGAGCAAGTCATGTGGAAGGCGTTAGATAAAAACACTGTAACTTTATATCCTGTCCCTCCCTTCATTTTTCCTCCCTCCGTCCCGCCCATTTTGCCTGCCTGTCTGCCTTCCTTCATCTCTACCTTCTACACTTACTGGATATTAATTTGTGTTCAGAAGAAATACCATAACCTGGGCATCTCCAGGACGTGCCCAGGGGAGGACTGGCCCCGGGCGCGTGTGGAATTGGAGGCTCCGTGTTGAGTGACTTCCTGAAGCCGCAGGAAAGCCTTGCACATGCTCAGAGGATGGCCCAACGGGAAGCCTCCGCAATGGCCTTTCCTTTATACCTTTCTTGGGAAAAGCACATTTTTACCTTTTCTGCACCTCATTGTAGAGAGTCAGGGTGCTCCATGGATTTTGAGGTTCTGAACTAGGAGCAGAAGAAAGGAGTGTCTGATAGCTTTCCAGTAAGAGGCTGCAGGAGCTGGAACCTCATGGGCCTCACAGACAGAACTCCCGGCCTGGCCTTACCAGTCCCGGAAGTCCCATTCCCTGTGCTGATTGTGCAGTGCCTCAGCCTCCCCCCACTTTTTTTTGGTACCGGGGATCGAACTCGGGTCCTTGAGCTTGCGCAGCAGGCGGCGAAACCACTGAGCTAAATCCCCGGCCAGCCTCCTCTTACTTGAGCTCCATATTCCCAAGAGCAGCTCGGGCTGACTCTCCCGCCTTCCTGTGTCAGGCCTTGGAGAGAGCTTTTTTCTTCTTTTTTTTGGTACCGGGAATCGAACTCGTGACCTTGAGCTTGTGAGGCAGGCAGCGGAACCACTGAGCTAAATCCCCCAGCCCTCCCGGAGGAGCTTGCTTAATAACTCAAAGATAGTTTGCCCTCTGCAGGGCTGCTCCTGGAGGCTCCAGGGCGGCTCTTGGAATCCACACTAATTGTTGGCTCTGCCTTTAACAGGCGTTTTTCCAGTCAGCTCGCCCTTGTTAGGCTTTGATTAAAGAGATACATGGTTGGCGAGTGCAGTGAGCTGATCCTTTTGTGGTCCGTGGGCAATGTGCCCATGCAGCAGCTCTCAGTGTGGGGCTTGGCGCCCCTGGGACCCACTGTCTCACAGCCTTGTTTGCCTGAACTCTTCCACCAAGAAGTTATGGTGTTGCTAGTTGCTCTCTCTGAGGTTTCTCAGAGATCAGCTTCCTCTTCCATCTGTTCCCCAAAGCAATAGCTCCCTTCCTGGAAAATTTCCATCCCCTGTAAATTGTGGGAATATTTGACATATAGAACAAGTGTGTGTATTCTGGAGACCTCATCACAAGGCGACCGGAAGGGATCATTATAGTCAACCACAGATAGCATGCAGGACAGTGATCGTGTAAGGCTGCCAGGAAACTGAAGAATCGCGCTCTCCTCTAGCATTGCAGGTGTCAGCATGCCATCCTAGCTCACACTGTGGCTGGTGTGTTGGGGCAGTGCTGGTGTGAACGAGTTCATGTTATCAGTCACATAAAAGTACAGCGCACACAATGGTGTGCACATGTGATGCTTGGTAACTAGAGACTGTTACTGGTTTATGGATTTATATTGTGCTAGACATTATTTTAGATTACATTATTTTGTAACCCCTTCTTTTCAAAAACTCTCCACTGTGAGACAGTGTGCCAAGTGATACAGCAGAAGCATCAGACATTCAAACATCTTGTGTTCACCATGTCCTTTGATTGCATCTGGATCCCAGGCAAGGGACTGACCTGCACGGTCTAGCACTGTGTGACAAAACTGGCTAATGATCCTCATTCTCAGAAAGCAGCCATCCTCAAAGCATGCACAGCCATAAGCATGTTACAGTCAACACAGGAAATAGATAAGAGAGTTGTGCTTTGTTTTACAACTGGAGAAACTGAGGCATGAGATAGTTCCATGACTCACTGAGTCACATGGCTCTTATGCAACAGGGCTTGCTTTTGACACTGGACAGGCCAGGTCCAAAGCACTTGTTCTTGATTGTGAAGCGACTGCAACACTTAGTGTGCTCGGATTGCTGGGGTTTAAGATGAAATCCCTTATCAGCCTCTGGAGTGGTCAAGGAAGTGGAAACTGTGGGGTTATTGTATGCCTCCTCCAGCCCTGAGCATTTCTTTGTGATTTACTTGTCATAGGGCTCTAGCTGGGCCCTGGAGTGCACCCCATCCCTCCCCTCCCCTCTGAGCCTCAGGCTGCATGGACATGTGATACTTCCCGAGACCCACTGGCAGCTCACATTGGCTTTTTCCTCCAGGCTGCCATCTTTCTTTTCATGGTAATGTTGGCAGCCACTGGTGGTGTCTTCTGTGATTCCAGGAGACCCTCCTGTGCTAGCTGGAAAGTCCTTCCGAGCTCAGTGCATGGCTCCTTCGCTCCTCCCCTCCAATCCCCGCAGCCCAACCTCAGCCTCACTCCAGCCCCCAGCCCACTTTGCCCAGCCTGCTGGCTGTTTCTCTGTACAGGGTGCCCCACTCCTGCAGCCCTCTACAGGCTCAGTTAGATGAGAAGAAGAGCTCCAGTCATTTGGCTTGCATTTGAGCTCCACGGGTCCATGTAATAATTTCCAGTCTCCCCCAGCATTCACACTGCACTGTTTTGTACAGTGTGCATGCTTGAGCCTGGATTTGACTAACCTGGTAGGGAATTTTATACCATGTTGAACCAAAAGATTCAGGAGACAGGGGCTCTGAGGTCTGGGGTGTGAAAGAGAGCTGGAGAGAGTTGATGATAATTTCAGGGCTAACGTCATATCCAGACAAGCAAACAACACTTCTAAACGGATGAGAGCTGGTGAATGCTGAATTTTACTTTTCCTCCCTGGGATAGAAGAAGTGGAGCCCTTAACCGTATTACTCTTACTAATATTTGCAAATCGCTACCAGGAAGAACTCCTACCATGTACTGCTTCTCAATATCTTCCCTTTAGGCATGACTTTCATCATGAAGTTTCTTCTTACAGTTTTGCAGGAAGGAGCTAGAAGTTAGAAGACAAACTAGGAGCAGGCAGGTTGTCAGCAGAGGGAAGGACAGAGGCAGGTGTGTCCTGCTGAAACCCTGGGCTCATTTTTCCTCCTGACCTGTTATTTGGATCTTGAATCTCACAGAAAATTTTGATATGTACCTCAGAAGTGCTAACAAAAACCTTTGGCTTTGGGATGCAATGCGTGTTTATATGGCTTCCTGGGCAGTCTGCTTTGGTAGCCCTACTGTGTGCCAAATATGATACTGCAGCATAGCTGTATAAAGACAGAAGAATCCCTGCCTCTCATCTTAAATGTG
Organism: Heterocephalus glaber; assembly: GCF_000247695.1. Next base: position 5,151,835 of record NW_004624740.1, on the reverse strand, counting down.
GTACCATTTCCAGAGCTTTCTGAGAGAAAAGCAACAGAGAGATTTCTGTAACTTAAGGCACTTTGTTATCCCAGGAGAATAACAGAGGGTCTGTCACTTATGACATTTTGGGGCAAGGTGGTATTTTGCCAGCATTGATTGCTAGGCCATTACATTTGCCATTATTTTGATAGTAGTGCTGAGCACAGCAGACATGGCAAAAAAATACATCTTATTAGGCCATTTTCAGTTATTTTCTGGAAATATGACATTCAGAGAATGTTAGCTCAAACTGATACATTTGTCCTGATATAATTTAGAATCTTTCCTATGGTTAACTGAATCCAAAATGTGCAGGTTGCACTATTTAACTTTTTTTGTGAAATTGGGAAAACATGATATACATTACTTGGTTCATAAAAATAAGCAAAAATAGTTTGGCAAATTTATTTAAAACTTTACTTGCTTTTCTGAGGTGCTTTTCTCTAAAACTAGGTGCTTTTGCCTTTATTTATCTCTTTGCTAGCTTTCCTTTATGGCTAATCTTTGAATAAAAAGTATAAGAATAAAAGTTTCTAAGACACATACTTTCCATTTTTATTTTCTTGGCAAGTTTTTTCCTGCTTTCTTCTTTGGGATGAAGCCTAGAGTACATGCTAGGCAAGCGCTGTGCCTCTGAGCTACATTCTCAGTCCTCTTGGTAATTTTTATGGGTCTGAAAATCACTGTTAATTCCTTCCTGGTTCCCAGCCTTCATTTTATGTGTGATTGCTCCCCCGGGATGAGTCTTGTACTTTTCTGTAGTTCATCTCTCAGGAAAATGTGGGTGAATCAATCTCCATTAGCCCCTGTGTCATCCCTTTAATTCCTGCAGTGCAGGGTCTCATATCTCTTCCCTCATGTAATACTCCATTAATATTTGTGTTTATTTACTTGTTTGGAATAAAACATTTTGTTTGAACATTTTAATGTGATTAAGTACATTTTTATTCAGTTTATGTTAATTGAGATAATTGGACTTAACAGAGCCAGGAAGGAGGATGGTTCATATGAGACAAATTGGGAAAAATGACTGTTTTCAACAAGACCAGATAATGGGCCCTGAGAGAACTTTCTCAGGCAGAGGGCAGCAGGTTCAAGATTCCATCTTCCTGAAACTCCTGGGCCTCGAGGTCGTTGTCTGTGTTTCTTTCACTTCCACTGTGGGACCACAAGACTAGGCCCATAGTTCATTTTCTAAATTATTTTGAGGACACCCAAATAAAGCAATAGAGCCATTTATGTTGAGATTTTTAAATAGGAAGCATGCTGTTACCCTAACAGTTTTAGTTTCTAGCATTTCATCATCATCATATAGTTATTGTCCTAAATGTTATACTTTTATCAAAAAGTATATGGATTAGTTTAAAACTATGCTTCATTTAAGTATTTTGGATCCAGAATTATTAATTCAGGTGCATATTCCTATAGAATTTTTCCTTCTGCTCCTAAATTTGGATTAAGGTATGATCTTGACCAGTTTGTATGATGGTATCTAAAAAAATGAATTCCTATAAATACCTCTGTGATCACAAGAGCTAAATAAAACTGCAGAAGTTTAAATTATGTGAAGTTGGAAACAAAGAAATTGCTCTTTGGGTCACAGAACAGGAGAGAGAACTGGAAACAGACAGAGAGGGTGGCACAAATTATAGTGGGAAATGCTGATACAAGGGTAGAGACACAGCAGGTACTCAGGAGAGGGGTGGGACTATTACCTACACCAAGGAAAGCCAAGGAGATGAGCTGGGACCCTCAGAGGAGAGCAGGAGAGGAGCCATGAGCATGAGGTGAAGAGGAGTCAGGATCCTCTGAGGTGAGGCTGACAGCTGGCATATGAAGTGCCCACCTCAGCACTTGATACACCAGTTCCTAGCAGTTGTGAACACAAAACATTTGCGCATTCCCTCCCCACTCTCAGATAGTTCCTAATCTAAATTCTCAGGGTGCAAACTCTCTCAGTGCCTTCTTGCTATAAGACAGACATTTCAGTCCTTGTGTTGATATTGAGAATTCCCTGTTTCCACTCTCTTTCCTGGGGGTTTTGACACCTCACCGTCTTGCTTTACTTCCTACTCAAGCCCTCCCCTTGTCTCTGCTCACCTTAATGTGGATATTCATCAGACCAAGTCTCAATTCTGTTTCTTGCCTGCATGCCCTCTCAATTACAGATTGTGCTGGGCCATCAAGCCTATGTCTACAGGCGCAAAAAGTCCCCTCTGTTCATTCTCAGTTTCTCCCTGAGTTGGAAAGGGATGGGATCAGGAGCTGTTTTTGACTGACTCTGTGTGGGGTGGGCAGGAGTGGTGAGAGGAAGCAGCAGGAGCCAGGGCCGAGACCTGGCATCTGGTGGCCTGCTCATGGGTATCTCTTCTTGTCCAGGTGGCAGCAGAGCTTGTGAGGCGCTTACACCTCGAAGCTCACGCGGACAAACTTGTGGCGACCTACAGTGGAGGGACCAAGAGAAAGCTGTCCACAGCCCTGGCCCTTGTGGGCAAACCTGACATCCTGTTATTGGTAAGTTGTGGAAATACCAAGATCCATGTTACATGTGGACTTGCAAACTTATTTTAGTCTACCAGAGTTCTTCCAGGAAGTAATTTCAGAACTTTTAACACTGACTCTACAAACTATTAGGCTTCTGCACTAAGTCAGTATTTCCCAAACAGAATATAAAATATAAAACAAGACATTTGTGTTATATTTGTCAGATTTAAAAGTCAATTAAATTTTAACATTAAAATGGCATTCAAAAAGTACTAGAATTCACTTCTAATCTGAAAGCCAACATATGTTTTTCTTCTAGCATATCGCTTTCAAGTCTTTTTCTATTCACAGATGTATGTTTATATAATAGCAATAGTGACATAAGTCTGTGCTAAATCAGGAGGATGGCTGTCAGGGGTCTTCATGGTTTAGATAAGTCCCCCCACACCCACAAGGGCTTGGTCCCCAGCCTTGGTGCTACTGGGAGGTGATAGAACCCTGAAGATGTAGGTCCTAGTGGAATGTTGTTGGGTCATGAGGTTCTGCTCTCAAAAGAGATTGTAAGGTGCAGGCCATTTCCTCTTCCTCTTCTTCATTTCCTGGCCATCAGATGAGCAATTTTGCTTCATTACTTGCCTAGCCATGAGGAATGGCTGGCCACAGGTGCAAAATCAGCACAGCCAACCCATCATGGACTGAAAGCTCCAAAACTGGAGCCATAATAAATATTTTCTCTTTGTAAGTTGATTCCCCCAGTTATTTGCTATAGTGATGGAAAGCTGACTGACACATGAATGAGGAGGGGAGGGACGAGGTAGAGCATGAGCAACAGCCTAGAGGGCCAGCTAGTCTATAATCTACCTGCAAATACAATCAGGTCAGGTGAGCAGAATCAAAACGTAAAATGGAGTGAGGGCCACCAAGAAATAGATCCAGCTGCCTTACATTTTATAAATGGATCTAACTATGCATAATGTCACTGATGCAATAAGTAGACCGGATTCTAATCAAGACATTGCAACCCAGAGCTTCATCCTCTCAGGCACTCAAAGGGTATCAAAAAGCATAGGAAATAAAGCAAAGGCATCAATTTCAATTTCCGTTTTGTTCATGGGATTTCTGAGGACCTGAGTTGGAAAAAATAGTCTCATTGTTTCCTGGTTGTCTATCAGAAATGCACCTGAATATTCCTTTCACTTATTCCAAGTTTGCTATTGCAGGGTCCCAAATAAAGAACTATTGCAGGAATCTGATAATACAGAGCAATGTTTGCACCATTCTGCAGTTCACACACACATTATCGCCTCGAGGCCAGGCAGGGTGCACTGAGGAGTTGCCGAGACATGGGGACTTCCTGCTGCAGTGTCCCTGTCCTAGCTTGGCACAGTTGGATGAGGGCCTTCTGCTCTGGAGCTGGTCCCCCATCTCCCTGCAGACCCTAGGTTTGTCTTTTTCACCATCCTTGCTCTTTCTCCCTTGAATGCCAGGAGTGTGGCGTAGTGGCCACTTGGGGACTCTGCAGTCTGTGTGATGGGGTGCAGATTATGCAGCATGTGACCTCATGCACTCTGTGCTTCTCTCCTTCCTGTCTGAAAATGGTCCTGGTCGTCATGTCTGTCTCATGGAACCACTGAAAACAGTAAATGGAAAAATCCCCATTACGCACGTAGCCAGGGCTTTGTGCGTGATAACCGCACAAGAAGCGTTAGTGACCCTGAAGATACTGACTGTCCAGAGCATCGGGATAAAACGATGCCTTTGACGTTCTCTTCAGAGAGGTGGGAAGCAGCGCTCAGGGTGGGCACCATGGTGAGACTCAGGGAAACTTAAAATGACACACGCAGCCCTCCTCCCAAACAATGCACAATAGCACCTTTCATTTACTTATTTTATAAGTAGCACACACCTATCACTTGATGTGCAGAAACAACCAGATGTTATTTTCCTGCTCAGTGCCTCTTCCCACTCCACTTCCCTTCTGTTTTTTCTTTGGGGAGAAGGTGATGACCTGAAGCTCTTAAGAAAAATGTGTTCAGTGCTCCTTGGCTGCAAAAAGCTCAGAAATGCGTCATGCAGCTGGGCAAGTTCCTCTCAGAAGGGCTGCAGATAACAAGTGCTTTGGAGTTTATTGAAGAAGAAAGCTTCAGATTCCAAGAAATTTCAGTTTATTTGAACTTGCTAAATAAATGGAACCTTTTCCCATTATGGTTCATGTTTCTAGGAGTGTCATTCTGAGGCTGAGGATGGATCTTGAACACGTCAAGGTTGGAGTACCTAACCACGTCTCAATGGAGAGCCAAGCTTAAGTGGAGCCCCCCTCCCCAGTTTTATTGAGACATAATTGACAAATAAGAATTGCATACATTTAATGTACACAATGTGATTTTCTAATAAACATATTTACTGTAAAACGATTACTGTATTCAGACTAATTAACATATCAGTCACTTCCCTTAATGACCGTTTCTTTTTTCCAATATGTGATGAGAACACCTGGGACCTATTATCCAAGCAAATTTCAAATGCATGACACTGAGTTGTTAACTGTAGTCTTTGTCAGTCCACTTGTGCTTCTGTAGTAGAGATCACAGACTGGGTGATTTATAATGCACAGAAATGTAGTTGTCACCATCTGGAAGCTGGATGTCCAAGATCAAGGTGCCCTTGGGTTTACGAGCTGAGGGAAGACCTGTCTCTGCATCTCCCCAAGATGGCACTGTGAACTATGCACCCTCAGGGGAAGGAAGACCACGTGGTCATGGGGCAGAAGTCAGAGGTCAAAGTGGGGCAAACTCTCCATCCGTGTCTCTTCCAGGGGCTCCTGGTACCATTCATGAGGGAGCAGCTTTGTGACACAGTCACTTGCAAATCCACACTCCTGATACTGTTAAACGCTTGGGGTTAAGTTTCAGCATGGATTTTAGTGGGGACAAAAATTTCAAATCATAGAAATCCCTGTGCTATATATTAAATCTCCAGAACTTATTAATCCTGTATAACTGAAATTTTGTACCCTTTGAGTAGCATCTCCTCATATCTCCAGTAGCAGCCTCTAGTTTATACCCTTCTACCCTTGCTTTGTGTCAACTTGACTTTTTTAGATTTCACATGTCAGTGAGGTCAAGAGTAGCTGTCTTTCTTCCCACGTTTGGCTTATTTCACATGAAAGCAGAGTCCTTCAGGTTCACATAAATGTTGTTGAAAACTGCAGAACTTGCTTTTTAATGCTGTATTATATTCCATTGCACACACACAGTGCAATATTTGGTATTTGTCTTTCTGTGCCTGATTTATTTCACTTAATGTAATGTCCTTCAGGTTCCTTCATGCTGTCACATGATAAGTTTTTTTTTCATTTGTATAACAATTAGTGCTCCAGTGACTGTACCCTGTTTTTATTCATTCATTTCTCTGCTTGGGGATATTTAGGTTGATTCCACTCGTTGGCTAATATGAATAGTGCTGAAGTAAGGATGGGCTTTGGGGGCCTCCTATTTGACATACTCAGTTCATTTCCTTTGGAGAAATCCTCAGAAGTGGAAATGTGGATCCCACGGTAGTTCTAGTCTTAATTGTGTTTTTCATAATGGACAAACTAATCCAGTTTCCCACCTCCAGCATGTAAGGATCTCCATAAATGCTGTAATGCACATGTTAGCTCGCTTGATGCTATCCTAGAAATCTTGTAGGCTTTCTTCATTCTTTCTCAGCTTTCTCTTCTTTTTCTCCTCTAACTGGGTAACTTTGTATAACTTGCATTCAAGTTCACAGATTCTTTCATTCTCTCCAACAGCTCTGCCCGGGCATCACTGGATTTTTGGTTTGCACATCGCCTCTCTTGCCTTGGAGTTTTGCTTGGCTCTTCTTAGATGACTTCTTTCTCTTTGAGCTTTTCTTGTTGCTCTCTTTTTGGAACTTCTCTCTTTGCTCATGTGTTGTTTTTCTGATTTCCCTTAGTTCTCCATTCATCTTCACTTGTAGCTCTCTAAAATGGTGACTTTGAATTCCACGCCAGGCAATTCCCGGATCTCCATTCCTTAGAGACCAGTTGTTGGAACTCTGCTGCATTCCCGGGGCGGCGTCCTGTTTCTTTGTGTTGTTGTTTTCATGTTCCATGAAGTCTTTTCTTTTTCTTTTTTTTTTTTTTTTGTACCGGGGATCAAACTTGGGACCTTGCACTTGCAAGGCAGGCGGCGGAACCACTGAGCTAAATCCCTGGCCATGTTCCATGAAGTCTTAACCTCGCTGTCTTCACATGTGTAGAGGTGTCTCCTTTTCTAGTCTGTCCTGATTTGGAAAGAATCACCTCACCAGCTGGCTGGATGCAGGATTCTGAGGGGGTCTCAGACCTGTTCTTAGACTTCCACACTCTACAACTCTTAGTGGTCCTTGGGGGGTGGAGAGGGAAACGTGTAAGATTGGGCACAAAAGGAGGCTGGGTGTGAGAGCCCCCATATGATTTTCCTGGGTGACATGCTGGTGTGCGTAGTAGCGTGCCTCCCTCCAGTTCTGCAGTTATGCTGTTTTTTTGGGGGGGGTCACTTGCCCTTTCCCCATATTTTAGGGATGCTCCTGGGGAGGTTGAGGCACCTGCCAGCCCATCTTGAAGGGTTCGGCTTTGCACTGGCTCATGGGGGGCTCGCTGGTGGTCCCTACACAGAGGCTCCTATGACCTGGCCTTCTCCCTGTTTCTACCTCTCCCGTAGCTCAGCAGGGCTGGTCATATGCACAGTCTGGCAGGTGAGCAGGAAGTGGCCCCCGATTGGCCTCCTGAAGGAGACAGAGGGAGCCAAGCTCCGCTCATGACTCACGGCCTTCTGGACACCATTAGGCAGTAGAGAGGAGACCATGAGAGCCAGAGCAGGAATTTCCTTGCAGTCCTGCCTGGCTGCTCATGGTGGAGAGTGTATTTCTCTGTGTGCTCACCGAATTGCCCCCGCCGCGTCTCTCTCCTTCAGGACGAGCCCAGCTCTGGCATGGATCCCTGCTCCAAGCGCTACCTGTGGCAGACGATACTGAAGGAGGTCCAGGAGGGCTGCGCCGCAGTGCTGACCTCGCACAGGTGAGCTGCAGCCCTGCGGGCCACTTCCTGAGCAGGGCTGAGTAGCCCTCGGTGGTCATGGGTGAGTCCAGGGCCAGCCATAGAGCTGACTGATCCAAGTAGGTGCTGCGAGTTTGAATTTAAAAAAATTTATTGCACTAAAAGATCGCTATGAATCCCCCACCTCGCTTCAAACACCCTTATCCCACCTATTTTGCCCCTTCTGCTGCAGCTGTGGAGTCCTCTTTTGTGAGTCTTTACAAGTTGTGATAAGAAATATCATTTCTGAGCGCTATCCAATGGAAAGTTTTCATCCAGCGTCAGCCTTGGCATTGGACGTTTTGTGGGACTAGGGATGTGCCCACCTCGCAGCACCACGGTGCAGAGTCTGATGGTCGGTGCCCTTCCTGCACTGCTCCAATTCAGCCTCTTTCCCACGCAATCCCTGGCTCTTCATTTTTACCTTTCCAGAAAGCCCTGTGCTTGGAACCGTAGGGTAGGCGGGCTTTGAGAAAGTAGCCCTTTCCTCAGCGTCCCGCCCTTCACATGGTCTGGTTACCCCTTTCCTTTGAACACGGAACCCTTCTGGGGTCCGGATGCACTGCGCGGTTCCCAAGGATAACTCCGTGTCTTCTGCCTCTTGGCGATTCTGAGTACAGTTCTTCGAAACACCCACACGCAGGCTTTCGCGTGGATATTTTCCCAGTCTTTTTAGGAAAATATCAGGGAGTGTGGTTAGGGGATTGTATGGGAAGAATATGTGTGGCTGTAAGAATCCCCCACTTCTGATTGTGAGAGGCTTTGTATATGTAATATCATTCAGCCCTGGTTGTTAATTATATTCCAGATACAATTCCCCTTGTTGGATGTATTATTTGCAAGTGTTTTCCCAGTCTACTGCTGTGTTTGGAAATGCAAAGATTTTAAAAATATTTTTATTACATCTAATTTATCAATGTGTTTTTTTTTATAACTTATTTGTTATATCTAAGAACTTTTTGATTACAAGTCACAGAATGTACTTAGGTTTTCTTCTAAATAGTTTTCGCTCTTAAAAGTCTTTGGTATGTATAGCTGGCATGGTGGTGCATGCTATAATCCCAGCACTTGGGAGGCTGAGGCAGGAGGATCACTGTGAGTTTGAGGCCAGCCTGGGCTACATAGTACAAGGCCAGCCTGAACTACAGAACGAGACCCTGTTTCAAAAAAGTCTTTGATAAATTTGAGTTTATTTTTGTGTACAGTTTGTGGAGTCAAAATTCACTTTTATGAATGTGGCTATACAATTGCTTCAGCACTAGTTTTCCTACCCTTTCCTCATTGAATTATCATGGTGCTGTTTTTGAAAAATCAGTTGGCCATGAATTGCACAGCTTTCTGGACTCTCAGTTCCTCTCTCGGTTCCTCCCCATTGCAACACTCTGGTTACAGTGCCTTTCTGTATAAAGCTTTGAAAACGTAGTCTAAGTCCTCCGAATGTTTTCTTCTATTACAAAATATTTCATTCACTTGAAGTGTTCTCATTTCCTTTGTGATTTATTCTTTGACTTACAATTTATTTAGAAATATTACTTAATTTCTGCCATTTGGGGGCCATTCCAGGTTTCTTTCTAATGTTCATTTTCAATTTAACTCTGTTGGGGTTGGAGAAAATGCTTTTTGTGATTTCCATTCCTATAAATTTATCAAGAATTAAGGGTTCCAATCCTTCTCCTCCCTATTCCTACTCTCTAAAAGAACCAGATAACCAATGTGTTAATTTTGGTTTTGCAAACCATGTAGCCTCTTCTGAAACTCTTCAGCTCTGCTGTTGTAGCCTGAGAGTTGCCCGCAGACACCTGTGAATCAGTATGCGTGGCTCTGCTCTCAACCTGAGAGGAGCAGAAGGCAGCCTGGCTTGGCCAGATCCCCCCACCCCCGCCCCGGTTTCTGACTTGGTCTAGCACGTTGCCCAGATGCCCTCGGTGGGGAAAGGAGTGTGCAGGCCATGCTGGCCATGTGAATTAGGGTAGAGTGGCAAGATCCCGTGTTCTTGTGTTTCTGCTGCAGCTTTATCAAGTATGGGAAGTGAGAGACAGACTGAAATTGTCAAGTGGTATGGTGACATTTTCTTTTCCTTCTGGAGTTACTGTCACTTTTGGCTCCATGTATTTTTTTCTCTTCCAGTACTGGGGATCGAACTCAGGACCTTGAGCTTGCCAGGCAGGCACAGCGCCAGTGAGCTACATCCCCGGCCCTTGGCTCCGTGTATTTTTGAAGCCATGGAGTTAGGTGAACATGCATTCTTAACTGTGATCTTCCAAATACTGTGGTCCTTCTTTGTCTCGATTGGTATTTTTTGTTTTTGTTTTAAAGTCTTATTCTGTCCGATGATAGAACACTGATGCTGTCTTTGGTTGCTGTTTGTTCGGTGTTCACATCTTTTTACTTTGAGACTCTCTGTGTTGGAATAGAAGGAACGTCTCCTTCACAGATGGGTACAGTAGTTGGAGCTGGCTTTTTTCCTGGCCTTCAGTCTTTGCCTTTTGAATAAGACAATTAGATCATTCTGCATTTAATATAATTATAAACATGATTTAATTTATATTTGCCATTTTGCTGTTTGTTTTTACGTGGCTCCTGGGTTTTTTGTATCTCTGTTCCTACTTAACTGCCCTTTATGTATTGAATAAATAATTTGAAAGGTAGCATTTTTGGCATTTTAGATATATATTATTGGTCCATTCTTTTAATGGTTGACTGGGAATCACAGTTTGCACCTTCACTCATCATATTAACACTAACTTAATTCCAGTGAAATATTGTAACTGTGCCTTAATATTGTTCTGCACCCTCCTTTTCTTTGGGTCACTATTATATATGTATTGCATTTTATATGTTCTGCAACAATTATGGGTTATAATTATTGGTTTCTATAATATTAATTCTTGCAGAAGTTAAGAGAAAATTGTATTTGTAGAGTCGTACATTCGGGAGCTCAGTTGTTTATGGAAAAAATTTGTTCATCATTTGCTCAATTTTCTTTTCTTTTGTTTTTTTTGGTACCGGGGATCGAACTTGGGTTCTTGCGCTTGCACAGCAGGTGGAGAAACCACTGAGCTAAATGCCTGGCCCCTGCTCAATTTTCTTTTCTTTCTTTCTTTCTTTCTTTCTTTCTTTCTTTCTTTCTTTCTTTCTTTCTTTCTTTCTTTTTCCTTCCTTCCTTCCTTCCTTCCCTTCTTGCTTTCCTGCCTTCCTTCTTTCTTTCTTTCATTTTTTGGAGCCAGGGCCCCACTTTGTAACCCAGGCTGTCCTCGAACTTGTGGTGAATCCTCCTGCCTCAGCCTCCTGAGTGCTGGGATTACAGGCATGTGCCACCATGCCTAGCTTTGCTCAAATGGCTTTTCAGCTCTGTTTATCCCTCCTCTTCCCTTGGTGGCTTCAGTACATGGTTGTTGGGACTCTGATTGTACCCCACAGATCTGTGAGTTCTTGCTCATCTCTTTTCAATCTTACTTGATCTGCTCTGAGGCTGGATAATTTCTGTGACTTCTCTGGGAGCTCTCTGCAAGCCTCTTCTGCCATTGTAAATCTGGTGTTGGTCACTTTGGTCAATTTTTCATTTTGTTTGTTGGGCTTTTCAATGAGTTTTCTATTTGCTTCTCTCTTTTTATAACTTTCATCTACTTCTTTACAGTTTCTGCTTGTTGACATTTGTTGTCAACTCTCCCTTAATCATTTATGTATGGCTTCCTTTAGATCCTTGAGCATATTTATAAAAGTTGTATTGAATTTTTTTCCTGCTAAATCTAGTATCAGGGAATACTTAGAGACAATTCCTATTGCTGGTTTTCCCCTCTAACTATGGACTGCTCTCTTATTTCTTTGCTTTCCTTTCTTACCATTTTTGGACATTTTGGATAATCAGCATCTCTGGGTTCTGAACTCCTCCTCTTCCTCAGAATTACTGTACTTGCCAGGTTTTTTTTGTTTGCTTGTTTGGAGTTTGTTTTCAAACACTTACATCAATTTTATGTTTGGATTCTTTTCTGGGAAAAGGCTGGGAAAACATTTCCCCTGTGGTGGGTAGCTACTGATGCCTTTGCTCAAATTCTGTTTTTAAAATTGTTTCCACTTTTTAAAGGCTGGCTGCATAGCAGTCACCTCTGCTTTTGCATCACTCCTTCCACCCCAAGAACGGGCAGAGGTGTTGTTTACCCTGCTCAGGTCAACAAAATGCTATCCTCCGGTAGCAGAGGAAATCGTGTGTCCAGGCTGTTTTCAAGCTGGCGCCCTTATTCTGGGTCCCTCTGTCTTTCCTAGGTGCATGTAGATAGCCTCTGGGGTGACACGCAGTGTGTGACACCTCTGCTGCCTATACATGTGGCCTTGACTGGCTACATGCATGCCACAGGCATGCAGTTTCCATCTGCTAGAGGTCAGCACCACAGGTACTGGAGGTGTTGGCCATTCCACGTCCTCGCTCCAACAATAGCCCTGTCCCCAGCAGTGTCGGTGGGCATGGACATTGCCACTTTCGTCACCCGGACCTCACCAGAGGTACTATCCTCAATATTTTATTTCTGTTCTGTTTCTCTTTGGAAAGTAAAATTTTACATTAAAATAAACTCAGTGTGGTGAATCTACTTCACTGTGGTGTGCATACACACTTGCCGGGAATGCCCCTTTTGCTGTGTATTGCCGGTGGCTTTCCACATCCCTGCACTCACGGTGCTGGCATTGGTTTCCAGACACAAGGACACCAGTCTTGGCATCCAGCTCAGGATCTATGGCCAGGAAATGGCCCCACTGTAAAACTCTTTATTTCTCATGTAACATGTAATCAGTGTCGACTGTTCTCAGAAAGACCCTATAGAACTGCAGTTTCCCTTTTATATCCTCCTATTCATTTGGTTTCACATAAATGATATACATATGAATATATACAAATTTATTTCCATAAATCTGTCCCTATCCAACCACTACAAAGATGCAAATTACACATTGTAAATGAAGAATTGGGAACCTGTGACTGATTCTGTAATTCTAAAATGATTCTTTAGCGAGAAGAGACTTCTAGGTTGGGCCACTTCTCCTTAACTATGTGTTCATCTTTCATTGGCTCTTTTTCCATACCCCAGAGCATCTTGGGGAAGCATGCTCTACACTGCCCAGCCCTATTTCGGTGCTAGTCGATCTGACTGTCCAATGACCAGTGACTGTTTGCTTTGTTGAAGATTGCCTCGCTTTGCACACCCTTCTCTCCATAGATGATCATAGCTTCTGTCTCTGCAGCCTGGGTTGGGGTTTTATTAGTCCCCATGTTCATAGCTTATTAGTTGAACAGTTAATTGCAGCTCATTTGCAGTCACCAAGTCCTTCGTCCTGAGGCCTTAATTCATACTGGTTTTTATTTCAACCTCCGCTTGTCCCAATACAGAAGTGACTTCCTACTCTATCTACAACACAGCTATAAAAATGCTAAAACTGTCTTCAACTGAGATTAAAGCAATGTAGGAAATATATATTTCCATAGAACAATATAAAGCATCTCAGGAATGTTTATAGCATATGTTCATTAAACTTCATGTTAAACTACAGCAGAGAAACCTCAGATAGCAGTGGCTCAGGCGAGACATTTGTGCCTCACTTAACACTTGATGTTGCTGGGCTCTGCTCCACCAGGCCAGCCGAGGAGGCAGGTCCATTCCTCCTTGTCACTTCCCACCTGGAAGTTGTCCTCATCGCCATGGTGCAGGTGGACTTATTGGCTCTGCATCTGCACAGCAGCTCAGGGGAAGCAGCTCAAGTGGCCTCCTTCTTTCAAGATGACCCAGAATGGGGCATTCTGTAGGTGCCACTGGTCACATGCCCACTTCTAGCCACAAGGAATGATAAGGAGTAAAATCCTGACCTGAGCTTATCCCCCCACCAAGCAGACTGCATCCTGACTGTGGCCCAACCATAAACAGTGCGTGCTTCCCGCTGAGAATTTGGATAAATAAAATGGTGAACAAGAAGAAAATCCACACTTATTTTCACTTTTCAGATATTGTTATTCATGCATTTTGGTGAGTTTTTTCTTCCTAGAAAAATGTCTCCCATGCATGAGCAGTTTTGCTAATACACACTGTCATTTTGCCCTTGGTGTAGTGGGAGCTTTACACCATGTGATAGGTGGACTTTAGAGAACCTCATTTAAACAAATTTTTTATTTATTGGTACATTTTAGGTGTACAGTATAATGACATTCATCATTGGAAATTTGCACCTTTACATAATCTCTCTTGGTTATTTTTTCCCCTTCCCCTGCCCTCCCTTCAACCCCTTCACCCCTCCCTATTTACAAAGACTTTGTTTCCATTTTTTCCTTTTCTCATATTAATTCCATTCCCTTCTTTCCTTTCCCTTACCCTTCCCACTTCCCCTTCCCCTTTGCCCCTTTTCTTCCCATTTCACATTATCTATTATACCTTTTAGTCCTTATTTACACTTTCAGGTTCTCATACTAGAGAAACTATTCGGTATTTACACACGTGCGTCCTATTTATTTCACTTAAGAGGATACCCTCAATGTGCACCCATTTAACTATAAATGTCTCTAATTTCTCATTTTTTTTTTATGGCTGAGGAGTACTCCATTTTATTAAAAAACACATTTTCTTTATCCAGTCTCCAGTTGATGAGCATTTGGGCTGCTTCCAAGTTTTAGCTATTACAAACTGTGCAGCTATGAAAATAGTTGCACATATATCCTTGTGGTATGATTCTTTTATTTTATTTTTATTTTTTGGTACAGGGGATCGAACTCAGGTCCTTGTGCTTGCAAGGCAGACAGCGGAACCACTGAGCTAAATTCCTGGCTATTCTTTTAATTCTTTGGGGAAGATGCCTAGCAGGGGAATTGCTGGGTCAAATGGAACTTCCACTCCTACTTCTTTGAGGTATCTCCACACTGATTTCCACAGTGGTTGCATCAGTCTACACTCCCACCAGCAGTGGAGCAGTGTTCCTCTTTCCCCATAGCCCTGCCAGCATTTGTCATTCGTTGATTTCATGATAGCAGCCATTCTTTCTTGCATGAGGTGGAATCTCAGCATTGTTTTCATTTACATCTCTCCAATGATCAGTGATGTTGAACATTTTTCATGCGTTTATTTCCTATTTCTACTTCTTTGAGAAATATCTGTTCATTTCAGATGCCCATTTTTGGATTGGGTCTTTAAATTTGGGAGGTCTGATTTTTTAAAGTTCTTTATAGATTCTAGATAGTAGACCTTTGTCTGAGGAACAGCAGGTGAAAATTTTTTCCACATTGTGGGCTGTCTCTTCACCCTGTTGGTGGTTTCTCTTTCTGTGCAGAAGCCTTTTAGTAAGAGGAGATCCCACTTATTGATTGTTTGTGCCAGTTCACGGGCAACTGAGGTTTTGTTCATAAAATCTTTTCCTACACCAATGTCTTCAAGAGTTATTCCTAACCTCTCTTCCATCTGGTTTAGGGTTTCTGTTTTAATATTTAGATCTTTAATCCATTTCGATTTTAGTTTAGTGCATGGTGAAAGATATAGGTCTAGTTTTAATCTTTGGCAAGTTGAAGCCCAGTTTTTCCAGCACCATTTATTAAAGAGGCTATCTTTCCTCCAGTGAGGGAGTTTGGCTCCTTTGTTGACGATG
>NW_004624740.1:5106074-5136351 GCF_000247695.1 Heterocephalus glaber | reverse complement strand
ATTTTCACTATGTTGATTCTTCCTACCCAGGAGGAAGGGATGTCTTTCCATTTTCTGATATCATCTTCACACTCTCTTTTCAGAGTGCTATCATTTTCAGAGGAGAGGTCATTGATTTCTTTTGTTAGGTTGATTCCTAGGTATTTCAGTTTCTTGGATGCTATTGTGAAAGGAATTGTTTGCCCTGTTTCTCTCTCAGTGAATCTGTTGTTCCTGTAGAGGTAAGCTATTGATTTTTGTGTGTTGACCTTGTATCCAGCTACTTGACTGAATTTGGTTATTAAGTCTAGAAGACTTTTGGTGGAGTTCTTGGGGTCTGCTATGTAGAGTATCATGTCATCTGCAAATAATGACAATTTGACTTCTTCATTTTCTATCTTTATTCCTTTTATTTCTTTCTCTTCTCTAATTGCTGTGCAAATGTTTCCAAAACTAAATTGAACAGGAGTGCTGATAGTGGACATCCTTGTCTTGTTCCTCATTTCAGTGTGAAAGATTTCAGTTTTTGACCATTTAGTATGATATTGGCTGGCTGTTGGTTTTTCATAGATGGCTTTTATCAGATTGAGGTTGAGACCATCTAGTCCAGGTTTTGTAGAGTTTTTTTTATCATTAATGCGTGTTGGATTTTGTCAAATGCTTTTTCTGCATCTATTGAGATGATCATGTGGTTTTTGTCCTTGGCTTTATTGATACAGTGTATTACATTGACTGATTTGCGTATGTTGAACCATCCCTGCATCCCTGGGATGAATCCCACTTGGCCAGGGTGTATGATCTTCTTTATGATCTTTTGCATTCTATTTGCCAGTATCTTATTAAGGATTTTTATATCTATGTTCATTAGTCAGATTGGCCTATCAGTCTCTTTTTCGGTTGGGTCTTTCTGTGCCTTGGAGATCAAGGTGATGCTTGCTTCCAGGAATGAATTCAGGAGTATTGCTTCCCTTTCAATTTCATTGAAAAGTTTAAACAGTAGTGGCAGTATTTCCTCTCTAAATATCTTGTAGAATTCAGCAGTGAAGCCATCAGGACCTGGGCTTTTCTCAGTTGGTAAGTTTTTAATTACGTTTTCCATTTCATTGATTAATATTGGGTTGTTCAGAATTTTTAGGTCTTCTTCATTCAACTTTGATAATTCATACATATCTAGGAATCTGTCCATTTGTTCAGTGTTTTCCTTCTTATTGGCATATAGGGTGAACCTCATTTTTAAAGGCTCACAGAAGAATGTACTCTTAGTTCCATGAGTTTTATATTGCCCTACTCTGGAATATTTACCTACTCTCAAACTTTTACTATTATAAATAACTTTTATACATTCATATTTTGTGTTTCCTAGGACAACTTTCTAGATGAGGAACTATTGCCAAACTAATTTTCCAAAAGTTATGCCAATTTTTACTCCCACGAGTGTAGGACAGTAATGATGAACCTTTTAGATACTGAGAGCCCAAACTGCAATCCAAAAACCACTTATTTATCGCAAAGCGCCAACACTGCAATTGAACCCGAGCACTGAGGTTTTAGTTTAGATAAAACAACTCATACATTAACATCTTCTGTCTTGAAAGAAAAACACAATAACAGAGCATTCAGTGATACAAACAGCTTTTTATTGAAGGGTAAAAGTTTGCATTTGGTGAGCTTTTGCACAATTAAAGTGATCTTTGCTGTTTATGCATGCTGATAACTTGTCAAACCTTTGCTAGGGGTGGCGGTTCACAGGCTGACAGAGGGCTCTGGGCTCTGCATGCCCACTGTGGCACATATGCCATAGGTTCACTACTGCTGGTATAGGAGATGACCTATTTGCAATTACTGAGAAAGTGTCTTTAACTGAGTATTTTATTGAACTTAGAGCTCGTAGTTTTTCTTTGAAATGGTGTGGGGGGAAAGACGTTTTCCTTTCCATTAAAGGAAAGCACATATGATCAGTATCTTTCTGGCTAACAACCAGTTTTAAGATGCATTGATTTAGATTAAGCTTATTGATTGTTTTGTTTTTTGAGCTATAAATAGTTCTTTGAATCTCTTCTACCTGTTATTTGCCCCTTTTATCTCTTGGATTTATTTTGCTTTTAAAAATTCATATAGGTGACTTCTATATGGTGAGTATATGTAAGGGTATTGGCTTCACCTGTAGGTTTTGCTGCTTTTTAATTTTGTTTTTTCTTTTTATTGCTGGGAATTGAAGCCAGGGCTTCACAAATGGAAGGCGAGTGTTCCAACGCTAAGCCTCAGCCTTGGCCATTTGTGGTAATATTTAAATATTACATTGCAGTGTTCTTACACTATTTAGGAGTTCAGAGTTTTGCATTGCAAGTATATCAGACATGTCCTTCCAGGTTTCTTAGAAAGTATGCTTCCACCCTGAAGTCACTTAAGTTTCTAAGCAGTAGCTGTTCACTTTGGGTTGGCTTTCGTTCCGTTGCTTTGGCCTCGTGACTATGTAGTGTGAATTACTTTGAATTACTTCAGTGGTGTAATAAGTGTTAATGTTTTCTGGGCACTCTTCCCTCATGACTCTCAGTGTAATTCTTCCTCTCATTAAATAATTTTAAAGACATGTTTTATAATCACTTTCAGTTTTTCTCATGGGGGTGACAAAATTTTTATGGGTATTATACCATACTCGTATTATTTTAACTTATGACTCACATTATTATAATAATATCATAAATTATAAATCTTTGTAGTATGTTCTACATTAAAATAACACTTAAGATATAATTTGGATTGTAATTAGAAGCTAAAATGTTATCGATAGCATTCTATTTTAAACATTGTATACTTTATTAAAATATATTTTACATATGAATTTACTTATCCTTTATTTTTATACTTATATTATTATATTTTATACTTACAATAGTAGTATGCTGATATTATTTTGTATTACACTAATTTTCACATTACATTTTTCTATCTTTAAAATATTTACAATTTTCCTTTTATTCTCCTCCTATTGATTCAAGGTTTCACTTATGTCTACAGGTAAAGCTTTATTACTTTTGCGATAAAATATTCATTTTTGTTAAGATCTTTCTTACTTCATATTTTTGTCCTATTGCCAAATGGTTCTCACCTACGTATTTTATTAGTGGTCTTCCTGGTGCACAGAAATGCTAATCAATTTTCCATTGTGTAGTTGGATGCTTTAATAAATTTTATGAATTTTAGAAGCATGTTACTTGGTTTTCATATTAAAATCTCACACGATTTGCCCTGGTGGTACTTTTGGCCCCTTGTGATTTTTCAACCTTGCATCCTGTCACTGGCCTTTGGCTGTGGCTCACTTCCTGTTTCTCCTCCCAGCATGGAGGAGTGTGAGGCGCTCTGCTCCAGACTGGCCATCATGGTGGACGGCAGCTTCCGGTGCCTCGGCTCCCCGCAGCACATCAGAGACCGGTATGTGGAGCTTCCTTTGTTTAAGTGTTTCCTGTCAAGCCCGCAGCGTGATGCAGTATTATAGCTAGAGATGCTTTCGGAACAGTGCTGTGGACCAGTTAGTTACCTCCTGACATGCAGCAGGAGGCGAAGGCCCTGAGACGCCTCTGGAATGTTCAAAACCCATAATCAGTAAGTCGGACATACAGCGATTTCTGGGCATTGTCCTTAAAACATTTCGCTCTCTCCCTCCCACACCTCGTTGTGGTAACGCGGGTAAGCATGGGAATCTGATGGCAACATTGGATACAGGCAGGGCCAGGAACGACGACCTTGCATACAAAGTGCCTTATGCACAGGGTGTCCCAATTCCATCCTCATGCAGTGAGTCAGACTTCCGCCACGGAAGCAGCATCTTAATAAAGCCCTTTGTCGGTGGAAGAATGCAAAAGGGGATTGATGTGGCCACCTTTCATTTGGGCTGATGAAAGAACGAAGGCTATTTTCCTGTGCTCAGGAATCCCTTTGGTTTCTGCCTGGATAATTATCTCTTCATGCCCTTTTCCATTTACTTTTTGGAAGCTTAATGATTTTGTTATCAATTTCTATGAACATTTTTATGCCTTGTTCTAACTTTTTTAGAGTTGCCTGAATGATTTTCTAATTTCCTTTAATTTGTTGTTTATACTTTTTACAGAGGGTAGTCATTTGTCTTGATAAATCTTTTTTTCTTCTTCATGTATTTAGTGTTATAAAGGTTAAAATTCTCAAGCAGAGATCTGATATATACACAGAATCTGCCAAAAATGTATACACACTTCAGGAAAGGAAAAATAAATGCCTGGGAGCTCATGGCCACCACTTTGAGCACCTCTTGTAATTGTAGAGGCCAAATAATCTCATGATCTCTCAATAAATTTAGTATTAAAGTATCTATACAAGTGTTTCTTTTCCAGAAGCATATATACATTTTTTGGCAGACTCTGTGTCTGTGTAATATGTGTGCATATGTATGTGTATATGTGTGTCTATACATATATATTTTTTGATATCACTTTTGTTTTTAATATAATTTATTTAATTGTAAGTTTATATGATTTATTTTTAACTGTGATGGTTTGAAATTGCCTCTCAAGTTTTATAAAAATTAAGTAGACTCATGAATGGTCCAAGCCAGCTCCAACAGTGGGCTGTTTGTGCCAGGCAATGCTTTATCCATTAAACCCATTTTTTCTCTCATATGATGATTTTCTTCCAGGTACCCACTCAACTATGTGTTTCCTTTGGAGCGATCTCTCTATTATTTCTTCCATAATATTTCTCTCTACCTGCTCTATCAGTCTTTCTACCATCTGATTTTAACTTTGTAACATTAGAAAGAATATTAAAATAACTTACACTACAATAGTATGTCAAAGACAGTTATGTCTGAAGCAATAATAGTGCTAATATTCCAAATAACTGAATCTCGAGTAATGAAACCTTAAGTTTTTATTTTGTACATCAGGGAATAGAGATATTTCCAGACAGGTTTTTCAAATTATTGTCAGGTAGCCGGTAAAAAAATATATATATATTAATATATATTTATTTATTGGTACAATTTAGGTATAAAATAAACACCCAAGGATATACATATATATTTTTATGGACTCTCTATAAGTTAGAATATTTTTATTTGGGAAGAAAATAGCCAGTGCTTGGATTGAAATGATAATTAGTAGCTCAGAATTAGGCAATGTAGTCCTGGGACAGCAGGCTTCTTCTTTTCCCCTATTTTAAAAAACCTGCAATAAATACACATATGAACCCATGTTTCCACAGTTGTGAGATACAATAGAAGGGATGATGGCTGGGTGTGTGTACCCAGAAGTCACGTGTAGGTTCTTTCACCTGCCGGATGAACCTACTAAAAACTGTTTTCAGTATGTACTCTGTTCATCTTTAATGTGTCATCAGAAGAAAAATAATGTTTCACACTCTCTAACCTCGACGAATGCCTTCATAAATCTTTACAGCCCATTCCCGATTGTCGAGAGATGTATGCTTGAGGCCAGCTACTTGCTTTCCACTGGGTTGGCTACTGTTGGCCATCGAGCCAGAGGATGAGGCCCCTGGGCCGAGCCATCCTCCAGCTGTGTGTTCTGCAGGCTCCAGTGTGTCCGCTCCCAAATTAGCTCTTTTGACCACTTCACTCAGCTACTCGGACCTAGTTCCATTCATTTCCTGGACATCAGGATGTCTAGGGAATGTAGACCTTTAGCTGGGCACTTTGCCACTAAAATAGAATCAGTTTCCTGTTTGGAAAATGGAGGCTGCGTGGGTTTCCTGGAGTCTGGCTCCTGCTCTGGATTGGATCATCAGGTTAAGGGTGTGTTATTAGGATGAGCAGAGACTCTAGGGCTTCTAAGACAGTCATATGACAAGGAGAAGCCTTAATGTAAGAGAGCTTCATAAACATGTGTATGAGCACATTACTGTGTGTGTGAGCATGTGTGTATCCATGTGTGTGTGGACATGGACTAGTGACCCAGGGTAGGGTGCTGGCTACCTGACAGCCAGTCCACTGATATTTGTCCAGGTAATTAATTAGTCATGCATTCCCAAGTCCTTTGCCTTTCATACCTTGAGCTCGGTCTGAGAGCCAGATAGCTGCAGGCACACTCCTAGCCCACCTTTGGAGACCAGTGTCAGCTGCAAGCTGCGCCTGTGTGCTTCTCTGCCCTCAGAAGGGGCGTGCAAAGGAGACTGAAGCAAGAGGGTGGACAGAGCCCTCTGAGGAAGGGAGACAAGAAGCCTCCAGCATGCAGAGCTGCCAGTTTGAAGGGTGCTGTGTGATTTTCTGATTCAGGAAAGAAGAAAAAAGGCTGTTTATTGGCAAACAAAACAAAGCTTTAAATGATCTAAGGAAAAATCTTAAGATGATTAGCATTTTAATTTCCTTCAGTTGTCAAATGTGAACATTTGGGGAATTAATAAAAATGGAAAATATTTCATAGGACACCCTCATAGATAGGTTATTTGGCTGTTCAACTTAAAATATAAGTTAACCCTCATCTGGCCTTCCAGATCTGGCCTTTTTTTGGTGGATAGTCTTCCGAAAAATGAAAGGAAGAATAATGGTATTTGAGCTCCCAAGTTATGACTGTCTGGATAACTTCAAATTAACATGTCACCTTATGTGACACCATATGCTTCACTGTGGCTACTTTGATTTAATGCTTCTACAACACAGAGCTATAAACACACAGGCTTAGATTAAGATGACATCATCAATAATAAACTGACTCATTTAAAAATAGAACCGATAATTCAATATGTTTATGTCATTTTCTCAAACAAGGCAGGGGGCATTTGTGTACAAGCACATGATGTGGAACTTCGGGGTGATCTGCTACCCACTCCTGTTTTTCTGCATCTACTTTGTTTTAAAGCATCATATAATTCCCTTGCTGTTACTCACCCCTGAATTAATTCTCTGCATTAGAAATAGTTTTATTATGAGAGAGCTATCGACTGAGCTCCAAAGCCTCAGTATGTCTACCTCTACCCCAGCTGATGTGTATAATTTGTCATCTCATTTGTTTTCACAACATCATGTTGCAGGAACAAAATTAATGCTGTTTTAACATAATTACCTGGGAAGAGATTTAGATTCTCATGCCCTGCTCATGCTGGGGATATCGGTTGGATGCCTCTGGTCTGACAAATGCAGATCGTGAGCAATGACACCCAGAGCTGTCACTTAACCAAAGGGAAATACTGCTTTCACTTCTTAGTATTGTGTTTTCTCTTGAAAATAAGCAGACTGCTTCTCACCCACAGCGAAGATGGGGACAAGAAGTGCTGGAGACCGCTCTCTTTTTAGATGGATGAGTTTTTTTTGCTGGGGACTCAAACTTACATCATGATTCCAGGGTGCACAGTCACATTTGTTCCCCGCTTTTGTTAGAGATGATGAGGACAGGATTCCTCTTCTCAACAAAAGCATGGTGGAGCACGAAACAGGCACACACAGATGCACACGTGCAATGCTGTGGGCATTGTTCTGAGCGCCTGGTGGATGTCACACTGTGTGCTGCACTTGTTTATAGCAGTGAACATCACTGCATATTCAGAGTGCCAGGGACTGAGTGGTGAGTAAGGCCTGAGCCCTATAAGGACTGGGCCAGACACACAAATCAAAAACTGTAGCAGAAAGACTGGAAGTGCCTGGAGAAGGTTTTAAAGAAGATTCTAAATCCCTACACATGAGGTGTGGGGGTTAAGAGAAGGGCGCGTCCAGACCTAGGGTCTTAAGGGAAGGATTGGCTCAGTCGCTTCCTGGACGGGAAGCATTTAAACCAGAAATACACATCAGCTGTGAATGCATTCGAGAGGAGCATAGTGAAATAATGAATTTATGCTTAAGAACAGCTTGACTACAATGGGGTAGAAGTTGAATATTGACCATAATATCCACCATAATTTTTGGATTAATTCTCAAAATTGGAGATTATGATTCTAGGGTGAAAAAAATGGAAGGACAAGGAGAGGAGAAAAGGTGGACTTTTTAGTAGATGTTTTTGTTCTGTAGCTAAAAGTTAAATAAGACAAAACTAAAGCCAGCTGCTAGCAGGGACATAGAGAAGGCAGTGTGTATACAAGGGGCATTGGCCAAAACGTACAACATTGCAACTAGCTGATCTGAGGCTTAAAAAGGGGAAGTGCCCTGAGGCTTGGAGGATAGAAAGATGGTGAAGTCATTGGAGAAATGGAGATCTTGGGGGATAGTGAGCATGAGGAGGGTTGTGAGCATTGGGAGGAACTATGCACTGCTGGAAGGAACTAGAGGGTGCTGGGAGGAAGTAGCAGACTGCTGGGAAGAACTAGGGGCTGCTGGGAAGAACTAGAGGCTTCTGGGAGGAACTACAGGGCTGTTGAGAGGAACTGGGGGCTTCTGGGAGGAACTGGGGTCTGCTGGGAGGAACTGGGTGCTGCTGGGATAGTTCATAATGAAAAACGGCTGTTGGGATTCTACACTATGTGCTTTCCGCTATGGCAGGAGGCAGGAGAGGAAGCCCAAAGGTGGGGTGATTGCTGCCTCCCATGGACATGGGAATGGAGAAGCTGAATTCATCCCAGCTTTGTGCTGATGTCTAAGAATTCTGCAGTTGGGTGAACTGAGCTTAGCTCCATGCCGTCGCACTTGTGTTAATCCCCACTTAACACAGAATGGCCCCCAAATGTTTACAGGCAGCGTCTCCTTTAACCCTTGTGACATGAGTGACTCCACCATGCAGAGACCAAGACCTAAAGAAGCTTGTCCTCTGCCCACTGAGTTACTATTGAAAGCAGTCTCCCCTCCCCATCCCCCCACAAGCTTCCCAGTCTTTCCTGACTCTGTCAGTAGTCTTGGTTGACGTTACCTGTGCTGATTAAAGGACACCGCCCTGCTGTGAGTGGTGTCATAAGTGCTCAGTGGTGAAAGCCGCAAAATTCTTCCGCTGAATTTACTTCCTGTTGTGTTCACTAAGAAAACAGGCTGCCTTCTCGTGTAGCAATCTAGACTCCTCTTTGACAGCCTGTGTGACTTGAGAAAATAGAAGAGATGTAGAATCAGAGAAACGGGATTGGAACCTTTTTCTTCAAAGGGTGCAGGAATTCATGTTGTGTAGGATCCTGAAAAAGAGATGGTGGAATATACCTGTCCCATTCCTACCTGAAGGTGTCAGATGTCCTCTTTCCTCGGCCACACAGTTCTTCGCCAGAGCAATGCCATAGGTCACTCAGCCCTCTGTTTAGCCTTCACCCTCCAGAGAGTTCACCAGCATCTCCTCTGCCCATGCTCAGGAGCAGGGGCTGGGGGTGGTGGCGGTCAACACAGCCACCAGGGGAGAGAGCTGTGCTCCAGGGGCCCGGGACACGGGAAGGAGCAGCCTCTTGGGGGTGTAGAGTTTGTAGAGGGGGGCACATTCTTTCTGCCCCTTCTTTCCCCATCCTTCGAATGCAGATGTGCGTAGAGATGGAGCGGCCCAACTGCAGATGTTACCCTCGTTAACGTCCTGCTCTCATGGGCCATCTGCCCCCACATGTGGGTTGAAGAGATCGGTGCGCCCTCTGGCACACCTGATGGATTGCACTCAGCGCTCCTTTGTTTACTTGCTGCTTTCTACTTTGCCTGGTAGACCGGAAACACCCAGCGTGGAC
The DNA here is from genome assembly GCF_000247695.1 of Heterocephalus glaber. The sequence continues at coordinate 5,126,772 of NW_004624740.1, read as the reverse complement.
CTTTGCTTTTGTTTACTTCTGTATCCCTATTATTTGGGACATGTTTTGTTTTTGTTTGTTTTGCACTACTGTGATTGAACCCAGGGCTTTTGCACTGATTAAGCTACATTCCCAGCCCTTTTTAATTTTTTTTTTTTTTTTAATTTTTGAGACAGGGTCTTGCTAAGATTATAAGTTGCCCAGGCTGGGCTTGAATTTGTGATCTTCCTGCCTCAGCCTCCCAAAGTGCTGGGAATACAGTCATTCACCATCACACCTGGCTTTAATATTTGGGATGTGTATATCACTTATACTCAAAGGTCTTGCTGAACCGATGACTGAATATCTTAATGAATGAATGAAGCCCCAATCATGTAGCAGGCTTTTGCTGAAGGAAAGCCCTTTCCAGGTTGCCATGACTGGTGGTGTAATATTTCAAGTATGTGATACTGATAATGTAGTGGTGTTTGTATTGCTGAGTAGTATGGTGAATATAGACAGTGTGAGAAGAATATAAATTAAAGGATTAAGATATATTAGTGATGAATTGAAATATAGTACTGCTATTATTCACCCTACGTGAGCAATTGATTTTTAGTAATTGTGTTTGGTTAAGTCCTCTTCACCCACCTAGTAAGATGGATAAGATAGCTAAAGTTAAGATGAATGGTTGGCGTACTATGGAGTGGATTTGGAATATAATGGATAAGGGAGCATTTTTTTGTCATGTAAGTAGGACTATTCCTCATAATAGGTTAGTTCCTTGTGTTACTTCTAGTACTCATAAGTGAAATGGAGCTAATCCTAGTTTTACTATCAATGATAATATAAGAATGGATGAAATTGCTTGGTCTTGAGAATGGAAGATTGTTCATTGATCTGAGAATGGTATAGAGTAGATAATTGTTAATATAAATATTACAGATGCTGTTGCTTGGATTAGAAAGTACTTGGTAGCAGCTTCTGTGGATCGGGGGACTGGATATTAAAAAGAATTGGGTCAGGCTGTGGAAGCAATGGGTTCTGTCTAACTTAATGAACTCACTATTAATAACAAAAATCAGCCCCTCTGATAAAGACTTTTTCAGGTTCTGTTTATTGCTAACTAGAGCAAAGCCTGCTTAGTCTCAAAACAGCCTGTGTTACCTGCTGTTATCTGCCACCTTTGGAAACAGGACTCTGTCCATACTCAGCATCTCCATTAACAGAAACCATCAGGTGTGTGAGTCAGGCCTAATTGCTGCCTGGCCTCAGTGATATTTTGCTGTCACTTCCCTGTTGAAAACCAGATTCAGCATGGATGCCACAGACCTGCCAAGAGTTAATGTGCAGTGCACACAGCAGAATGCGCTGTTCTGAAACCAGCCATCCACCACGGAATTCTGATTTCTGATTGCAAATACAGCCTAAGCACAGCTTAGCCAGGGAAGAGGATTGCTCTTAGGTCAGGACTGTTTCTGGCTGCAGATGAATGAGGGTTGGGGTTGGGGGAGATATTTACTCTGCATCCAACCAATCAGCCTCGAATTTGTTCCTGTGAAACTTCACGAGTGGTCAACATTTCTCTGTTTCATAATTTTAAAATATTTCACAAATTTGACATTTGGTTCCACTTTAATAAAGGGATGAAAAGTCTCTGCATTGGTTAAAGTTTGTCCCAGAATGCTGCAAAGTTCTTAAAAACTTAGTGTCTTGAAATGATTGTCACTCACCCCCAAGACTTGCGAGTACTAGGGAGCTGAGCTGGGGGCAGCAGGAGGGCGTGGCTGGGCGTGGCTGCACCTCTCAGCATCTTTCCAGGCCCTGAAGGTTGTGGCATAAGGATGGCCAGGCCCAGGTGCACAGATGTTCAGGGCTGTGGTCACAACCCACCTGCCAGTGTCCCTTTAGCCGAATCAAGTCGCACAGCTGCCCCCCAAAAGGAAGAGCAGGCAGGAGGCCTGCCATGGGAGCTTAGCCATGGGTTCATCCAAAGGGTATGGATATCAGGAGAAGCCAGGAATTGGGGGAGAAATTGCAACCTGCCAATCTCCAAGCATTTTGTCACCAATTTTAAAACTGTGGGCATCTTTTTTCTTTGCTTCTTAACAGCTTTATTGAGATGTATTTCTTGTATCATACAAGTCACCTATGTAACTGTTTGATCAGTGGGTTTTAGTATGTTGAGAAGTATATAATTCAGTGGGTTTTGCTACATTGACAAATGTGAGCAACCACCTTGACAGTTAACTTGTAGAGAATTTTCACCATTTCAGAAACTCTGTCTCCTTAGCTATCACTCCTGTGTCCTCTCATTTACCCCAGGCTGAGCCAACATAAATCTGCTTTCTGTCCCTGTAGATTTGTCTCTTGTGAATGTTTCATATGGATAGACTCACATGTATGTGATACTATGATGTAAAGGACTCCTTTCGCTTAGCATGGTACTTTAAGGTTGTTCCATGTTGTGGGACGTATCAATACTTTGTTCCTCTTTGTGGCTGAATAATGTACATTTTATTCATCCATTCATAGACAGCTGGTTATTAGGAATGATTTTCCTATAGACGTGTCTTCATTTCTTTTGGGTACGTAGCTGGGAGTGAAATTTCTGGGTCATGTGGAAAATTTCTATGAAATTTTTTAAAATTTAGAGACCATAGGTTTTGCACCTAATATTTTATTCATTTTATACTATTGGAAAAGGAATTCTTTTCTTAATTTTATTTTTGGATTTTTCATTGCAAATGTATAGAAATACAATTCGTTTTTGTGTATTAATCTTGTGTACTTGAAGTTTGCTTATTAGTTTAAGTATTTGGGGTATTCCTTAAGATTTCTACATTGGTGATCATGTAATCTGTGGATAGAGGCAGCTTTACCTCTTTCATTTCAACCTGGATGCCATTTATTTCTGTTCCTTGCCTTATTGTCTCAGCTAGAACTTCCAGTACAATGCTAAATGGAAGTTGTGACAGAACTGTGTGTACTTACAGTCACACACACTCCCAGTATGTGAGGGATAAATTCCAGGGAGCTCAGTGCATACATGAAGCCTTGAGTAGCATCACATTCTACTGTGTTTTTTTCCTATACAGACATACCTGTGATAAAGTTTATAAATTAGGCACAGTAAGAGATTAACAACAATAATGAACAACAAAACAGAATACTTATAAAAATATTGTAGTAAAATTTATTTAAAACCATGAATTATTTATTTCTAGAGGTTTCCACTTAATATTTTCATACTGAACTTGACTGTGTGTAATCTAACTCTTGGATAGCAAAACCATGGATTGGGGCGACTCTTTTATACAGAAGCTGCTATTGAGTATTATGATTATTGTGGGATGTTGGTTAATAAACCAAGCTAAGGTGGACTCAATTAATTGTGATGTCTATTTTTTAATGTTACTGGATTTGATTTGCTAGTATTTTGTTGAGAGTGTTGGTGTTCATATTCCTGTGATGTTACTTAATAGTGTTTTCCCCCTTTTGTTTTATTTTGCCTACTGATGTCTTGTCTAATTTATTATTATGGTGATATTGACCTCATAGAATGAGTTGGGAAGTGTCTCTTCTGTGTTTTGGAAATTTTGTGAAGAACGGTATTATTTCTTAAATCATTTGGATTTAAGTGGAGCCGTGCAGGGTGGCTTATTCTTTTGAGATCAGTGACCCTGAACCCTCTTTCATTTTTGGCTCTAACAATGTGAATCTCCTCTCTTTTCTTCTTGGTCAGGAAAGCTAAATATCTGTCAGTTTTGATTTTTTTGTGACTCTATTCCATATGGTATCCTAGATTCCAAAGCCAGCTTTAATTTTATTAATTTTCTTCTTTGGTTTTGTAAATCATTGATCTTACTAATTTTCACTCTGTTTTTGATTATTTCTTCTCTTCACTTTAACTTTAGTTGGCATTTGTTTTTCAGGTCTCTTAAGGAGTAAGTTTGGGTAACTGTCTCATGAGCTTTGTTATTTTTGATAGAAGCATTATTGCTATATATAAAAGCTCTTGCATGTACTGCATTAGCTGCATCAACAAGCTGTGGAATGCTGGGTCTTTACTTCCATTCATCTCAGAGTTGGTAAATTCCTTACTGGTTGCTTCTGCCAATTTGTTCTGTGTACCCAGATGCTAAGATTCGCTGATTGCTGTAGTGTTTACAACAACATCATTGGCATAAATTTCTCTACATGTTGGAATTCAAGGAACTGTGTATTGGCATATAGGTATTATGGTTAGTGTTAGGGTTAGGGATACGTTTAGGGTTAGGGAGAGTGTTGGAATTCATGTGCCTGAGTATTGGAGTGTGGGTATGATAGTGTTAGGCTTAGGGTTAGGGTTAGAGTTAGGGTTAGGTTAAGGAATAGGGTAGGGATTCAAGTACCTGAGTATTGGAGTGTGGGTATGATAGTGTTAGGCTTAGGGTTAGGGTTAGAGTTAGGGTTAGGTTAAGGAATAGGGTAGGGATTCAAGTACCTGAGTATTGGAGTGTGGGTATTATGTTTAGTGTTAGGGTTATGTTTATGGTTAGGGTTAGGGATAAGGTTGGAATTCAAGCATCTGAGTATTGGATTGTGGGTATGATGGTTAATGCTGGGGTTAGAAATAGGATTAGGTTGAGGGACAGTTTTGCAGTTCAAGTATCTGAGTTTGGGTATTATGGATAGTGTTACTGTTAGGTTTAGTGTTAGCATTAGGGATAGTGTTGTAATTCAAGTACCTGAGCATCAGAGTGTGGGTGTGATGGTTAGTGTTAGGGTTAGGCTTAGCGTTAGGGTTAGGGATAGTAGTAGAATTCAAGGTCCTGAGTATTGGAGTGTGGGTGTCATGGTTAGTGTTAGGGTTGATGTTAGGGTTAGGGTTAGGGATAGTGTTGAAATTCAAGTTCCTGGGCATTTGATTGTGGGTATTATGGTTAAGTTAGGGGTAGAGTTAGGGTTAGGGATAGGGTTGGAATTCAAGGACCTGTGTATTCGTGTGTGGGTATTATGGTTAGTGTTGGGGTTAGGGTTACATTTAGGGTAAGAAATAGTGTTGGAATTCAATTACCTGACTATTGGAGTGTGGGTATGGTGATTAGTGTTGGGGTTAGTGTTAGGGTTATCTATAGGGTTGGAATTCAAGTACCTGTGTATTGGCATGTGGGTATTATGGTTAGTGTTAAGGTTAGGGTTATGTTTAGGGTAAGCAAGAGTGTTGGAATTCAAGTACCTGAACATTGTTCTGTGGGTATCATGGTTACTGTTAGGGTTAGGTTTAGGGTTAGGGTTAGGTTTAGGGATAGTGCTAGAATTCAAGCACCTGAGTGTTGGAGTGTGTTATTATGGTTAGTTTTAAGGTTAGTATTAGGGTTAGGGTTAGGGATGTTATTGGAGATCAAGGATCTTTTTTTTATTTTTTATTTTTTTTGGTACCAGGTATCGAACTTGGGACCTTGTGCTTGCGAGGCAGGCAACGGAACCACTGAGCTAAATCCCCAGCCCTGGAATTCAATTATTGACTATTGGAGTGTGGATATTATGGTTAGTGTTAGGGTTAGGGTTAGCTGTATAGGTATTGTTGGAATTCAAGTACTTGAGTATTGGAGTGTGAGTGTTATGGTTATTTTTAGGGTTAGGGATAGGGTTAGATTTAGGGACAGTATTGTAGTTCCAGTACCTGAGTATTGGAGTTTAGGTATTATGGATAGTGTTAGGGTTAGCATTGTAATTAAAGTACCTGAGCATTGGAGTCTGGGTGTGATGGTTAGTGTTAGGGTTAGGGTTAACATTAGGGTTGGGGATAGGGTTAGGTTTACGGTTAGGTATAGGGTTAGGGACAGTGTTGGAATTCAAGCACATAGGTATTGAAGTGTGGGTATTATGGTTATTCTTAGGCTTAGGGATAGGGTTAGGTTTAGGGGCAGTATTGCAGTTCCAGTACCTGAGTATTGGAGTTTTTATGGTTAGTGTTAGTGTTAGGGTTAGGCTTAGTGTTAGGGACAGTGTTGAAATCCAAGTAACTGAGCATCGGAGTGTGTGTGTGATGGTTAGTGTTGGGTGTTATGTTTAGTGTTATTGTTAGTGTGATGGTTAGGCTTAGGGTTAGAGTAGCAAGTTTTGCAATCTAAACTTAAGCATCCTTGAAGTATTACTGACATGCTGATGCAGTGTGCCCTGCTGGGTCCCAGCTCTGTCAGGTAACAGGCTGAGCGACAGTGGAAAAATGTCCTGACCTCTTTGAGTGCCAGCGTTTTGCATTTATAAAGAGGAAACGCCATCTGTGTGAGCAGGTTAGTGCTCAGAGTGAAATCGGTGTGTTGATGTGATCCCGGAAACACAAGGACCTTGTGCTGTCTCTGCTAGATGGGAGGCTGCCACTAGCTGGAGCATGGGTAAGCCTGGGTGGGATGCCACCTGCATTCCCTGCGGTGCTGGAAGCTGAATGTAGCCCAACCTCCATGGGATTCCACTCTGCACAAGAGGGGGAGACAGGCATGCGAGACCCCAGGGGATTCACTGGGATCCTGGTGCTCAGCCCCACTCATGGTGCATGCAAGGAGCTCTGTCCTCCATTCTGTCCCCAGCAGGGTCACCTGGGGACCTACATAACAACAAGGAAGTTCTGACAGAGAAGCCAGCCACATCCCAGGTCCTCCTACACACCTGCTTTGTGCCTGCCGCTCAGCCCCCCTTCCTGGGGCCACCCTCCTCCCCCGCTGAATGCATCCCAAAGACAGAACACGCCACTCAGTCATGGAGGACTGGACGGTCACTGAAACACAGTGCAGTGCAGAGGTGCAGACATCAGTTCTGGTGCTGAGGCCTCAGTTCTGGTTCCCCCGGAAGATGCCATGACACGTGTGCCTCATGGGGGGCTTGTGGGAATTCAGGAGACCTGGGGCCCTCTCTTCTCCATGTCCTTGCTTGGTGATGGATGGAAAACACCAGTTTTAAAGGTCTTTTATACTTAGGTATTTAAGGAGGAGGGCACGTCAGAGAGAGAGAGAGAGAAATTCCTTATGCAGCAGATGTGAGAAATAAGTGGGTATATATAGAGACACCTAATAACTCTGTTAGACATTTCACAAATTACATTAAGTCTAAAATTAGTTTCTATGCCAAGAAGTTTTATGCATTTGATTTTTAGAAGGAATGCATTAAATAAATAATTTTAGCATCAGAAACTGCGACACAGTAGTTAAATACAGGTTGCTCACTGCCCCTTTACTCTTAAAAACATGTATATTTTTCCTCATTCATTAGAAAAGTGGCATGCACCTCCTGCTTTACAATCCAGAAGACAGTGAAGAAATTGCCAGCAGTAAAAGTTTTTTCTCTCTTGTTCAGAGTATTCTAGAATTTCATTCAAGTCTTTTTTGCATTTACATATTTGCATAATTGACATTATATTGCATCCATAATTTTCTCTTTTGTATTTTACACTGAGTATTATATGATAGGCATGTTATCATCCTTAAAATATTCTTCATAGACTTGTTTTTGTTAGTGTCTGTTTGAACACATAATAGTTATCTTGGTTTTGGGGAATTGGTGAATACAGATGACAAATCTCGGTCATTCTTATTCCACAGCCCCTCCCGCTCTTCCCTCTCTCCTCATCCCCTTCTCCATCACTAAAACTCCACTTTTTTGTTTCCTATCATCTCTCCTTTTTATTACTCTTGCATTTTATTTTTAGATGTTGTATACATGAGAAACTGAAAGATTGAACTTTGTGAGTCTGACTTATTTTTCACTTAACATTATGGTCTCATGTTCCATCCATTTCTCTGCAAATGACATGATTTCATTCTTCCTTATGGATGGCTAATATTCCATTGTGTATACCCTACATGTTCTTTGTGCCTTTGTCTGTAGATGGGCATCTGGGAGCTTCCAGGGCTTAGCTATTGTGAATTGTGCAGTTACAAGCAAGGGTATGCACAGATCACCAAAGAACGATGTGAGATATTTTTAATGGTTGAAGCTGAAATAAACATATGTGCCATATATCTTGGATTTTCGGCTCTGGGGTAAAATATTTTTATATGTGGAGTTTGAAGCCCAGGGAACTAAAACTTCATGGGCTCCAAATATAACTGAATGGTTGGTTTTTCAGAAATGTCCTTGGAGCTGTATTTCCAGCTCTTTCAGTGCACTCTTGAAATATCTGGTTACAGCAGTGTGATTGTGCCTCCTGCCCTACTGTATTTGTATATGGCTCATGCTTCTATTTTAGCAGTCACTGTATATATTACATTTAGTGTATGTGGTGCCAAAATGTATCACAGAAGAATGTCTCATAAGCACCTTCACTTGCAGATATTGCTGTTTGTTTTTCTGTAATCACCGACTATGCAAATGGTGTGGACATAATGGATTCTCTTAAAGTATTAGGTCAGTGAGTGAACACATCAACAAATGACTCATTGGCTATTTTGAGATCTTTTACTCTTCAGAAAAGTATGAGAATTAAATAAGCCCTTCAGGGAATTTACATCATTGTCATATATCTGGAGGTTATAGGCAGAAGTGAAAAAGTAAAGCTAATATAAATTTTGCATTATAAATGAGATTAATAATCTACAAAGATTCTCTTCCTTGTACAATATGATGCCCTTTTATAATTTAAGGTCCAGAAGTCTTCCGAACTGTTGCAGAGATCCTGAGAAATTTGGAGGCCTCTTTCAGGAATATTTTCTGTCAAATGCTTTTTCCTAAGAACTAAATAGTTTTCTTTTTGTATAATGCACATTATTGTAAAGCTGGGAGTGTTTTAGTTCAAACAACTTTTGAAAGAATTTTAAATATAAACATGCATTTGTACTTATTGGCAATTTGTTAGGTAATTATTGGAATTTAGCATGAATCTTTCAAAGTCTAAACAAAATATGGTCAGGGCGACAACTTCTCCTAATGACAAGAGGGCACGGGAGGTTTCCTCCCCACCCAGGATGTCCTCACCCCATTGTGTAGCGCATAGAGCTTCTGATTTATGCTCTAATTGTGTCACTTGCTTTCATCAAAGTTTTCTGGAGAAACTGTGCATTTCTTCACACCAAGTAGAGCGTTATTCTACTTTGGTGATATCCCACACAGAACCTAAATTTCACACTTGCCAACAACTGTTCCAACTGACTCACGAGGATTAATTCATTCTGTGCCCAGACGACCTTGTCAGTGGCTGCTAACATCGCCTCCATTTTCTTCTTGAGGCACCGAGGTCAGAAGCTTTCCCTGACTTCCCAGGACCACCCAGCTCAGAGGTGGAGGGGAAAGGCTCAAACCCAGGCTGTGGGGATCCATCATCGGCAGCGCCGACACTACATTGGGTCTCATCATCAGAATCACTAAGAGTGACAAGGTCAGGGGTGCATCTCCACCCAGGGACATCCCACTAGGACTGACTGCTATGCCAGGCACCACTGCGTGCTCTCAGAGGGGTGTGTGCGGCACTTCAGTAGCAGAGCCCTTCACCCGGAGGCCCCTGTAGCCTCCAGGCTCGAGTCCTCTGTTACATGGACGCCCTGGGGGGGGCGGCTCTGGGGAGGGTGGGACGGGATGGTCTGTGGGGAGAGTGACACTGCTGCGGAGGAGATGAACGATCGCTGGACACTCTCCTCCTGCCCTTAGCATCCTTAGAGATAGCTAAGCTGGAGCTTTAGGGAGAGGCATCTGTGCGCCCTCATGCATGTTTATCAGTGTCCCCAACAACTTCTCAGTCACCTGTCGCTTGTTCCTCTCACAAGGCTGGGACCCTGCTGGCCCAGGCACAGACCTCAGGGAGATGACATCTGACAGCCTGGGGTCAAGGCAGAAGGGGGCACCACAGGCTCCAGGGAGAGAGCACTTGCAAGGAAGGGCTATCTGGGTCTCTGAAACCTGCTCACATTCCCTGGGGACTTCTGTCTTCTCCACACAGATTTAAAAAATGATCCAACCATAAACATGTCTTGGTTAGCTCCACTTAGGGAAAATACAGCGTAACACCCGATGTTACACTTTGATACATTGTATGCAAATGGCTATTGGAAGACTTTGGGCATCCCATTTGTTCATATCCGTCAGTGTTAGGTACTAGGTGTGGAACTGTGTAATATACTTGAAATCGATGCATGCACTTGGATAGATCCATCCATGAACAAAGTAGACAAAGACTTCGATCACCCTGGTTCTTTGAAGTATTTGTTTCATATCGATTGGGTCTTTGTTAAGAGGCTGTTGTGTGCCCAACATCATCCTGGGTCCCTGGGATGAAGCAATGGAGAACACATACCATTCCTGGAGGCCTCAGAGATCCCTGAAGCTTGGCAGGCTGAGAGTAGGGTCTGAACATGACACGGTGCCATTGCATGGGCACCGATGCAGTGCCTGTCCTGTGCTCTGCCACGTCGGGGATGGTGCCTCTCAGGTCAGAGGCTTCCCATGCAGTTGGGGGCTGTCCGCTGAGACTGGGCTGAGTGTAGTTAGGAGAAGCCTTTCACATAACAGGCAGAGACTGTAGTATCGCTTCCGAGGGCTGGTTTCCAGCCTGCCCTCTGGCTTTCTCTGACTCAGAACTCTGCTTCTTTCTCGGTGTGCATTTTCACTGTTCCTCTTTTATCCACAAGGTGTGGGTTCCTGTCTGTGACAGACAACATACTTGGGCAACAGCAACTGTTTCAGTGACTTGCAGTTAACTTCTCCACCCCAGCCTTTTGAGAATCCAAAATCTCCCCAACAATTTGGAGACGTTACTGCCTTTTTCTGCCTGTGCATGAAAATGGACTTAGAATTTGCCCATCCTAGGACAGTACAATATATAATATATAATGAATAATGATGGCCATATTTTTATTTGACTTGATCCTCAGGTTTGGTGATGGTTTTATACTCAAAGTTTGGCTCTATAAGGAAGAAAATCAACCTAGCACTATTTCTGACTGCTTGAAACTCAACTTTCCAGGGGTCCAGTTTAAGGTAATGTTAATATTCTGCTTTTCCTTTGAGCTGAAAACATCTTGTAAGTGTACTTACCTTGTTTTATTATATTCATTTATTTATTTTACTTTTTGTGGCCCTGGGTATTGAACCCAGGGCCTTCACACTGAACTATATCCCCAGCCTCTTTTATTTTTTTTTTAAGTCAGGGCCTCACTAAATTGCTAAATTACCCAGGCTGGGCTTGAACTTGCAATCCTCCACTCCCTGCTTCCCAGCATACTGGAATTACAGACTTGGGACACCACATCTGGCTATTCTTTTACCGTTTTATTCTATTTTGTCATAAGATACTAGTGGCCTTCTGGCCTCTTTATGAAGAACTGGCTGTCTCTCCCTATGTACCCAAAGTAGCACGGGCAGCTAATGTTCCTTGATCACGAGACAGTATGGCAAGCCTGCTTGGCCACTTGTTCGGCTGCCCAGAGCAGGCCATGATGATGAATTTACCCCTCTTACCAGTGTGCAGAGCTCCTTCAGCCAGGTTGGAAGATTACCAAAGTTAATTTCTTCCATCCTTTCGCACTCGGTCTATGGACTTGGAAGTCTGAGCATTGTTTCCCAGGAAGAGCCCTGTGCTTGGGATCCTGCTCTTGCTCAAAACGATGCTGTCAAGTGTGAGCTGGACCGGCATCTTCCACATCTGGAGTCTGGTTAGACCTGCAGAATCTCAGGTCCTGAAGTACTGACATCAACTGTGCATTTTCACAAAGTGACCCCATGATTCCCATGCACGTTACACTTTGAGAAACACTGTCCATCATTCTTCTGCATCACTCTGTGATCCTGATCTCTTGTAACTCCTAACGGGCAGTGGTCTGTAAAGTCATTTTTCCATGTTGATTCGAACAACTACTTGGTGTCATAGGAGGAGCGCGTTGTGCAGGACTCTGTCGCTCAGCCCCTGCCCCTCTCTAAAGGACCCTGTAAAGCAGAAGTCACGGTGGCCTCTGGCTTCCTTGAAATTGAGAATCAGAACACTCTGACCAACAGTCGCTCAGCTAACGGTGAAGGCAGCTGAGAACTGAGTCCATGTCCCAGTGTGCAGTTCAGGGCAATGCCAGACACCTCTGGATGTCACAATTGCTACTTTTGGAACTTCTGTCGGCAATTTCTGACCCTTCCAAAAGGTCCTCCCTGTCATCACAGCAGTGTGGGGGCAGAGGAGCAGTTTCCTCCAGGTAAGTGCCATGTATTAAAAATGCCTCCTGGTTCATCGTCATCAGCAAGGATCCGTTGTGAACTCTCAGAACTGACCCGCACATCTCATTGGGACTTAGGTGTGTGGTTTGAAGAAGTGTCTGAATTTATGCAGAACATAAAAGTGGTATGATCAGTCTTGCTCAGTGATTTCTAACTGTGTGATATTTCTCTTGCCTTTTTGTTTTTGTTTCTAGGGACAGCGCCTTAATTTGTTGGAGTATTATGTGCCCAAAAGATGGGGCTGCCTAGCTGACTTGTTCAAAGTTCTAGAGAACAATAAGAACTTCTTGAATATCGAGCATTATTCCATTAACCAGACCACTCTGGAAGAGGTATAGTATTGTCCCCGGAGTGCTGCAGCAGATTCCACGTTGGTGTCCTCATGGTTTATGATGACTAAGGGTGGTGGTGAATGGATGATTTTTGCCTTCCAGGAGAGTGTTCATAGATAATCTCTCCCCTTCTGATAGTTGCAACCAAAAAGTTGAGTGTTCTTATAAGTTCCATCTATCTTCTTCAATTCTTTCAGGTATTTGTTAATTTTGGTACGGAACAGGAGCAAACTCCACCTTCTCCTCTGGATCTGCCCACTGAGGTTCACTGCCCTTGTCACCTGCCTGTCTAACTAGGGAAGGAATACAGCCTGGTGTTTCCTCACCATTGATGTCCAAACTTCAAGCAACAAGCGCAGCTGAGGAGCCTGAGGGTGTGTTCCAGGGAGTCAAGTTTTCTTCTTTCCTTCGTTGTCCTCTTTGAAACTCTTTATTAATCACCGGCAAACCAAAAGGGGATTCTTTTCTGTAGGTTTTTGGGGAGCCCCTCATCCCAGCAGAGTTTACCCTGTTGCCTAGCTGGGTGGGTACCAACTTCCTTGGTGTGGAGGCATGAATGAGTAGACCGAGTCCACACTGAGCTGCTCTGGATGGGGACACAGGCCCTGCTTCACCTTGCTGGGGAAGGAAGCCAGGCCCCTCCCCCTGACACTGTTCACAAACTTTCCCAACGTGCTTGTGTTGGAAATGGCATCAAGGGCTGTTTTCTATTTTTGCCATCTTTCCACTAGATAGGCTCACATGTTTTAAAGTAAAAAATAAAAACTCAATAATTTAAATGCAAACTTTTCCTGAAACTGGGTGACACTGTGCGGTATGACATGGGAAAATTGCCAATTTTTTCATACAAAAATGCTTTTTAAAATTAAGAATTAAAGGGCATTTTCAGTCAACCAATTAGCACACTAGATTTTTATGTGTCTTTTTAATAGTCTTACCAGAATCTCACAGACTATAATTTTGTGGGATTATAGAAAGAAACAGAATGTGGATTTGTTTCTTAATTTGGATGAATAATTACTTTTTTGATATTCCAAGCTCTGTGATTTCACAAAGCCTGATGGTTCTCATACTGGCTGCAGTGGGATCTCCTAGAAGCTAGTAGAAATGCAGATTCCCAGAGCTGGAGACTTTCAAAGGCTGGAGCTGCAGCCCAGCAGTCTGGATTGAAACAGATGTGTTCCAATCTGAGAACCAAGAAAACACCACGTTACCTTCTAACTATACAAGCAAAGTCAGCAGAGTAGGCAATAACTACACATTACCTTTCTAAGTTTTTAAGTTTTTCTAAAAATTATGTCATTCTCAGAATTGTTGTCCTTAAAGATGTGGCTCTCAAAAGTTATGTTAACCTGATATTTTGCATCTTATACTTTATAAAATGTATAAGGTCAGCGTATCCACCACTGAAAATAATTTCTTGTCACACATTTCTGAGCATCCAACTGACAGTGTTTTGCTACAGCCTTGGTAGATGACCACATTGATTTCATCCTTAAATTTGGCCTTGCCCGACTTGGGCATTGAGGACTAGGAAGTCGTGATGGAAGGAAAACACTTCGTTGTGACATTTCTTTACTGAAACCAGATTTCATTAAACTTGTCTTTTCCTGAATATCATTATCTCAGAGATATATTTTAATGGTAGGAATTAAGTCAATCATGGGTAGATTTTACATGAGCTATTCTGAGTCTCAGGGATCACAGAAATTATGCATTCTTAATGAGTTACATTTTAGGTTGTATGATTTTTTTCTACAATTCTAACATAGTCTCAGTCTCAAAATGGAAGATGTAATCTTTTTGTTGTTGAATCAATACATACCAATTTGTGAACTCTGAATATATTTATACTTCAGTGAATAAATGAGATGTGCTGTAAGAAAACGTGGTTCTTGGAATGTAATTGTTGTTTTTGTCAATATATTTCTCTGCATCTTTATTTGTGTCTTTAGGGATCCAATTTAATTTAGGTAAGAAAGAAACGGAACTACTCAAGGTCTTTTAAAGTCGGAAAGGTTAAAATTTAATTGAGTTTTGCTTTGCTGTGTTCTGCTCTTAGGGGTTCCTTTTTGGTCTTTGAACTGCTGTGTTCTTGAAGTTTGTGCTTCAAGGAGTGCCTTTGAACAACACACAGGGGGAGAAAGGAACCCAGTGTGTAGAGCCGTCAGTCCCACAAGACTGGACACAAAGGTCAAGTCCTATGCTAATGTTGAAAATGTCACTGCATCTATAAGTCATGCAGATATTTTATGTCTTTGAAGTTAAACATTTGTCTTAAGACCTTTGGGCTGAAGGTCACATTTAACAAACCACACTTAAAGACTCTTGAACTTTCTTTTGAGATGATTTTTGAGTATTTTATAAGGTAGAGGTAACAGGGATCATTCCAGTTCCAATAATCTAGCATTTATTATATAGTTTATCTTTACACAGAGATTCAAACAAATGATGAACTAAAGCCTTAATGCAAAAATCAAGATTATAAAAACCAAACAAGGACTATATTTTTAGAAGAGTAAAGACAAAGTGGCTTAAGATTATAGTTAAATTTGTTTAATGGATACTAAATTGAAAAATAGCTCAACAGGACTACTCCAAAATATCTCACATAATGCACACACTGCACTCTCCTACCCGCACATGATTAGTATTTATACTGGTTTCATCACTCCTACTCAAGTGGGTGTGGAGTCATTTTAAATATTCAAACTGATTGGACATGTTTCTCCTCTGGCTTTTCTTTTACTTTGTTGCATTAGCTCAAGTCAGAGGACTTTTATCTGTGGAATAGCAGACTTAGTTTCACACACTTGAATAATTCAAAGTCCTTTCATAATACACAGAAACACACACACACACACCAAACCACATATCCATTTCTTTAATATTGAGGGAGCCCATTTTGTAGACAGAAGTAGGTGGTGGGAACCATAATAATCACGATGGTGGCGGAATAATAAATACAAGAGCCAACATCTTTTTCCTTTAGGAGCTAACAGCAGGTCGGGATGACAAGAGGAGATTACAAGCAACAAAGCCCTCTGCTTTGAGGCCACAGAGCCAGCTGCTATAATCGAGGGTGTGGGGACAGCCTTGTGTGATGGTTTCCACCTGGCTGGACCTTTACAGATGGAGACTGGGAAAGACTGCATTTGAGGCTAAGAGAGTAACAGAGCAACTCAACAGTTATTTGATGAGCAATGGATGTTTGCCTGTTACTTTGGAGGAAACTGATACAGGGGTTCACAGACATCTCAGATCTTGTGACTTTAGAACTTTCTTTACATTCCACAGTGGTTGCTAGAGTAATGAGAGAGAGAGAGAGAGAGAGAGAGAGAGAGAGAGAGAGAGAGAGATTAGACTAAGGGTATGAAAGCGCTGTAGTTTTTAGCCAACTTCTGGTCACCCTAAAATGAAATGAAGGTTAGCATTCTCTACTACAGGGACACACAAAGTTTTGTGGCCATTGTGGATGGGAACAGAATTGATAAGGAGGCAGGGCGGGCAAAGCTGGCTGGGTAAGTGGGCAGGGCCTGTCAATTTCAGAATCTCAGGGTGGAGCCAGATGATTCTCAGGGCCCCATATGTGAAACTTCTGGGTTCCCAAGAGAAGTGGGAGGCATAAATAAGAGAGGAGCCACCCTGAGGGGCCTGTGGATCCCTCACAGTCACCCACCCTGAGTCTAGATGCAGGGTGCACTTTTATTTTTACTTTGTATCCTTTTCTCTTATTTGGCCCAAGTTTGCTCTGCAGAGCTAGTCCCCTTTCCTCACTCCTCATTTTCAAACAAACTTCTGGCAGTTTTTGGCTTGTTTCATCCATTTTTTTGCTCAGGACAAGAAATACCTGGAGTACTTTTGTTTGGCGAGCTGTTTTTAAAGGAACTACTCAACAACAGAATGAATTTAATTTGATCAGGTTGAGGAAATTAAGTAATGTCAAATTATGTGATTATCTTTAAAGAAATCCAGGTTGGAAGAATATTACTATCTCCAGGATTAATATTGTATGCTAGGATCTATAGAGCAGATACCATTTATATTTACAAATATTATGGTCATATTTAATGACATAGATGAGAAAAAATGCTTTGGATACTTTCCACTTTGTCTAAATAAATAGCATTGCCATTTGCACAGTGAGAATTCCTGTGGAGAGCTTTCAAGGACAAAGGTCTCCTGCTGGACAGGGCTGCAAGAGGTTACAAGAAGTCAGGAGTGCTTTTAATTATTGGCTGTTGTTTTTCATCACAAAAGATGTGCTTCACCTTCCTAGGCATGATTTTCTTTACATTAAAGTGTTTTAAGAAAAATAGGGTCCACTGAATCAAATGTCCATCTTAAGCCTAACAAATTCACTAACTTAATACACCTATTTTATGAGCACATCCATCTTCCCAATAGAAGGTGACCTTATGGTCACCACATTTGTCATCCTGTGGACAAGGCTTTGTACTGTGCAATAGCATCTGGTCCTGAAGTGTGTGCACCTGGCCCCAGGCCCCTTGTGACGCTGATGGTGAGGGTCTTGGTTCTTTCCTAATCCCACTTGGAATCAGTGTCATTTTGGAGCTTGTTCTGCCCAAACACAATTACATGAAAACTTTGTTGGCCTTAGCACAAATTGAAATGTATTAGAATCATGGGAGGGATCTCAGAATATGGTAAATGCTTAAATTTAAAAAAAAAACAGTAAAATACACATTGCCATGAATCCCCCTTAAAATACTCCCCTGATGTCAAACATTTTCCCACTGCTCATGCCACTTCTGAAGCAGCTCCGGAAGCCCTCTTTCATGAGTATCTTTGGTGGTACTACCATGGTTGTCTTGAGGTCCTGAATAGATTTGAAACATTGAATTTTCCTGGTCATTTTGACTGTGGGGAAAAGTCGCACCTTGCCAGATCTGGTGAGTAAGGTAGATGAGGACCCACCCACTCTGGATGTTTTTATGTCTGCCCTTCCATTAGATGGCGCTTGGCAGCAGCATTCAACATTCAGTATTTTTGATCACACCCAGTGAAAGGGGACTTACGGACCTGCTTTAGAAAGTGGCAGGAATGATGGCAAAAATGTCTTCAAAGTGAAGAAGAATATTTTGAGGGGGGATGAATGACAATATGTCTCTTTCTGTAATTTTTAAAAAATATAAATCTTCATGGTATTTTGTTCATACCTCCTCCTTTTATCAGTATGGCATGGTAACGCAGAATACCCAGACTTTAAAAAGGAGTCCCAGTGAAGGTGCATATTATGCAAACTATTTCAGAAAACAATGAAATTCTGTCCATCTCATTATGACACCAAAATAACTTTGGCACACAAATTTTTGCAAGAATAGAAAAAAAGACAAATATTGAGCAACTTCATGATAAACATGGATACAGAAGTATTGGCAAGTGGAATTAAATAGTGGAAATGATGTCTTATAATCCAATACCATTTATCTTGGAAATGCAGAATGTGTTGAAACTGAGAAAATGTTAATGTAATTCATTGCATTCCAAGGTAAGGATACATATGTCTCAAATGCAGAAAAAATGTTTGATGAAGCAGGTAAAAATTTGTATTATAAAATTAGATTAGCAAGTCCATTTCACCATTGAATAAATATATCTGATATTTGTGACATTTTCAATGCTGAATTGTATTATGCTGTCTAAATACAACTCTGTTCTCAGGGACCTTTATTGATCATTTCTTTTCTCTCTTGTATAATTATCTCCTTAGAGCTGGGCCCTTTCTAACAACATCTAAGAGGCTTTTGTTCCCTTTGTTGTATAATGTTCTCAGCAATACAGCATCAGTATCTACCCCATGTCCTTGCTCCCTACAGGGTAAGCCACGGCACTGCCTAAGGTCATCATGGTCTCCATTTTCCCATGGACACTGTACATAGCTTTCATGTCTGCTCTCCTCTCTGCCAAAACAGTTTTGATCCTTGAAGTCCATGATTCTGCACACTTTCCAGCTCCTTCATTTTTAGGCAAGTGCTCCCTCCATGTAATGAGCTCCCAGGCCTCCACAGGCCTAGTTCTTGACTCTCCACTTCTGTTTCACCCATGGTCTTCCATGCAAAGTCTCCCTCACCAGCTGTCCCACAGTGCTGGGGACTAACTGTCTGCTTTCCCCAGAAGCACCCTGTGGAGCCCCTGACCTGCGGGTGCCCACCTGGCCTCTCAACCAGGGTCAACAACCCCCTTTATTGCCTTCACGTCCCTTCCAGGGGACACTGCCCCCCCCCATCCACATCCCAGGTGCATGAGCTGTATTTGCAAGGTCATCTTCCCCACATCCTAGAATCAATGCTTTATGAGGTCCATGGGATTCTTAACATCTCTTTCTGATCTCTCTTCCACCTCTCCTCACCCTATCCTTATGAAGGTACCATTTAGCTTTACCATAGCACCAGTATCATATCTGGCTTCCTTTCATCTGATGTTGCCTCCCTACCATCTGCCTTCTATGTTTCTGATGGGGGTCAATCTTTTCCTTTCTTTTTCAAGTGTATAGTCAGGGAGGCCACCATACAACCACCCCCAGTGCTGAGGAGGTAGCCTCACAGGCGACAGCACTACACTCTGCACCCCCCTCACATTGAAATGAGAAGACACGTAAATAAGTCTCAAAACCAGATTTCCAGATCACCTAAAGCAACCCCAAAGAGAAACGAGATGGAGCAATCTGATACTCAAACACCTGGACTCCCTGAACTGGCAACAAAAGAGGGTCTGGAAAAAATGTAATCAGAAACAATTTCTCAGACAACAGCAGAAATTGTGCCATAATGCAAGACATGATTAATGCATCTAGAGAGGACACAGATAAAATAAAATAGATAGAGGAGCTGAGGAACATGATGGAATCCCAACATAGGAAACAAATGGAATCCATAAAACAGATGCAAAGAGATTTCCAGGACATTACAAACTCCATTGAAAGTGTACACAGCAGAATGAGCCAATGTGAGGACAGAATTTCAGATATAGAAGATAAGATTGCAATTAGTGACCAGGAAAAGAAAAATTTCTTTAAAATAGCAAGGGACCACAAGAAATCAATCCAGCAGTTACTAGACAATTCAAAGAAGAATAACATCAGACTGGTTGGAGTCAATGAAGAAACAGGAGAGAGTGCAGATGACATAAATATCTGTTCACAGAAGTGATGGCAGAAAACTTCCCAAGCAGGGGGAAAGAACCTGACATACAGACAAGTGAGGCATATAAGACTCCAACTAGCTATGATCAAAAAAATCTACATGTAGGTATATAATAGTTAAGAATCCAGAAACCCAACAGAAGAACAAAATTCTACAAGAAGTTAGAGAAAAGAAACATATAACATACAAAGGCAAGCCCATCAGAATCACAGCAGACTTCTCAACACAAACCCTCAAGGCAGGAAGAGCCTTGAGTGAAGTATTTCAAGCCCTAAAAGAAAACAACTTCCAACCCAGATTAACATACCCTGCAAAAACTATCTTTCAAAATTGATGGAGAAATAAGATACTTTCATGGCAAAGAGCACCTTAGGAACTTCATGAATACCAAATCAGCACTACAAAAATTTTTAGCCAATATCCCAGGAAAAGAACATGAGGATCACAACCCCAGGAAGCACAGCAGAATGAATCCACTTGGCACAACAAGAAATTAAATGCAAAGGGGGAGAATCCAACAAAAAGAACAAGTCATGACAGTGATATCAATATGTATCAGTTATAACCATCAATGTTAGTGGTCTCAACTCACCAATAAAAACAAATAGACTGGCAGAATGGGTCAAGAAGCAAGATCCAACAATGTACTGCATGCAAGAAACTCATTTCAATCAAAAAGAAACTCATAGACTGAAAGTTAAGGGGTGGACAACAATATACCAAGCAAAAGGAACCTGAAAAAAAGCAGGAGTAGCTATGCTCTTCACACATCAAGTGGATTTTAAACCAACACTGATTAAGAGAGACAAAGAAGGACACTATATTCTTGTAAAGGGAAAAATCCAAGAAGAAGAGATGATGATCATAAGCATATATGCACCAAATGCTAGTGTACCTAACTGTATAAAACAAATACTAACCGACATGAAAAATCATATAAGTTCTAATACAATAGTAGTGGGGGACCTTAATACTCCACTGTCACAAATAGATAGACCAACTAGACAAAAAATAAGTAATGAAATACTAGAACTCAATCAAACTCTTGAACAAATGAACTTAACAGAT
>NW_004624740.1:5015692-5102718 GCF_000247695.1 Heterocephalus glaber | reverse complement strand
GTCTTTGTAAATAGGGAGGGATGGAGGGGTTGAAGGGAGGGCAGGGGAATGGGGAAAAAATAAGAACCAAGAGAGATTATGTAAAGGTGCAAATTTCCCGTGATGAATGTCATTATATTGTATACTTAAAATATACTAACAAAATTAATTTAGTTAGGAGAAAAGAAAAAAACCCAAGGAAACCCAAGTTACAGTGATGGAGGGCACTCTGAATTAAATCTCCCTGGCTTCCCAAGGTCAGGGAATAAAGAAATCAGTTTTCATGATGCTCTGATGTCCTGGGCTAGCCTGTCTTCCACACCTTCCTCCCCTGCTGCTCTTTCAGCGACACTGGCCTTGTCTTTGTCAAGGGCACCCTGAAGGCCTCCTGCAGGACTGCATGTGTGTGCTGAGTTCTCTTTGCTCATGCTGGTGTTTGCTAAGGCAGCTTCTGGCTGTCGCCCAGGTGTCCTTGAGTGAAGCTGGGCCCCAGCGAGGTGCTCCTGTGAGCCAGGGCAACCTCAAGGAGTGCGAGTGAGAGGAGCTTTGCCGTGTTCCTGGCTCAGATCGTATTGTATGTTCCTCTAGGTGCCTCGACTCCTACAGGCCCTTTCGTTGTTAAAAAAAAAAAAAGGCCTTCTTCATATTTCTTCCTCTCTATATGGTGCAGTTGTAAAAAGCAATTTCAGAACCAGATGTGTCACTGTATTCCCGAGGCCTGGAGCTGATACACCATGAATGCTTTTGTAAAGCCTGCGAGCTGGAAACAAGAAATACTTGGTGTGTGGAGGTACAAACCGCAGCGGCCTTCCACACTGCATGAGCTTTTTCAAAGTGAGAGCTCCTACGTGTCTTGTCATGCAGTGCTGGACCTCACCCCTTTGCTGCACACCCCACTTTCAGTGCATGCTCACCCACTGACAGGCAGCATGCAGTGCCCCACATCCTGGGTTGCAGGAAAGTACTAGATGGTAAGTAGTCAGCTCACTGTCTGCAGTGCTGGAGCTCCTGTCCCTCAGCCAGCCCTGGCCACCTGAATTACCCTGTGCTTCCCTCCCAAGCTCCCTGCTTACACACTGCTTCCCAGGAGACCTCACAGGGTGAGATGCACAGAAAGTGCACTCAGAGTAACGTGGAGCTATGGCCCTGTCACTGCAGTGCCCACACGGAGGAGAAATGCCGACCCACCAGGTCCCCGGAGCCCGGAGGTGTTAATGGGGTCAGTCGGACAGGTTCTCCACGCACAAACTTAATTTAATTCCCCTCCAGCAAGTTCAGAACAAGATCTTCATAGGAACTTGGAGCCCACGCTTTCTTTGTCAGATGTGAGCAGAAAGCACCATGGTGACTGATGGGATGCGGGGAGTGTGGCCCGTGTGTGGCTGCGGGGAAAAGGGTTGCCATCTGGTTTAAAAATAGTTTTCAGGCAGAGGCCAGGGTTTGGACGGAACCAGGACGGAAAGTTAGATGATCTGGAGAGTGCTCTCTTTCTGGGGAGAGTGAGTCTGTCCATGCCTCTTCGGGAGGAGCCAGCAGAGGACAGAAGAGAGGTCAGGCACCTGGGTGTGGTCCAGCTGGGGTCGAGGAATGTGGGCCTGCAACGCCAGCAGGGAGAAGTGGGCACTGGGCTCCCGGGGCAAACTCTGTCTCGGGATCATTTTCCTTTAACCTCAATTACGTCACTGTGAAACAAAATGGGATGGAAGTGATGTGGGCCTGGTGGCACAGGCCTGAGATCCCAGCACGCTGGGAGGCTGAGGCAGGGGGATGCCAAGTTCAAGCCCAGCCTAGGCAACGTAGCAAGACCCTGTCTCAAAGAGGCTGGGGTGTAGCTCACTGAGAAGGGCCTGTGTTCAATCTCCAGTACTGAGAGGAAAAGCAAAAGAAAGACAGCAAATGTGAAGTGCTGCTGTGGGACTTACCAGGATTAGCACTCTGTCGCGCCCCTTCCCCAGACTCGGCATTCCCGCCTTGCCTGGTGTCCATCTCTTCCCACCTCCTGTGATCCTCCTCAGAGAAGATGGATATCGTGTCAGGCCTCTTCTGGGTTGTAGATCTGCTTATAGAATCTTCACTTGGAATCTCCCTTTGACTGACTGCGAGGCCTTTACATTTGATTTCACTAAAATCTAGTTCATGAGCTTTCTTGGGAAACCTCAGTCCTTCCCAAATGTAACCCACGATATTAGGACTCGTCGCCCAAGGAAGACACGAGGCTCATCTTTGGCTCTGCGTTCCTTGTGTTTCCATCCAGTCCATGGTGCGGCTTTACTTCCAAACACCCCTCACCCCTTCCCTTCACATCCCGTGGTGATGTTGGCCCTCGTGGGAAAGCACTTGGCAGATGCGGAGAAGCCAGCAGCCTGGGGATGGGGCACATCTGCACCCTGGAAGTGGCCCGAGGGGTCACCCTGACTTGGGAAGGTGGAAGCAGCAGAGAAGCAGGGAGATGGGATGAGGGAGCAGGCACTGGAGGAGGGGCAGGGAGACCCGCTGCCCACTGGGGCTCCCAGGAGTGGCCCTGCCAGCGTCTGCGCCCAGGGAAACCTCCTCTCAGACTGCTGTGGAGTTAGTTAATCCCCGACTGTGCAGTAGCCTGCTATAGTGAATGCAGGAAGTTAACGTGGAATTCTTTTGTGCTCTTCAACATTCTCGACACAGGCAAAATAAAGCCTTCCTGAGACGTAAATCTGACTGTGTCTCCTCTGCCACATCCCATGGACGCCTTTAGATCACCCAAGCGCTTTCTAATCCCTCCTGGACGGAGACTCACATGAAACTCCCTGCCAGTCCTCATCGCATGTCACAGCCTGATAACTGCAGGCTGCTCCCTCACACAGTCTCCACACTGTGACTACAGGTCCTGATTTCACCGCCTTCATTCCCACCCCAGGACGTTTGCTCGTGCCCTGTCAGTCCTCAGAACATCCTTCCTGCCCTGGCCATTGGCTTCCTTCTACTGTTTTTCTAGTATCACGCATTTTTTTTCTTGTTACCCCTCCTCATCACTCCCATTGCTCATTTACACTGTTATTCTTATGTCTCTTTTCCACCTGACTTTGTTTCTTTCTCCTAACAGCCAGAGGCTGATTTTTCTCCTCCTCCCTGCTGTAGGGCACTGTGTTCCCAGCCTCCAGCACAGTGTGGAATCAGGAGGGAGCCAGGGAATCCAGGGAGGAGCTGCGGGGCCAGGCTGGGACTGTCTGAGATGTACTCGCCTACCTGAAAATTGTCCCCCATGATAGTACTCTTTCCTCTCCTCTGAAGGAAGACAGTTCACGTGTGCTGTTGCTGCAGAAGTTCAGAAATAGTATCTCTCATGCGGCTCGCTCATCTGGATGTCTGGAGTCAGTGGAGTCATTGTCAATTCGACACAGGAAGACATCATGCTGAGTTTCATCATTATTATTATTTTATCTGTTGCAGTACATTCAGTACGTCATGTTGCAAACCTTTCCATCTCAGGAAAGGAAATTAATACCAGCAAATAACACAAGACAAATCAAAGAAAGCATTTCTAATCAGATGGGGCTAAGAATATGAGTAATCTTTAATTCTCCTGCCCTGAATTCAAATGAAAGATCAACAATCCAGGAAAATGAAAGAAAAGGTTCAAAGCACATTGTTTGGCTTCAAAAGTAGATTTCTTTTGGATGCTCCTAGCATCTATCAACCCCCAAAATATTCCATTCCTTATAGGTCACCAGTGCAGGGGAGACAGCTTTCCCATGTGAGAAGGAGGGAGGCTGAGGCCATCTGAGAGATGTTTCTGCCCAGAGAACTGGGCCAAAGTGCCATCCAAATGCTGTCAGATTGCTCCTTCAAAGTGGAGACATGGCTGGGAGGCTGGGGTGCTCAGGAGGAGGGATTCATCCTCCCCGAGGAAGGCTTTACCGGCCATCAGGGCTCAGACCTAGACCTCCCAAAGCCTCCTGTCCTAGGGTGGGCTAATCCACGGCCCAGTGTGCTGAGGGAAAGTGGGCCTGGCCAGAACTTGTCACTGGGGCGCCATTTCCTCCAGGCCCCTCCCTCCTCTCTCTGCTTCCACTTCCTGGCAGCCATGAAGTGAGCAGCTGTCCTCCACCAGACCCTCCTCGTGCCATTTCTGCCTGCAGCCAGCCAGCCATGGACTGAATCCTCCCAACACCACAAGCCAAGGTCCTCTTAAGTTGTGGGTGTCAGGAATTTGGCCCAGCAAGGAGGGAAGCGACTAAGACACAGACCTCACAGTGCTGGGGAGGCTGGGTGGGCAGGGTGGATGTTAGCAGCAGAGACTCCACTGAAACCCTGTAGAGTCTGCGATAAAGTCCTGGAATTAAAGGGAGCCAAAGAGGGGCCCACCGCGATGTCAGGAGAGGAGGGCAGGAGAGGAGTGACCGTGCGGCACAGCACGGGGAGGTGCAGAGGCGAAGGCTGCCGGGGGAGGAGGAGAAGGGCATGGCTGCTCCGTGACCATGACTTTCTGCAGAGAGCAGACCTGCCTTGCCTTCCGCCTGAATATGATCCCAACCGCACCTGCAGCAGGCTTTAGATTCAGAGGGGTGTGATGGCTGCAGAGGGTCCTCGGCAGGGCCACCCAAGGGCAGAGGGAGCCAGCTAAGCAGCTGCTGCATTTTGCGCTCTGCATGGCTGCAGAGAGGAGAGAGGCTTCTTCTTGCAGGCCCCAGAGTCAGTGAGCTCGGGCTTGGGACCCACTGGCCTGACTGGGACTTTCAACCTTTGGGAACAGGACCATGGGGAGGCGCCTTACATTAGCATCCAGTGTACTGCAAACAGAGAGGCTCTTCTCCTCCTACCCAGGGGGGCCGATTGGTCCTTGCTTCTGGGTAAATTCCTCAGAGACCCAAGGGAGCAGCACCTGCAGCCTGGCCTGGGTTTGTTCCCTGGGAGTTTAACTCAGCTCAGTTTGGAATCGCTGCATTTCCTCATTCTGTATTTTTGCCCTGCTTGAGAAAAGCTGTCTTTATTTATAATAGTAGGTGCTGAGGGAAATAATCCAGGGCTCCCCTCAAGGACTGATTGTTGGAAATCAGTGGGATTGCAGCTCCTGGTGCTCAAGTGGTCCAGCATTCCGGTGGGTCTCAGCTGTTAACAAGCAGGTCATGGCAGCATATTTCCGAGGAAGAGCCCAAAATCTTAAAGCTGACTGAAACCGTTGGCTTAGAAAGTTTAAAATTTCATTTATCCTTTGTTTCAGTCAATTTCTGTCAATAAGAGTGAATAAAATCAGCAAGGTATGGAAATTTAGTTGTGAAGATATCCATCCTCTTATTATTTATGTAGCAAGATACTGAAGACAACCTCAGTGTCCGGTAATAAGGGAACTATTAATTCAGTTAGCCTGAGGGTGGCTAATGAATGGCTGTTTCAAACAATAAGGTATGAAATTCTAACCTCAGTTAAAAACGAATGACTCAGTTGTATATTTATTAACATGGAATAGATGTGAATGAAATAAGTTGCAAAATGATGTTTCCAATTTAATTTTATTTTGGAGAAAAGTAGAAAGTCAAATATTATAATTTGAAGAGATGTGGAATTTCCTAGGTACTTCCTGTACATCAGCATTGTTCCAAAGTACAGATATTTCTGAATGTGGCTCGTGGGAGAGCTCATTGCTGCTAAAACCAGGAAACAGTGTGGTACCTTTGCACAACCTGGTAACTTTAGAAAGAAAGGACGCTTTTGGGGCTGGAGATTTAGCTCAGTGGTACCACTGCCTGCCTTGCAAGCTCAAGGTCTTGAATTTGATCCCTAGTACCAAAAAAAAAGGAAAAGAAAGGACACTTTTTCCATTTTATTGTTTATTATTACCAATACAAAGTTGGCTTGTTTGCATCACAGTGAGATTTAGGATACCAGACAAAAAGGGCTGCTGTCTTCACATGGAAAGACCATGTTTATTACACAGTTGACTTTGGAGCCAAGGTCATTGGAAAAACTTGCTCTTCTGCCTTCAGAACTGAAAACCTGACCTTCTGCAGGATTTTCAGTCTGCTTGCTATGTGTGTAGCCCTGCAGGCACACATAGGTATACACAGACCCCTCAGCCACCTGGTAATTTCCATTTATAAACAAGTGGCCATGTCAGAATTTGATCTCAGGAACATACAAATGTGCATGCGTGGGCTCACACACATGCATGTGCATATGCATTGCATTTGTACCATTATAAACACTGATGGGATTAATACCTTTATGCGTCATTTTTGATGTTTATTTTAGATTATTTTCCTAGAATAAATTCTAAGAAGATTTTTTTTTTTTGGTACTGGGGATCAAACTCAGGTCCTTGTGCTTGTGCAGCAGGTGACAAAACCACTGAGATAAATCCCCAGCCCATAAGAAGATTTTTGATCATGCGGAAAGCTTGTACTCATTCGGCCTCCTCCTCACCAACTCTCTGCTGCTCTCTCTCTCTCTCTCTCTCTCTCTCTCTCTCTCTCTCATCTGCAGCCTGGTGTCCTGACTATGGCCCTGACTGAGCACAGATCGGACATGGCAGAGGCAGGGTTTATTTTCTACTTTGAGTTTTGGGCAGAGCTCTCATTGTTCTCATGAAGCATGGTGGTGAATTTATCATCAAGCACAGAAGCCTGAATCTGCTTCCATGGTGCCAGCACTTAGTCCAGTGGCTTCCCACAGAGCGGCCCCAAGGCCCAAGATGAGGCTGGTACCACACTGGGTGAGACTGGTCCAGGGGCAGAAGGGCACTTTAGCCTCACATCTGCCCCAGCCAAGCCTGGAAATGGTCTCTGAGGTGGGAGATGCAGAGACGTTTCTCAGGGTGGCAGTCTGTCTTCCTCATCTAGCCCCAGTGTCCATCTCCCATGATTGCTACCTCCAGGTGGGATGCAGGGAGAAAGACAGTCCTGGGGTTCAAAGTAAGGCTTTGTCATTAATGATGATCTCAGATAGTCAGTGAGAAGAGGAGAGTGGAACTTCCAGTCCTAGATTTCAAACTTCCCAACTGGCCAAAGATGAAAGGTCAGTGACTGTGTCCTGATTTCAGCTTAGCTCATTAGCTTACTGCGGCTTAATGGGTGCTGCCATAGGCATGGCTTCCTACCCCAGGGATGGGGGACTGTGCCACTGGGCTTCGTGTTGCTTTGTATTTGCTCCCCACTTCCCTTGAGTCCTGAGGCTCACAACAGCTATTTGAAGAACATTGATTGCATAGATTTGAAAGCAGTCATGTGATCTGTCCAGTGCCATATTGAGGGTCCATGATGATGTTGTAGCATTTGTCTAAGGTAGTAAATCGTGGTAGATAGATAGCTAGATAGATAGATAGATGAAGATATATAAAGATGTTGACATCTGTAGCATATTTCTGCATGTGGGATGAAGTTGTGTAGATTATAGAAGAGCTAATTTCCTCCCAAAGGGTTCTAATGCCCTGTGTGACAACAAAGATTTCTAGTGTCCCCATAACTAACACATCACCCTCCAATACACCGCACTTGTAACATTTGCTCCTAAAAATAGATGAACGTCCTCTTCAGTGGCTCGGAAAACGCAGCCACGATTCTGATTCCTCCACCGCAGCCCTGCCCCTTCCTCAGGCACAGTGCTACCTTCGAGATAAGAGGTGCTTCACAAAGATGGCCCAGCCCCATGGGCTCCCCACCTTAATGTACTACATGGGTCCCCTGCTGGGCCTGCATAACACCTCTGGGGTACCACCCAGTAGAACCCATCTACTGAGTCTTCGCAGAACAGCTCCATTGCTACCGATCCTAGCAAAGGAACCAACTGGACCACTCTTTCAACAGGATGGACTTTACCCACGGCAATTTCTGACCCTTCTCATAGTAAAACAGGTCCCCTTACAGTGAGGACTTCCTCTGTGGCTGGCTCTGGGTGCCACTAGCCATCTCCCTGACCCTGAAGGCAGTTGTAGGAGGAGTGGCAGGCTGTCCACGAGAATCTGTAATACATCTTTGGCCATGTTGGTAGGCTGACCAAGCTTTTGATGACCAGTTCTTGGCTTCAGTAAAGTTCAAAGCACTGATACTGTAGTGATAAACAAAGATCAATTAAAATAGAATCTTGAGGAATTCTCTAGAATGCTCCAGAATATTCCACCACTGTCTATTAGCAAATGAACCCTTCAAGTCTTCAGGTGGGATTCTGTTATGTTCTGGTGTCCTTTCTGATCATTTTCTTTTCACCTGAAGGTCATGCAGTACCTGGCTAACAGTGCAGTAAAGCAAACCATGAGCAGGACAAGAGGAGGCACTCAGTGGGCTCTCCTGACCCCTTTATGCCTTCGATGCTCTTCCCTTGCTCGCTCCCATGCCCTGGGCTTCTAGACCACTGACTCCTTCCCCAGACTGTAGCATCTCCTTTGCTTCTTCCCTTAGGTTTGCCCCCTCCTCTGGATTCCTGAAGGATTGTTTTTTCAGTGGCTGTCAGCTCCACTTTCATCCCTTAAAGGTCACCTGCCCCTTCTATATTTAGGGAAGGAGTTTTGCCATTAAGAGAAGCAGAGTTGCTTCTCTGTGGGATTTGGGAAGTAGGAGACATTGCCGTCAGGAAGAGGTGAAGGAAATAAATGGGGGAGGAGGCGTCTGCCTGGATCCTTGAAGACAGCCTGCATTTTGGAACAAGAAGATATTGGGACAGCAGTGGCCACCACAGCGGAAAGGCTCAGAAGCCCTTCACCAACAGGCGCCATGAACAGAGGGTGAGAAGTTCATTTTTAAAGGAACAAAACACCCATCTATGTTTCCTGAGTGCTGGATTCTCAGATGTTGTATTTCTAAAAATGAGCATACAATTTCCCCTCTCCTTTTTTCCCTTTGGAAGTGTTTCTCTCTTTTCCAAATGACAATGTTGGTTACCACTGTGAGGGCTCAGGGCTACATGGAAGAGCGCACACATTTTATCCTCCTGAGCCCTGGCCCTTCTGCAGCAGGCTCATCTTCGTGCTCTATGTGGGGAATGTTCTGGACGATGGCATGTGATTTCCCCTTTCTCTTGGGTCATTTTGAAATCTTCCCAAAGTGGCTTCTTCCAAGTTCACGAGTTCCCTTCTCTGGCTATTTGCCCATATCCTTGGAGGTGTCACAGAATTAACAATTTTGTGATCACCAAACCATAGAAACTCACCCCTTGTGTATTTGTTTTCATCATGCCTTGTTTCTTCGGAAGAAAGCCAGTAAATAAATGAAGACATCAGAGGGTTCTCGGGAGGCTCACTGTGGCTCCACGCTCCTGAAAGAGCATGTCCTGCTGTTTACTTTTCTGGAGTGTACTTGATAATTCCTTGGGAATGCACTGTCCATTATCATGTTGGAGCACAGCACTGCTGAACAATCTATCTCTTATGGATGTAAGCTCATCCTGGAGAATGTCTCCAGCTCCTTTTCTCATTAGTCTTGAGCTTGCCAGCAAATGCCTCAGAGAAGACTTTGAACACTTGTGATTTAAACTACAAGGATGCAGTGATCTTTCCATTTAGTCAGAAGCTTCCAGTCCTGCTGACATGGTGGACTCTACAATAAAAAGCACAGTAAAGAGATGAGACAGAAACCCTGAGGCTGCAGAACTCAATTGCAGGTATTTGAACATATGATATGGAATAAATAGAGATGGAATCAGAAGGTTGACAATTCCTGTGTTGCCTAACAGGCTTTCTTTCCAAGCACAAACTGGAGCATGAAATTAATTTTTCATCAAAAATTCTTTGATTAAATATTTAAAAATATTAAGTGTATACAGGATGCTGAATACCCAAGACACAAACATGATGCAGCAAAGTCTCTGGCTGTGAAGATCTTTCAAATTATAGTAGAATAGAAAGTGTAAGGCAAATGATTTTGATAATACACCAAATAAAGATATGTATCCAGATGTTTCCATGAGCTGTGAGGTCTCTAAGCCTATGTAGCTGCTACAGCTGCGTTGCTTACTGTAGAGGGGTCAGTACTGGAAGCAGCACCTAGAGGCCCATCAAGGATAGCCAAGTGCAAACAGGGTCCAAGTCAGGAAGAGGTGCCCAAGGAAGTTGGAAAAAGTATGAGCTACCCTCAAAATGGCACCAGTCAACCCTTGTGATGATATGATCGGAGGAGTTCAGATGCTTATAGCATCTTTTTCTGTGCTGTGTAACTTTCCATTACAGGGTCTGGGAGCAGTTAGAAGAGCAACCACAACATGGAGTTGGTTACGGTGAAAAGTTAGCAGGGGAGATTAAAGAGCTCATCTAGCTCTGCCAAGGGGAGCAGAGAGAGCAGTAGAACCCTAATCACTGGCAAATGTCTCTCAGGATATCTTCCAAATCAGATGTGAGACTCTGCCTAAGATGAGCTGGTGGGACCACTGCTGGTCACCTTTGATTCTGTCTTGGTAACTGGAAAAGCAGTCTGAGAGCTTGTGAAAGACTTCACATGATCGTGGCTGTGGGATATTTTCAGGATCACTTCAGTAATTCAGAGAGAATTGTTTGAATCCCACCTTATATTCCATTCTGTGCTACATGATACAATATCTGATTTCACTTTGCAACAATTGGTACAAAGTGGATGTAAGTTCTATGAATTAGAAGAGAATAGTGAAAAAGACAGAAGAATCTCTGTGCTCCTGAGCTTAGAATCCAGAGAGAACCACCAACAATTTAGAGAGTAATTATGAGCACAGAGCTTCTTTGAAGGACAAGAGGTGGGCGCTGAGTCTGAAGCGGGCTCATTGTGCATTAATTACCAGTCTTGGGGGTGGGGAGATCCCCACTGCATGGAGAACTCCAACCCCAAGTCCAGAGAAGCCTTCAACCCCGGAAGCAAGTGGTGCGCATCAGCCGAGTCAGCAGAGAGGAGTCCATTGTAAGCCGGGGACAGTAAGGCAGCAGGTGACTGTGGGAACTTCTTCAGAAAGATCGTTGTTTTTAAAGCAATGATTGCAAGAGAGCAGGCTCTGGCACTCTGCTCCACATCTGACTGTGATTGCTCTCTGAGGCAGGCTGAAAGTGGAGGAGGAGGTTCTTTGCATTGCCACACTGACTGGCAAAAATCCCATCTGGGTTCTACCCCTAGTACTCTGAAAAACGACAGCAGGGACAAGCTGGGCAAGGACATTGCCACTACCTTGTCGAATCTATTTCTAACATACCTGTCCTGGCTGACAAAGTGAAATTCTATAGCACTCTGGGAGGCTGAGGCAGGAGGATTGCAACTCTGAGCCCAGCCTGGACAACTTAGCATGGTTGAGGTTGTAGCTCAGTGAGAAGGCACGGGGTTCAATCTCCATTGACACAAAAAAATGAACTGCTGTATAGTTGTCTCTTGGGTCCTGTCGGACAGGTTCCCGCACCCTAGCATGTATCAAACTCTGCGCATGCTCAAGTCTCTTCTATAAAATTGGGTGGTTTGGCATATGACCTTTGCACATGATCTTGTATGATTTAGATCAATTCTAGATTACTTATAATACCTAATACAATGTAAGTATTATATAAATCTTTGCTATACTGTATTGCTTAGGGAAAATGATAAGAGGAAGCCCTGAGCATACACATTAGAGGTGCATTCTTTTTCTGAAGGCAGTGATCTGCAGTTTTAAAATGTGTGACTGTGGATCCCTCTGGGTGGCTGAGTGCTCTTCCAAAGTGAATGCACATCACTTTTGTCTCCGTTTGGGTTTGAAACGGCTCTTGAGTGCCATAGCTTGAGTGAGTCAGCCTGACACTCCCAAGAGCAACGAGATATCCGCCCCTGCTGTCAGCAGGCACCGAGAGGAGGCCCCCAGAGGAGTCAGTAGGTCCACATCAACCACTTTCCAGGAGTAAATAGCAGACTTACAAAAGCAAAGGGTGTGGCTGACTGAAACTTCACCTCACCTGGCACCTCTGAACTCATAATAGATTCAAAGGCAAAGTTTAAACCTGGAAAAAAATGACGTGATAGAATGTCTTCCAAAATTTAGCTAAATCTTTGGCTGGATAATAATTTTATTGTAGCTTACAAGAATATTGATCAAATATAGTTATATCATTGATTATTTAAACAAGAGATAGACTCCCAAGGAGGAAAGCTTAGAACATTACAGAAGCAGCTGGGAAAAAGCCCAGAGGCCCACACTTCTGACCCTATTATTAACTGTGAGGTGACCTGCAGGGCTTTACTTAGCATCTCCCTGCTCACTGGAACCTGTGAAACCTCCCTCAAAGAGAAGAACCAAGTGTACCAGCAGTGATTGCTTGAGTCTTTGAAATGCTTTATTACAGCTTGGTAAACCCTGATATTTTCCCAGGAAGAGAGACTGAACCAGCCAAAGACCCTGCAGTCCAGAGCCAGTATGTTTCAGCCCCTTCCCCTCTGTGTGAGCAAGCATCAGCAGGCTTAGGAGGACCCCGAATCCAGACTCTCTGGTGACTGCAAGAAGGGCAGAAGCAAGCACTCCTATCCTAAGAATATTAAAAGTTAATGCAAAGTTTAAATTTCCAAACAGTCTCTCTTCCTTTGGGACCACAGGCGGAAAGCTGACCTGGTCTGAATGAGAAATGACACTGCAGGCCATTGAATCGAGCTAGCCAGGAAAAACTTGCTTGTGCTTGAGATACTGCCTCAGTTGTACCTTTTTCTTACAATGACTGATTTCTTGGGAGAAGCAGAGTGTTGGGACCCAATGGGCACTTTGTGTACGTATAGCTGGAGAAATACAAGAAAGAGCAGCGTTTGTCTTTTCCTTGGCGTGTTTGTGGAATTGTGGTAGCAAATTATGAACTTCTCCTTTCCTTCCCTTTTTCCCCGGAACAACTCAAACCAAAGGTCGGTGGAAAAGTAACTTCTTCAAGACAGGCAGCAACCTCACAGGGTGGGACACTGCCAGTGGGTGGAGCGTGTGGCACCTCACGGTGGGCTATTGTTGCTCTCCTGGGATAAGCAGGCTGCCTGAGGGCAGTGGGGGTGGGCGGAGATGACCGGAAATTAATTTCATGCTGGGGAACCAATCAAATAGGTCATTATATGAGAACATCTGAGACAGAGTTTCCAACATCAGGAAAAAATGTATATAGCCTAACAGGAAGAAAGTCAGGATGAACTTTATTATGTTTGGTTCAAATTGTAGCTACCTATATACAGTAATTTACAAAACATATTCATGTCACAATATGCATACAAATGTGTAAATAAATAAAGGTATAACTAGCTGGGTACTGTGGCACACTCCTGTAATCCTAGCCCTCTGAGAGGCTGAGGCAGGAGAATTGATAGTTTGACCCCAGCCTGGCCAACTTAAATGCTTGTGCAAAACAAATGAGTGCGCATGTGCATTGCCTAATGTGGTCTACTGCAAAAGTCTGCAGATCAGGGGTGCATATGTCTTGGGATTAAAAAATATCATTTAACATCTCTAAAAGGCACCAGGCCTCCCTGAAGAAAAGGCTGATTCCAAATCAGCAACAAAGAAGCTACCAGATATGCCTGGAATGTCTTTACTTTTTTCAACCAAAATGTAAGAAAAAACAGAGAATGACAATGATCAGCTAAAGGGCTTCTGAAGGTCAAATGCAAGACATCTCCAGCATTACAGTAATTATAGTTATGAATTGTAATTCATCAAATAAATAAGAATCTGTGAGCCCATCCTGACTCGTGAAGTTAAAAAATGAATGCAAAACTGAAAGTGGGATGCAAATATTCTGAACATATTCATCTCTTCTGAGAGAAGGAAATAAATATGGTTGAATTCACTCAACAAATTAGAGATGCAGCTCAAGTACTGGAGAATAAAATCAAGGTATGGCACTTCGAGAACATTCAGTCCTTACCACTGTTATTGCTTCTATTATGATTCCTGGAGATTCAACATAACTATCTCCTTATTTTTAAAGCTTTCCTCCTCAGAAATGCTCTTGTGCCTCTATTTACAAAGAATATTATATGAAGTATGCATATATATTACACACACATATATATGTACTTCCCACTAAAATGATTTAAGTTATTTGTATCTCAGTAGTTATACTGGGCTGGGGATTTAGCTTAGTGGTTCCAGCACCTGCCTCGAAAACGCAAGTCCAGAGTTCAATCCCCAGTACCAAAAAAAAAAAAAAAAGAAAAAGAAATAGTTATATGACAACAGTCAAAGTGCCTTCCTCATGAAAAACCTTCACTAACACCTTGTTGAATAGAACCAACAGATTCACATGGAATTGTACCAGATGTATTTTATGTCTGGGGCTTCCAATAGTAGTTACAGTGGGAGAAAGTCAGAAGGATTCTGAGTTAATGTTGGAAAGAACTTTCTCCCTATTATTGCTGCCTGAAATTGGAATACACTGCCTCCCGTGGTAGCATTGCCAGTGCATGTAGTTTCTCAGCTCTAAGTAGTCGCACTCGGATGACGTGTTGCCAGCTAACAGCAACCTGAGTTAGCCAGGCCACTTCCCCTTTGTGGGCCTTGTTTGTATGGCGAAGGAGTTGGCAGAGGTGTCCTCTAAATGTTTTTCAGGCCTTTTTTTTTCCATGGAGACAGGTTTTCATTGATGGTTATGCTCTGGAATTGTGAGAAATGAAATATGCAGATATGTGAATAAACACTCATCTTAATTTCATATTAGGCAAGCCTCATGTTATCTGCTGAGGTTACCTTTAGCTTAAAGAGCAGAAATTCTCCCCAGCTCACTTAAGGTTTATTGGAAGGTTTATTGTAAGGACAGAGTGGGGAATCATGAGTGCTTCACCCTCCAAAATAAGGGACTGGAGCTGAGAAGACTCCAAGGCTCTGTCTTGTTCCCCCCAAGATGCAGCATAGTATTTCATTCCATTCTGCTCTTCTTGTTTGCCATTGTTTCCCTGTTTAATCAGCGGCTTTCTCTGCTTCTTTGATCCCAAACCAGTACTGCCCTGTCATCCTGATGGCAAAGGCCCCTTTAAGTCAATAAACAAAATCAAAAGCCCCTAAAACAAACAAAACCAGGCTGCAGACTCTATATTCCTTATTTCAGGTGCCCGAGTTGGGGAACCCGATTTGCCTGGAATGAGCCTTAGATTTTCCATAGACCAGCAGCTCTGAGGATGGTCTGCCCAAGGAGGTGTGGCTGGAGGTCATTGTGGATAGGGTCACAGCTACTAAGGACAACATGTAGGACACATAAATTAGCCACTAGAACAGCCACAGAGATGGCTATAAATGTGCAAAGAGTGATACAACAAACCACTGAATTGGAAGGGAATTCGGGAATGAATCACGGTCCAGGAAGAGAGAACTCTTAAAATGCTAGCAGGACAGTAGTCCAGCTCCTCACTATAAGGTCAAAAGTTCTTTCCTCTCAGGCTGACATGAGAGTCTGGAAAGAAGCCAGCAAGGCTGACTTGAAGCTGGGTGGGAAGACGAAGGTGGGAGTGAGAGTTGAGGAGAGGTATTAGGTGAGTCTGGACCAGGATCCAGGCCTTAGAAAGCTGACGAAGGCTGAGAGAAGTGACAGGGACAAAGGAAGACATGAAACTAGGAGGATGGCTTAGAGCGAGGTGTGAGCAGTGATGGTGGAGAAACTAAGTGAGCGGGAATAAGTACCTCTTGGAGAAGTCTGTTCCCCTTTGCAATCCCCCCTCCCCATCCCTGGTGATCAGTGACCCACCATCTGTCTCTATGGCCCTGCCTTTTCCAGGATGTCACATATATGAAATCCACATAATGGGCTCAGCTTTCTTACTGGCATAATACATTGGGAATTCTTCCCAGCTGCGTGGATTGATAGTGTGTTGCTTTCTTACTGGGCTGTTTGACTTTGCATACACACATCACAGTTCATCTGTTTGTTAGGTTAAGAACGTTTCAGTCATTGCCAGATGATGTCTATTAATATTGTGTATAGGATTTTATATGAATAAATGTTGCCATTTAACATGAGAAAATATAAAGAAATGAGATTTCTGGAACATATAGTACTGCATTTGCTGTATAATGAGCTGCTCAAGTGTTTTGCAAAGTGGTTGTACCATTTTACACTCCACAAACAATATTGGGGAATTCTTGGTGCTTTGTACATTTTGGGGGGCATTTTCACTTATTTTTATTTTAGAAACTTTAATAGATACACAACTATCTTATTGTGGTTTTAATTTGCATTTCTCTAATGTTAGTCTAATGATGTTGAACATCTTTCTGTGTGTTTATTTGCTATCTACATGTTGAATGTTGTCTTTGGGAAATTGGCTATTTGAATCCTTCATCTATTTTAATTGGGTTGAATATCTTCTTATAGATTTTCAGAATTCTTCAAATATATTTTATACACAGATGTACACTCACATGCACACATACTTTATCAGGTATCACATCTACAAATATTTCTGCCCTGTATGCAGTTTGTATTTTTCTTCAAAAATCAGTTTTGAATTAATTTTAAACATGCAGAATAGTTCCAGAATTATAGCAGAGTTTTCTATCCCCATTTTCTCTATTGTCATCAGATATATTCCCTTGATAGTATCTTTGAGAAGTTCTAAATTTCGATTAAGTGCAAGTTATAATTTTTATTCCTTTGAAGGACATATTTTTGTAGCATACCTAACCATAAGTCACAAAGAATTTCTCTGTTCTAGAAATTTCAGAGTTTAATTTAGGATATATATTTAAGTGCACTAGCCATTTTAAATAAATTTTGCTTTATTTTACATTTTTTTGTATATGAATATTCAAGTGTTCTAGCAACACTTGTTTAAAATTGCTTTCCCGTCTCCCTTGAACTTCCTTTACAGCTGGGTTGAAAGTCACCTGACCTATTATATGTCAGTTCATTTCTGGACTCTGCTGTTCATCTATACATTTATCCTTTTACCAATACTAAACTGCTTTGATTCCTGAACTCTAAAACAAGTCTGAACATCAGGTAGTGTGAATCTTCAAATTTCTTTCTTTTCAAAATCATTTTGATTCTTGTAGTCCTTTTGTATTTTCCATATGAATTGTAGAATTGCTATGTCAATTTCTACAATTCCCTGCTGTGATTTGGATTGGAATTTTGTCAAATCTCTAGATGAGTTTGGGAACAATTAACATCCCCACAGTTCCCAAAGTAGGATTCTTAGGCTATTTATCTCTATAAGTATTCTTCTTTTCTCACATATGTACTTATAGCTATAAATTTAACTTTAATCATTGCAACCTATAAATTTTGATATCACAGTTTTTATTTCATTCAGCCAAAATACTTTCTAATATTTCTTTAAAGTTTTTGCTTGAACCAAGTAGTAATTAGACGTTTATTGTGTAGTTTTCCTATATATTTTTAACTGAGATTTTTCTTATTGATTTTTAATTTGATTCCTTCTTGATCAATGAGCATACTTAACATGATTTAAGTCTTTCTAAATTTGTTCAGAATTTTTTGGTAACCCTGAATATTCCACCTTGAAAACTGTTCACATACAACTGAAAGAAATAGATACTCTTTTGCTGTTGGGTGGAGTGTTTGATAAATATCAGATATTTTTAAAAATCAAAATTATAATTTAAAAATTAGCTATTATTTCTTCAAATATTTTCCCTCTACCTACTTTTTTAATTGAGTGTAACTACACATAAATCATTGAAATTTTACAGCTGGGTCATTTGTGTTTCTCCCCTTGATCTCTGTTTCATTGTCAATATTTTAATGGCTATGTATTCGGTTTAAGAACGTATTCCTCACTGTGTTGAATGTGTTGTTTCTCTCATCCAATTATTTTATGTCTCGTTTTAGTCTCATTTCTAGAAATTTAATTTAGTTTTATTAGTTCTATCTTCTTTTATGGTTGTACTGCTTTCTACTGCCTTAAATGTATAAAGACATAATACGTATATAAATGACTGTGTACTAATTCTTTGATATCAGTTTCTGAGTCAATTTTGATTTGTTGATTTTTTTCCTTTATGCTTCTGTTCCTGTCTGGGACATTTTGATTAAACACCCAACATGACTTATTGGGTGGGGTGTCTCCTTTTATTTTGAAACAATTATTCATTTTCATTAAGGTAAATTACTTTGAAACGGGTTGATATTTTTAGGCTTGATTTAAGGGTTGGTTAGACGGAACCAAATCAGCATTTAGCGTAGGACTTATTTCCCCCCTCACTTCTGAAGCCAAATGCTTAGATTAACTCTTTCTGGTTTCCTGTGTATTATGATTTCCTCCTCCTTGGTGGAGGGAGACAGCAGCTATCTCTGGCCTTGCTGTAACTCTGAAGGTCCTTTCACCTGATCCCTCTAGACGGTTCTCTTCCAAGCTGCCCACATTTTCCTCAAACACATGCGGACCAGTACCCTGGTAAAGGACTCAACGGACTTCTGAAGCTCTTTCGCCACGGACTGCTTTCTCTATGGCACCGGCCCTGTATTTGCTGGCCCATCTTCCCTTAACTCCCATCTCCATCTCCAAGTCGGTCATGGAGCTCTACTTTATTCCTCTCGGTGCGATGGCCGGGAATCTCTCTGCAGGCAGTAAGCCAGCACAGTTACAGGGCTCCTACCATTTGGTTTTCCAATCCCAGGGATTTCCAGTCTCTGAAAAATACCACTTCCCGTTTTTCCCCGTTCCTTTTAGCTCCTAAACTTAGAAGGCAAGTCTAGCTCCCGTTATTCCATCTTGTCAAAAGTCCCTCCTTATGTACAATTTTAATGTAGACAATTAAAAACCAAATAAAAACAAAGGAATTTTCCAAGCATTAAGATAGGATGAATCTCATAATATCAATGGGGTATCCTAGAAACAAAGTAAACAAGACTCTATGGAGATAATCCACAACTATCTAAACTATGTACACATTAATATTGAAAACGACACTCAAATATCCAGTAGGGGATCTGATTCTGGTTAGGGAACAGTAATATTGAGGGTGGAGGTTGGTGCTATCCTACAATAATGTTCATTTCCTTCCATTGCCTTCCACTTGTATTTCTGGATGAAGGGGAAGTAGAACATTAGTTGTGCAGTTACAGAGGTGACTTACAAGTTGCAATACAATTTGCAGAATGGATTTTGACTTATAGAGTTATTCAGAACACTAAATTGTATATCTTTCTTTATGTAGGAGAAATGTTCTTAAGATTTTTATACTGTTTTTAGAATGTGGACATAACTAGGTTCTATATAATTGTTACTGATCAGAAATTAACACTACTTACTTCCAAAATACATTCCCAAGATCTAAAGAGTTAAGCTTCATTTTGTAGGAAAAATTTTACAAGAACATTCCCCAGGTAAATTCCTACCACATCCCCATTTTTACACTGCTTTTAAATAATGAAGCAATGCAAATTGTTTTTCATGCATATGGATTAGAACATTCAATTAGATTTCAATTATGTACTTGACTGCTTTTAAGAAACTCCCAATTTGTACTGGGATAACATCAGTCCCTTCTTCTTTTGCTTTTTCACCTTAAGCAATTCTTAGGATATCATCTAGCAGTATCCAGCATCTTGTGAACTGAGGAAGGCAGAGTTCATGAGGCTTCAAAATAAAAGAAGTCTCACATAGTGCAAACATCACAGCTCAGGTTCCCGTCTTGTCTGTAGATTAAATTCCATCAGTGGCACTATTTGCTGAGATAAAGAACAGCTCAAAATATTCAGTCTAGTGAGCAAGAGAGGAAACTCATCAGAGCAGTAAGTGGAAGCTGCCAGAGGAACGACAGGCTAGGGGGTCATCTCCACATGGGACAAGGAGACACATGCAGAGCTTACCCATTCATTCATTCATTCATTCATTTTTTTCTTTCCCTTCTGTATTGATTCACTAACACTTGCACTGTGATCGTGTTACTGCGTAAAGAGAGATGAACATGAAGATAAACTAGAGATGCACCTAACCTGTAAAGGGTCAAATGAGGGAGATACAATGAATCATATTTATCCGATCAGGATAAAGTTACCTTCTGTTAAACTCTCACCCTGTGGCTGGCACTGCTCTGTGAATTAACTCACTTACTTTTCCCAGTAGCACTGCTCAGGAGTAAGGGTGTCAATTTTATAGAAAAAGTCCTAAGAAAAAAGATACAGATGAAATAACCAAGGACATAGCAAAGCTACAGTACAAATCAAGATCTATTTGATTCTGTAATGATTCATTTTTTTTCCAATCAGGAGGCATGATTTTTTTCCAGATTTCTCTCCTAAATTAATGTTTTCAATATGCTTGAGAAAGAAAGGGAATGATTAAAAGAGAAAGTGGTAAAGTGGACCCCTCTGCTGTGCCCATCCTCTTTCTCCACACTGCAATGTGTTCCTTCCTGTCTTCACCCTAGAGCACCCTCCTTTGCCATCTGTGAACAACAAATAGAGATTTGCCAGAGCCATGCCCTCTCTGGAGACTCCTGTGGACAGGCCTTCTGGTCTCTCCTTAGATTCTGGTGATACCTGGCAGTCCTTGGTTTTCCTGGCTTACAACTGTAACACTCAGACCTCTGGCTTCATGTCACATGGCACTGCCCATTTCTGTGCTTGTGCCCAGTGCCCTTTCTTCTTCCTGTAATACCCCAGTCACTGGGTTTGGAGCCCACGCTAATAAAGGATGCCATCTTAGCTAATTGCTCCTGAAAGGACCCTATTTCCAAATAAGTACATTTTGAGTTTCCAGATGATCATAAGTCATGGGGAGGACATTTATTCGAATCACTGCAGTTGTACAATAAATTCTCATTGTGCAATGCACTATAACCATGCTTTGCTACCTGCATATACTGAGCTCTGTATTTCAAGAAATCACAAGCTTTTTGGCACCAGGGGCAGTTTTGTGGAAGGCTTTGTCCACTGACTGGGAGTGGGGAATTTGTTTCTTTTTTTTTTCCAGCAGTATATTTTTGCAATAATTACCTTCTCTAATGCTACCATCACAGTCTCAGCTCCACCTCAGACCTTCAGGTATTATGTTCTCATAAGGAGTTTGCAACCTAGATCCCTGCAAGCACAGTTCACAGTGGGGTTTGAGCTCCTGTGAGAATCTGATGCTGCAGCCGGTCTAGAAGAAGGTGAAGCTCAGGTGGTGATGCCAGCAATGGGGAGCAGCTGGAAGAACAGATGAAGTTTCGCTGGCTCACTGCTATCAGTCTGTGGCCCAGGAGTTGGGATCCCTTTTCTAACCCACGGAATTTTTTGGTTATGATGTATTCATTGAAGGAGTGGCCCATTCTGTTTATACCACACCATGTCCTTGCCTTTGAACATGAGCTTGGCCATTTGGCTTGCTTTCCCTGAGAAACACTGCAAACATTGTGTGGAGACTTGGAGGGACTTGTGCATGGAGACCTGCCTGTGGTTTAGGGACCCTGAGCTGCACACATGAACACGCTTTGTGGAGGAGGATGGCCATGTGGAAAGGCTCCAGTCATGCTGATCAGTCCCCTGACTTTGTCCAAACATGGGCAACTCATAGCTCACCACAGATGCAGGAATGGGTTCAGCTCGGTGCCCTGGACCCTGACATGAGCAGGGCCATCAGCTCATTGAGCCCCACCTGGGGACTAGTTGCAGGGTTGACGTTTTGTCCCAGTGGGTTTAGGGGTGCTGTTTGTTACCTGTTCTCCTGACTTTGAATGCTTACCTATTCCATTTTACTAAGACAACACAAGCACCAACATATCTGTACCATCTACACTCTGTGCATGTCTGTGTCCTACCCATTCAGAAATTAACCTTTTAATTTCATTGATGCTTCCCAAGTATATACATCTAATTAAAGCATGTGACCCACCTAAATTTTAATTAGCCTGATTCTTACGTTTATTGCATACAATGTCTAAGGTGGAAGACTTCTGGAAATTACAATTCTAAGATTCATTACTTTGAATAATTTTGGCAAAGGGATTGTCGTACACCAAAGAGAAGCTGACACTACAGTTACTAGGTCACACGTAATTCTGTTAATTCTGTGTATATATGTGCATTTATTCAG
This sequence comes from Heterocephalus glaber, assembly GCF_000247695.1. Next base: position 5,080,858 of record NW_004624740.1, on the reverse strand, counting down.
TTAGGAAAGGAAAGACCCTGTAATTTTTCTTCTAATAATCTCAAATAAAATTACTTTTTATAAAAATCCTATTAGATAATGAATAGAAAATATACTTCAAGTTTCTTATTACACAACTTTCCATCTAGCCTCGAGGCCCTAAAATTTCCCTAAAGGAGAAGAAAGTCTTAGCAGATAAAACTTGTGTCCAAAAAGTCAAAAATAATTGAAAATGTTATAAAAAATATCAGGTTAACAAGATATTTGTAGTGACTTCATCTTGAGGTGAAACACATTTTTAAGGTTCAGTCCTTTTTCCTGGGGATATTTTAGAGACACAGCCAGTATGTCTCATTGAAACTTGTGTTCTTCATGCTTGATCAATGCTTGCTGTCTTAATGTTACCATGGCTCGGCTGTATCTCACTGTTATAATAAAGCCATGTCAGAAAAAGCTCACATTAATTCAAATCCCATTTTTCTCAGACAGGAAATTTACTCACAGACTTGAGGTAGGTGTCCAGACTTTTGGAGTGGATTCGAATTTTATTTTTTTGGTACCAGGGATTGAACTCAGGACCTTGCAATTGTGACAGGAGCGGGCACCACTGAGCTAAATCCCCGGCCCCTGGATTAGAATTTTTAAAAGGCACATCTCCACTCTGAAGAAGACCCTCTGCCCACTAATTTAGGGGCTCAAAGTCTTCAATAAGGTACAGCCTGGCCTCACTCTTGAGCCCTGGCTGCTTTCGAATAGAAGGCTGTGAAAATCAGCTCTAAGCATTCAGGAAATATTTGCAGCAGACCTGGAATTTATTTGACCTCTTATTGCAACTAACCAGTTGTCAGTATTTACACATTTAGGGCTTTGTTGAAATAATTTCTTCTTTGGCACAGTTTTACCAGTACATGATGATTTCAGCATAATAAGACCCACACTCACAGTTATTTTTCTTCTCTATCAATTTTGTTCACCCTTCTGTGTGAAGGCAGCAGGAAAGAACACAACTTGAGGTTTAGTGATTTGTATTTTTAATGCCATGTTTTGATCAACTTCGTTCCGCTTGAATGTTTGATGTTGAAGCCACTGGTAGCAAGCACTCACGTTGGGCTGAGATATGGACATTTTCTGATTTAAATAATGGCATCTGTTTATAAAGACAAATGTTATTAGCTGGAGTATGGGCTGAGCAGGGAGTTGAGGTGAAACCCAGAGAATCCTCACATTGTACTAGCTTCTGAAATTCTCAACTTTGTCTCAGTGGTATGGGGTCTTTGTGCCCCAAGACCTTCGTGTTGGGGGTTCTGGGGGACCCCTGATGGGGCGTGAAGAAGGAAGCTGTGGCCAGGCCCTGATGGGGCCTGATGGGACCACATGGAGTGAGCAGGAATGTGTGTAAACAGAATCCAGCCCCACAGAGGGAGGTCCTGATTCGCGGGAGCAGGGGGCCCCTTCACTATGCCCATAATGTTTTCTACCAAACAGGCATCAGAGTCATTGTGCAAAAGTTGAAACAAGGATGTCTACATTACAATATATCTCTTTCCCTGGAGCAAGAATGATTACAAAACACGATATAGTGGTATCTTAGTATAATTAAAATTGCCCTGTATTTTATGCAATGTTTAACATTCTTAACTGACCGGCAAGAATTAGACACCTTTATGGTGCACAGTGTGATGTTGTAATGCAGGTACCTTGTGTGCATTGTCCATGCAGGATGAGCATATCAGTGTGATGGCCTCAAACATTTACCGTTTATTTACGGTGAAAACATCCAAACACCTTTCTTCCAGCTCTGTCTGAAATATAAAGTACATTATTATCATCCAGTCACGCCACTGTGCAATAAAATTTCTTTCTCCCATCCCACTGTAACTTAATACCAGCTGATCAACCTTTCCCCCTTATCCCCACTCTCCAGGCCTCTGGGAAACAGCATGGTGCTCTCAGCTCCCGTGAGATTAATGTTTTAAGATTCCACCTGACAGGGAGATTGTGTAGTGTCTGGCTTATTTCACTGAATGTAATGACCTCCGTTCCATCAGTGCTATTGCAAACAACAGGACTTCACCTTTTGTATGCTAGAATAGTACTCTCTTTTGTCTATGTATCACCATTTCTTTGTCTCTTCACCAGTTCATGGATCCTTAGGTTGTTTCCATTTCTTGGCTTTTGTGAATAATACAGTTTGTTTAGTGAACACATGCTATTAGCCAGCTCTCTAGTCGGCGCTGCTCATATCACATGTAGTTTTTCATTCTTACTTTACAGCAGTCCTGCTGAACAAACACGAAGGTGCCCACCTCGTGGCCGAGAACCCAAGTTGCAAAGAGGAAGGGTTCTGTGTGTGTCGGGCAGCTGTGTCTCCTAAACTCGCATCAGTCTGTCTCCTAATTTTCTTCTCTTCACACTATTCTATCTATTCTGCTTTGCATACTAGATGTGCATTCTAATACCCTTAAATTTTATTCCTTGATGATTTGATGTTGTAATAGACAGGAGCTAGCAAACTATAATAGAACACTAAGCTCCAGAGAGCATAATAAGTTGCTGCAGGTCATGCAGGTAATTGGAAAGTTAGCAGCACCTGAAGTCTCCCTGGCCAAAGACCCTGTGTCAAAATCCTGTTCTTTTGGAGGCTGGACTGGAGCCATGTTATATTAGATCATATTTCGGGAATACTGGCCCTCTCAGGAAGATGGTGCTGCCTGGCTTTGTTTTGATTTTCCCTCAAGACTCTTCAATAAGGAACACATCAGGTGGTAGACAGAAGGTTGGGGAGCAGGAAAAGAATAGTCACTGCCTGTTGCATGGGATTTTAAGTGAGTTCATTGAGCGCTCCCTTCCTGGCTTCTCCTTTGACACAAGAGCAATGCCCAAGACTTCCAGGAGCCTCAGCATTCCAGTATACCCACTGCCCAAGAAGATCCAACTTTCTTTTCAATTTTTTAAAACAACATAAATCAAAGGAAACTATTATCACTGATCATCGTGCAATCTGATAAAATGACAGAAAAGGCAAAGAAATATTCTTTCATAAACACTTCCACAATGAAGGAAACCTGTAGCATTTATATATAATGTGCAGTTAGCCTGCTTGATGCTTCTTTGCCTGCTCCTACTTTTGTTTCTTTCCTCCTGATGAAAAGTAAAGAATTGCAGAGTAACACAACACTTGTAAATTGGGGGAAAATCAAGAACAGCTACGAGAACATTAAAAAGGACACATTGAATTTCACTGAAAAAGGCATAATGGATCTTCCCTTATTCTAAACATATAATAGCATTTGATCAATATCAGCATGTGCCATCAGAAAGCATCATGCCGTGCATTGTGGATGGAATCCTTTTGTTCTCTGTCCCATCTAGGAGAAGTAAACATCACCACCGATTTCTGTCTCCGTGCCTCTGTGTTTCTGAATATCACACAGAAACGCAAAGAAAGTCGTTCAGACTTCAGATGTCTACAGGTTACCTGTTAAATGCAACAGTCAGGTTCTGCATGATGAGCGTCCTTTGTTGAGGTGTCTATCACTAGACACATGCTGTAATACCTTAATCCTTCAATTGTCCATCCTAAATATACCAGGTTCATAAGAAAAGAATACCAATTTGGACATCTTTAAAAATTGCCCTGGAGCTAAGCATATGGTTCAGTGTTATAGTGTTTACCTAGTGCACAGGAAGCCTGTGTTTAATCTCCCACAAGCAATAAATAAATAAGTAAATACAAATAAAATAAAAAGATTTCCTAGGAGGACAAATGTATTCAAGGCATCTAACTTTGAGCTATAGAAAATTATACCCAGGGATGGAGTAATAAACCTGGGTGCATTTAGCCCCATCTAATCTAGCTACACCGGCTTCTAGTGAGCCTGCTTTAATCAGCTACTAAGTGGTTCCGAGGCATATCTGCAGAAATGACATTCTTTCATTCAACAAGAAAATACACTGCGACTTTATACTGCATTCCAGCTAGAGTAGTGATGGACAGAAAGCCTCCAAGGGCTTTAACCTAGGGGCAAGGGTGGACACTGCCCACTAGGCTCAGGTAGGGAGCCCGGTGTGGCCAGTTCAGGCATGAGGACCTGACCTTGCGTGGACATGAGCCTCCCGCCATGCTCTGCATCCTCAGCCACGGACACTCAACCTTGCATCTCTGTCTGTTTATAGCTTTGTTACCAGCAGCGGAAGATTAAGTGCTTCACTCCTCTAGTGTCTAAGAGTATCTGATACGTGGTAGGCGGTCCACACATCTTCCTAAACAGAAATCACTGGAGAAAACAACAGACTTGAAGATCAAATGACCCAAGAGCAACTGGGTTAAGCTAAATAATCAATGCATTCTCAATGCTCTTTTGACGTTTTCTAAAATTACTCAAACTCAATAGTAGTGTTTTGTTTAGTAATATATAGAAAACCATGGGCTAATGCTAGTTCATGTGTCAACAGCTACAGATTAAAAATCGTTTTCTAGATCCATAAAACTTGGGAACTCTGTTACAGGGAGTCTGCTTTGGCCAGCTCACCGGAATAGCTGACACATTGCCATATTTGGATAATAGAAATGAAGACAATTTTTTATAAAATGAATGCAGAATTGTTCCTTTGTTTTTAGCAAATCTTAAACAAAAGAGTCATCAAATTCACAGTCATTGGAGATGTAAGCTTACATGAAGCAGCTGGGAGATCTTTCCAGCCACATGAGATCATCGGTGACCATGAAGAGACAACTCTCAGGGAGCCTGGCTCTGGAGCCCTGTGCCTATCCGTGGCACCCCAGGCTGGCTTCCTTTGGGGTCTGTCTGGAGCAGACCCTGCAGCAAGCGTCCTGAGACAGGAACTCGGGTAAAGGGAATTTCTTTGGCCAGTGACCCAGGAGGCAATGTGAGGGACTGTGGAAAGGAGGCCAGGGAGGGCAGCCAGCAAGGACAGAGAGGAACTGGCACCCCTGTGGGCTCCTTGACCCAGCCACTGTGGAGTCCCCAAGGGGCTGTGCTGCTGGTGTCACACAGGGCAGACAGCCCTGGAGCTTTGGAATCTGCTCTCATCCCCTATGACCAGGACTGCGTGAGCCTCTCTAGTGGTCTGACACTGTCCCAGGCAAAGGGTACCTCAGGAAGGAAGATGCGGAGATGGGAATGGGGTCCAAGCTCACCTCTGGGCTAGGTTGAGAAGATAGGAACAGGGCCAGCAGCATCAGCCACGTGGGCCTTTCCTCCATCAGCTTTTCAATGATGGAGTGAGATCGGTCATGCTGCACTGTTGATATAGCTGAAAATGAGAGAGGTCAGCTCCTTGCCCAAATGCATGGGTGTGGTAAGTGATACAGCAAAGATCCAAACCAAGCTATGCAGAAATCTAGGATGTCTGCCCTCTTATCCTACTGTATCTAGTCTAGATTCATAGAGTGACCATTGTGATTCTTTGTCAGAATGTATGTGCATCCAAAACACTTAACCTGAAGCCTGGAACATAGAAGGAACTTCATATTCCAGGTCCATAGCAGCAGTATAGCACCTCAGTCCAATGACTGGTGAGTCCATAAAACAACCATTAGCAGTTTTACTCACAATACTCATGGGAAGATGAATTTGATTTAGATATTTAGATAGAATTTGATTTAGATATGAATTTGATTTACAATATTATTGTAAGAACAATTATTGTAAGAAATTGTTTAAGAAAGTGATTTCTTAAAATGCCTATGCTTATCTAGCATATGTTTTGAAAGATCTTTGTTATTCTTCGCTTATTTTTCAGGAAATTCACTGTTTTTAAAAGAAGCATCCTTGATGGTTCTTTCCAACTTATTATTTGAAGTATGATGGAAGTAGGGAGTCTCCAGTGCAACTCCTTGTCACCATGGTAACCCATCCAAAGAACTGTTCTTCTTAGGTCATGCATTTTTTCCTTGTTACATTACTGCATTTCCTCCAAAACCAACAGGAGACATTAAGCGTCCAAAGCTTAGCTTTTGGGAAAAATAGATATCAGAAGCCAGGCAGGTGTGATGGAGGGAGAGGCTGTACCTTAATAAATGGCCACTGTGTCTTTTCTTAGCAGTTGTCATAAAAACACCCTTTAGAGGGGTTATTTCTCTCTGTACCAGAACTTTTCGTTACTTGTAATTTAAGGCCGCAGTAATTGAGGTGTTGAGTGGGGAGCTGTTGGCAGAAAGCTGCAAGCTAGAGGGAAGGAAGCTCTGACCCCACACACTAATAATGCAAGGTTGCAGCTTGTGACAGGTGATGTCCTGTTAATGGCGGCAGAAAAGACGAGATCGGTCCTTGGGAGAGACTGAAACACCAGCCTTGGATACTGAAGCAGCCAGATGGGAAACGAAGATGAAGACGCTGGGTGACGTGTGTGGAAAATTCCCACTGGGCCCTGGTAACAGGGAAATCTGTGCGAGGGGTCGATCCTGGCTTGGGTTGCTGCGGATAATCTAGAGGCCGTCTCCCTTCCTGTATCTGGTGCTGAGAAGTCAGGCCTGCCTGCGGCTCTGTTCCACAGTTAGCAAATGTGTATGATCTCGCACTGCATCTACAACTAATTTTCCCTTCCAATGAATTCCCCTGTAATTTTCTACTTTTATTTCTTCATCTTTTAGACCTGGTATTGCATACTTGTCTCAAATCCTTCATGGACAGATGTAGGCTATCTGTCAATCTGTCAATAATTTTTTAATAAAAATAGCAGGCTGATAAAAATGAGTTAGAGCATGAACCATATCATCAAAGTACTGTTATTTTGAACTGTATTTCCAACAAAGATAAGATGTTAGGGATATAGATCTTTTTAGTAAATTCATCTTTAGGAACACTGTTGTTGTAGTTATGCATGAATTAGAGATTACTTTCAGTTCAGAGAGTATCTGGTTTTAGGTAAATAACCGAAGTAAGTTCTTAACACATTTTTTTACGCTACTAGAACTTGAACCTTGGGCTTGGCACTGGCTGAGGGCTCTACCACTGAGTTACACTCCCAGGAGTTAGCAGATTTTTTTTACCTCCCAATTACTGATTTGCAATTGTGGAGAGTATCAAGTCTCATCAAAGATAACACTTCTGACCCACTTCAGACAAGTTGAAGAGGACTCATGTCCTGAGCCAGGCTATAGAGGTGGCACACACCAAGGGCTTCTTTTGACCATGTGACCTTAGCTCCAGCATCTCCAGGGCAGGGGCACAGCTGCAATGCCATTTCCTCTCATGGTTCTAGGTCCTTATGACTCTGAGGGCAGGGCCCTATTTTATTAGCCTGTGTCTTTGTTGGACTCGTAGAGAGTAGGGCCTCCAGACATGGCAGATAGAGTGTGAGCCCCATGTCTTCCCCAATAACCTTCTCTCTTACTCATTGGCCAAGTATCACATTTTGTACTTTTCCAGGCCAGACACCTTTTATTTTCACTGACTCCTGTGTGAGCTAGCTTTCCATCATTGTGACAAAATATCTGAGAACAACAAGCAACAGGGAGGAAAGGTTTATTTGGCTTACGGTTTTGGAGGTTTCAGTCCATGGTTCGTTGGCTCCTTGCTTTTGAGGTCTGTGGTAAAGCAGTGAGTAATGGTGGGAGCATGATAGGGGGAAACTGCTTACTTCATGGCAGCTGGGACACAGTAGTGGGCCACAGTCTCAATGTCTCCTTCAAGGCTTCACCACAATAACCTAACTTCCTTCCATTAGTCTTGGCATTTTCAAAGTTGTACTATTTCCCAATCATGTCAAGGCCAGTGCCCAAGCTCTCAGTACATGGGTCTTTGGAGTTACTTTTCCAAACTTTTGCAACTCCATTTTTATTTGGAAAAGAAGACAGGATGAAGGCCCCTCATTCTCCCTTTAAAATGTACTATCCAAGCCAGCCATGGTAAAATACACCTGCAATTCCAGCAGGCAGGAGGCTGAGGCAGGTGTACTATGAGCTTGAGGCCAACATAAGGTACAAGTCAAGACCCTCTCTCAAAATGAAGAAACAAAAAAATGTATTTTACAGCAAATATTTTCATACCCAGTTCCATCTAACATTGCCTTCTCCTGTAGCATTCTCATACGGGTGTCTTGCACATGTATGTGACACAGAGTCCTCCGTGTCAGCATCGCCACCACCTGTGTGTATAGCTCTGCACCATTCTGACATACTGTGGTGTTTTATCTCCAAGTCCAAGAATTCAGAATTAATGGTGAAAGGGTAATAATTGTGGAAAGACATTGTTTTTTACTATGGACTAAAATACAATGAAATAATGATGAGCCATTATCATAATTCAAGATTATGATAGAAACATAGAAACACTCAGCTTAAAAATCCAGACTCTTTATCCCTCATTATGTGATGACTCAAAGGAATAGTAGAGATTTCCAGGGTTTGGCCTAGATCTCCATGGCGTCTCTTCTCCCCCAGGGCCACACTCCCCATTTCTTGGTTTCTGGTGTCACCAACTTGCTGGTGACCCTAGATCTGTGCCTCTAGTCTCAGTCTCCCTCCTGGCATTTTGTCCTCCCCTCCCTGGATGATTTCTCAAACAAACTCAGTAAGGTTGAACTCATTATAATCTTTATCAAATATGGTTGTCTTCCAGCATTTCTTTCAGATGAGCTCTCTGTAGTCTATATCCTCTACGGGGCTTGCAGAAAAGATGAACCCCCCGGGGACAGTGAGAATGGGAGGGGACTGGAAGAGGGCTGCACAGAAAGTGAGGGCTCCCCAGTGTTTGGAAGGGGGAAGATGTTCCTTTGAGTTTCAAATTGGCATCGTGCACCGCACACAAGTGTTCCATGGCAAAATCGAAGCATAGTGTGTGCACTCCAGGATGTTAGTAAATAGGTGGAGACAAACATGTTTAGACACCCTCCTCAGAGTAAGGCAGGAACAGAGGGGCAAAAAGAAGAGAGGGACAGCAGAAGCAAAATGTCTCATGGTGGAAGGAAGGTGATATATCCTAGTAATCAAGCAACAGTACCAGCAAAGGGCCTAAAACCATCATTCAAAATAGAATTAGCACCACATACAAGTGGTCGAAAAGGACCTTATACAGGTGACAAGGGGATGTAAGGATGGAGGGAGAAGGGAAGGAAGAGAGAGGAAGGGGAAGTAAGAAGGACCAAGATGTGCTGTATGTCTGCACCAACTCCCCAGGATGCCTGCATTCATTATGTATGGCAAACACTGCTGGTACGATGTTAGCACACCCCCCAGAAATGACCGGTTATGGTTTATGGAAAAGTAACTCCTGCAACTTAAGCGTGGTTGAAAGCCAAGAATTATACTTAGCAGATACTAACCAAATGAAAGCTGTGAAATGTAATATTTTAGATAATGTAGACTTTGGTAATGAAAGCATTTAGGCAGGTAGAAATAAAGCATATAACAAAAGGTTCAGTTCATCAAGAAACATAACTGTGGTGATCTCAAATGTGTGCAATAAATCCATATCAAACAATATAAACCAAAATATTTTACAGAGGAAAATATAAAACATGCCATCAAATATGTGGGTTATAATTACAGCCCTCTAGGACTACAAGCATGTGTGTAATATAGCACTTAAATACTGAATACTGATGTCATATAACCAATTTGCATGACATAAATTATACACTTTTGTTTTTTTGTGGGGTTTTATTTTTGTTTGTTTGTTTTGCTTTTATAGCTAACAGGCAGGGAACTCATGTTCTTATCAAGAACTTCAGCAATTTTCACATCAGAGTTTTCCTCACCAGAGACAAAGAGGCTTGGGCTTTGATCAGTCCGCTCCCATCAGACCTGGCTGGTACTGCTCCTCAGTGATGGTCATGAAGCGACACTTACTGTGTCAGGTGGGTGAGGGCACAACTGTGTCACAGGCCAGAGCCACAGGAGAAATGCAAAGGCCTGCAGGAGCAGGCAGGTGGAAACTGGGCCACTGTACACTGGTTTAATAAGGAGGGGAAAATGATGCACTGTGAATCACATTTGTTACAACCATATTTCAGCCAGCAAAACAAATCTTGGCACATTTAATCTATGCCATGTTATTTAAAATTCTGATACCATGCCACTGAGTTGTGACAAGAAAGATGTTATTTAAATCCACATACATCAGAAATTTTTGGGAATGTAAAAAATTCTAAATAACTACAAGATGGAGTCACATTGAAAATTGCAGGAAGCAGAGCTGAGAAATAATGAAAAATTATATAGAGGAACTTGGGTGATGCAGTTATAGAAAATTTACAAGAATGTTTGTAAATTAATAAAATTTCAAAGAAGCTGCAAGTTAAGGGCTAAGCAACCATATCATAAAATAGTAAAAGTACAGCAAAGTAATCTCAAAGAAAATAGAAAAAAAGAAATGATAATTGAAGTGATAGTAGAAATTGATGGAATAGAAAACAATATTACAGAAAAGATCTACTTATCACCTATCTATCATCTAGCTATCTAGCTATCATCTGTCTATCAGTCGTCTATCCACCTATCTATCACCTATCTTTTTAAGTAAATGTTGGTGTAATGCACAATTTTAGGTACTGAAAGACTGAGCAATTTGACACAGAAAATATCCCTGACTTTAAGAGATGCTCATGGATTAGAGGAAGGAAAAGAGCCAAAGAGACCATGTCAGAGGGTCCACAAGGAATGCCTTATTGGGGGGAATGGGTTGGGACAAATGTGGCCACTACTAAGTTTATGTACAGTAATGAAAACCACTATTACCACAACAGGCACTATTTCTGAGCATGTAACTTAAATCAGGTGCTTCACAGTAGCTTTTCAGCAACGATGCCCTTATGTCCTTCTATTGAAAGCTGCTGACTCTTTGCAGCCAGAAACCAGGTCTGTGGCATTCATCAAGCTGTGGACCAGAACCTGTCTCTAGCTAGCTGTAAGACAAATGCATAGGTAATAATAACCGAGGAAACTGACCTGTGTACCCCACCAGCCTGCTCTGCCTGTGGGGGAAGCCCTGTTAAATCTCATCCAGGGCCAGTCATCTCTTTGGCCATCCTAGACTTGGGTGGCCAAATCAAGCAGACGATGTTAGGCCCTGTCCTGCTAGTCCTGTCCCACTTCCATTAGCTGGATGTTAAGAGGGTCCATGTGTAGCACCTGTCCACGCAGGTGAAGCTTTCTGATCAGCAGTAGGCACAGACGTACCAGTCAGGGCAACACGCACAGGTGGACACACTGGAGCGACCAAAGATGGAAGAAACACCTGCAGTCCCATTTGTTGGGGGATAAAGCCCTCTTCTGAAAGCAAATATGGTGTTTTGTGCATTTTAAGGTATATAATATGCCAGGAGGTTTCACAGCAAAGGGAGCAACTTGGAATAGCAAATCAATGATAAATGCATAGAACAATTTTAAAGGAAATGCATGAATAACCAATTTTGAAAAATTCAATAAATAGCTCTTTCCCCCTTCTAATTTTAAGAGTTGAGTTATTCATTTCTCCCAAGACTTTCATCAGCCTTAGCAAACGCATGCTGTTCAAGCCTCCATTCTTGTCATAAGTGCTATTCAGAGAACATCTGCGTGGAGCAGTTTTTTCTCTGTTTTCAGCGGCGCTATGAAACTCACTGAAAGGGAGCTGCCAAGCAGTGGGACATTCTCCGGGCCCAATCATGCTGCCTCTTTCAGATGTTGAAACCGCATGTTTTCTCTATAAAGCAGATGCAGCCATCCTATAGACTAAATTATCCCGAGGGGTTGAGGGAAGGGTCCTAGGAGGAGCCCCAAACAGGAAGCAGTGCTGTAGGTTTCAAATACTGCTAAAATCCTGCATTTGTTTATGTTGAAAAGGACACAATGAGAGAATGGGACAGATGATGAGTGGCATTAACTCCCAACCAAAGCTGGGAAAAATGAGCGGGCAGCTAGGCTTTCTGTAAAGTGGCGCAGTGCAGGTGACCTAGGGAACGTGTTCCTGGGCTGGAGCAGTCTTCTGAGTTCCACAGGGTCCTCCGAGACTTCTCTTCCAGGATGGAGCCCCCTGGCCAAGGCCCTCCGAGGTGAACTGGACAGCTCCACACCCCTTGAGTCTTCAGCTTTAGTCGGGGTTGCTTCTGCTGTCAGGAGTGGCTACTTCAGTGAAGCGAGATGGGGTCTCAAAAGAAGGTTGGGAAAAGGCAAACTGTACTTAAAGGAACTTAACTAGCCCCGGAGCTAGACTTGAGCACCTGGGGAAACTTCTGGCTTGGGGTCCTTCCTGACCAGATCAGGATGTCTAAATGGGCATCATAAACTCTGTGGACCAGTCAGCCTTCTCCAGCGGGAGAGCTGCCTGCAGCTGGGATTCTCATAGTCTCAGGAATGCTATTACTTTTGGTCCTCGGTGTGAGGGGGTCTGTGTGGAGTGAAGAAGTCTTCAGCCAGCTGTTATGGGTGCAGAGAGCATGCTGTGCCCCATGCAGACAGGACAGGTGGCCGGGCACCCAGGGATGTGTGGAAGTGTGCAGGGCTCAGGCCTGGGTGTGACACTGTTGTCCGCCACGTGCAGCAGAGGGGAAAGGTTAGAAACACATTTAGGGGCCACGATGGCAGGTTGGATTACCCAATTTGATCCCTAGAACCCTTGAGAAGAAAGTGCTATGTTAGGTTATATAGAAAAAAATCAGGACGTAGTGCTGAGGTGATTTTCCTAAAGTTGTGTGCCTGGGAATAGTAGGGCAGAAATGAATTTCAGGTGCGTAGACCTACAATGCCTTCATGTTTCTGCTGCATCCTCCTGCTAAACTGAGGTAGGATGAGTCTTTCCCGGTGGAAAGACTTTTCCTGGTGGCCCTGCTTCCGGGAAGCGCAGGGGCGGCAGTGCTGGCTCCGTCCGGTAGGAGGCGCTGCGTGCTTTTCTCTTAAGTAGCAGGCAGCCCTCAGTCACCTGGTCTCCCAGGCAGAGTCAAGATCAGAGTTCCCAAGTCAGGAGGAGGGTTGATGGGTGAGTCACAGAGTCTCCTCTGTGTGCCAGAGGATGTGGCCTCCTTGATGACTCCAGTGAGCGGTCACTGTCTCAAAGTAAAAATAAAATAAAATAAATAACAGAGAAAGAAAAGTCCTCAGGAAAGATGGGAGTTGCTTCTCCCAGCACCCTCCAGGGAGGACCCATCCTAAAGAGCTCTCCTAAGGGTGCAAGCGAGTAGGGTGTAGGACGGAAGGGACCTAGGGACCTGGGAGGAGGTGGTCCCGGGAGAACTGCTGGATCCCAGCTGTGCCTCAGACTCAGCGCTGTCAAAAAGTTTATTCAGAGATGACCAGAATTTCTTCCCAAATATTCAAGAGCAAAACTACTAACCAAGTGGGATGATGCTGACTTTGAGTTAATTTCCGAACAATTGTTCCATTGAACCGTTGAAAGTCTATGGACAATATGCAATCGATGTTCAATTCTGTTTTCTAAAACAATGTGTTAAAACTATAGGAGAAGAGGACACAGCTGGCTAGGGCAGTAGCTGTCGGAGATGCTGCTGAGCATTTTCCTTGCTTTTTGAGCGAGGATATTAAGCTCGGTCCTCATCAGTTCCTCTTAGACGTTGTCTGAGTGTCCCTATTTGATGAAGGGTCTGTTAAGCGTGGGTCTAACAATGGGAACTGGGAAGTCTGAGTGCCCAGGTGCGTGCTCTGGCTGGAGAGGCACACGTCAGAGGCAGAGCTCTGTGACTCTTATGACAGCTCCGTGCTGTGCTGTGTGTGACGTCAGCCTTGTCTCTTGGGCACCCATGTGCTGAGGAGCCTGCCCTAACTGGGCACTCTGTATTGTTTTTGTTTGTTTGTTTGCAATCCAGGAGATTGAATCCAGCTCCATCCTACTGAGGTCCCTCCCCAGCCCTTTTTACTTTTTATGTTGAGACACAGTCTCGCTAAGTCCCTAAATTGCCCGGGCTGGGCTCCCACTTGCCATCCCCCTGCTTCAGCCTCCAGAGTGCTGGGATTACAGATGCGCACCACCACACTCTCTATAGAAAATAAAAATACAAGATGCTCAGTTAGATTTGAGTTTTGAATAAACAACAAATAAGTTTTTAGTATATGTATGTCCAGTTGCGTGGAAAAGTTACATGTTTAGTATGTTCCAAGTGTCTATAAACTAGTGTAACCACATGGAAATCAGTGTAGAGATTTCTCAAAAACTTAAAAATACAAGTTCATTTGACTAGCTATTCCCCTTCTAGGTATCTTCTCAAAAGATTTAAAGAGGGCCGGAGATTTAGCTCAGTGGTTTCGCCGCCTGCTGTGTAAGTGCAAGTACCTGAGTTCAATCCCTGGCACCAAAAGATTTAAAGTAATTGTATTACAAGGATGTATGCATATCCATGTTTATTGGAGCACAATCTATAATAGCTAGATGTCAGAACCAGTGCTTATGGCTATCAATGGATGAATGGATAAGGAAAATGTGGTATTTATACACAATGGAGCACTACTTTGCCATAAAAAAGCTAAATTGAGGTATTCATAGGCAAACAGTTGCATCTTAGGTACATAATGTTAAATGAAATAAGTCAGGCACACAGTCTTAACTATGATGTGGTTTCTCTTATATGAGAAACTCAGATATACATATATATGTGTGTGTGTGTGTATATATATGTGTATATATACACATGAAGAGAGACAGAGTGCAGAATAGAAGATAGATAAATAGGAAGTGGGGAGAAGTTCAAATAACTCCCCAAATTATCTATTCTGTTGTTTAAAAAATATTTTAATACATGCAAATGGTAATTTGTTTCACTTATATTACTAGTTTCTTTTCTTTTGTTTATTGAAAAGAACACTTTGTCCTTCTGTTTCTTTCTTCTTTGTAAGAGAGAAACCTTTTTCGCCTATGACTTATACTCTGAATAACGTTTTGCCATTCTTTTTTTTTTTTTTTGGTACCAGGGATCGAACTCGGGTCCCTGTGCTTGCGCAGCAGGCGGCAAACCCACTGAGCTAAATTCCTGGCCCCATTTTGCCATTCTTTCAAGATCAGGATACACAATATATTAACCATTGTTACTCTCTAATTATCTTGTTATGAAATTTTGTTTTACTTTTTCATAGAAGTAAGAGTGTTTTTATATTTTCTTTATTAATATCTACTTGTATTATATTAACATGAAAAAATTCAAAAATATATCAAATGGGCATACTTGAGGTAAAAGCTTTTTGTAGGTTTACTTAAAATGCAAATTTACCTGGACATTTTGCATTTTACCTGGTAATCCCTCATGCAGAAAAGTGTCCTAGACTGTGAATTCCGGGCTTTTCTCCAACAGGATGGAACTTTCTTTGGTTTAGGAAAATTGTAAAGGAGGCATTATTGTATAATAGCATAGAATTTAGAAAAAAAAAAATCTCAATTCAAATCCCCTTTCTGATCAGCTGTATCATCATGGAGAAGTTATTTTCTTTTCTTTAAGCTTGTTCATTTATGTGGGTTATGGGAATGACCGTAACTACCTCATAGAGTTATTGTATGAAGCAAAGAAAATCTAAAATGATGAATATTCATGGAAGATAATTATCATTTTTATTACTAATTTACCCTTTTCCTCGGTGAAACCTTACAGTTGCCTTTAAGCCTCAGATTGAGCAAAATGATTCTCCTTGGTGATAGAGTTAGTGGGATCACAGTAGCTTGCTTTACTCGACAGCCTAAGAATGAACTGATTTTTGTAATGTTTGTCAAAGCCAAGCACACGGTGTCAATGAGGCAGTCTTGACCACACACCTTGTTCCTTTTACAGGCAGTGGACACACTGCTGTACCCTGCCATCAAGCTCAAGTACAGAGCACTGTGAGCTCCGACTCATTGCATCTTAAGGACAATGGCTGTTTCCTCTTCTACCCCCATGTCTCAGGCTGCTCTGTGTTGCACTCCTGTGAAAATGAGGTCAATCACCTCTCTCGGGGCTCTGCCTCTGCACCACTGCGCTGGGATTTGGTTCCTACCACTGTTGCTTCGCTAGCCACATTCAGAACACAGCACACTGTACAGTGGGCTTTTCTGTTTTGTTTCTTGGTTGTCTTATTTTGCTAAATTTATTATAAATGGAACAACCTGATGAGTACTCTTTTGTGTCTGGATTTCCTCCCTTGCTTTTACCCTTCCTTCTCAACACTGTATCTATGAAATCCCTCATGTTGCTGCACGTCGCAGTGTTTTATTTTTTTTCAAGGCCTGCCACCCCAGGGTGCACACACACCAGGCTGTGTGTGTATCTATTCAGCTGCGGAAGGGTGTTTGGTTCGTTTTCATTATTTCTCTATTGCAAATGGTGCTTCTGTGAGTATTCTGCGATGAGTTCGAATGACCGTAGGAACAGAATGATCGTGGGAGGGGGAGTTTTGTCACAGTGTTTGCAAACTTCAGTGCTAACGAGGCGTCACGCAGTTGGTACCAGTCTGCACCCCTACCAGCAGCGCCTGAATGGTTTCCCGTCCCATGCTGCCTTTACGCCCCACAATGTCACTCTCGTGGATGGTAACCTTTACGGGGGCTGGGTAATGTTTCCACAGTATGCTCTAGATACCATTTTTCTGAGAATAACAACTTGAGTACCTTTAAAAATGTTTACTGGCCATGGTGATTGAGTAGTTGTGTTCTTTTTTAGCTTTGCAAAGTGTGCGCTGGTCACTTTTTATCTTCGGCTGTGATCTCTTCTACTTGCACAAGTCGACTGAGACTGAACACTTACACACACACACACACACACACACACACACGCGCGCGCGCGCGCGCGCGCGCGGTTGGGGCCTTCATTACTTACAGACAGGCAGCAAAGGGGCAAAGGAAGTCTTGGATTTGTGAAAGCCGAGTCTTTCGAACACAGGAAAGCTGCTGGGGAGAAGCCTGCACTGCTACCCGCAGCTGAAGGAGCTGGGAAGCATCTGTCCTGGACCTTATCCTGGAGAAGATACATCACCCTCACACTGAGCACTGCAGACTTCCAGTCCAAGCAGGGCCTGGAGCGGAAACCAGAGCGGTTCTGGCCAGCTGCGCGTCTCAGGATGCAATGCTCTCAGCGCCTACTACAGTCACTCCGGGGAACTGCAAGTAAGAAAGAGGACAAGACTTGGCCAGGGCACCCCAGAACTCTTGTGGAGGGCTCTGCCTGGAGGCCAGTCCGAGCTTCTGTACGGCCCATCAGTCACACTCCTTCATCACCCCCTTGGCTGTATCTTGGACTGGGGGCCACTGAACAGCAGCCCTGCGGGGTCCCCAATCCAGATACCAGCCAGCCAGCGACAGCAGCTTTGCTCAGAGCTTGCTGAAATTACTCCAAGGACCCATCCTCAAACCTGCTCACCTGCTTACCCTTTCCTTCCTGCAGAAACTGCAGAAAAACGCAATCGGCCAACCCCGTCCTTCTGCCTCCTGACTGACGACGACCCTGGTGCCCTGCATGGTCCGTGTGGCCTGCTGTGTCCTTCCCCGGGAGCTGCGAGTGTAACAGCTTCCTCCACCTTCCCAGCCTTTGAATACGGTCACCCGGCGTGTGGTTCACGAGACCGTGTAATAATTTTGTTTTGATATTGTTTGTCAAACTCATATAGTGAGCCATATTTACTGTGCGTACCTATATTGTTGCATTTTTAGTGTTTTCCTGCCTCTCTGATCTCTGAGTTATTTTCTTGGACTCTTTTCTTTCCGTCCAAAGAACCTCCCAGAGCCTGGCTTTAAGGGTAGGTTTGCTAGTAACAGGTCCTCCGAGCTCTTCTTTTCTGAGGACGTCTCTCTTTCTTCGTTTCTTCAGCATAGCTTCTCCAGGCTTAGCATTTGTGGCTCACAGTCATTTTCTTCTTATTTCCAGCATCTATCCTGTCCAGACCAGTTATCTCCATCAGCTCCTGTTTAATTTGAAGAAATGAACACAAATGTAGGAATATTACATTTCTCGCTGAAATGGCCTACTTATATTTTAACATATGCCTAGCTCTCTGGTTCTAGCCTTAATTTTTGTATATTCATATAGCACTAGCTTAATGTTTGTAGGCATGTTTTCCAGTGTACTTTGAAACTTTCTATGTGTTTATTTTAGTTTCTTTCTTAGGTAGCTTACAGTTGGATGTTACATTTATCAAATTGACCTTATTAGTCTTTTCGTGAGAGGTTAGTTCATTTATGTTTAATTCAATGCAAATATAGTTGAGTTTAGATTACCCATCTTGCCAGCGTTTTTCTACCTTTCTCATCTTTTATTTGATCTATTTCTCCTTTTCTTACCTTCTTTTGTATTAAGCATAAATTCTTTGTCCTCTTGTTTTTTACTATGTTAACTTATGAATTGTTCTTTGTTTTATTTATTTATTTATTTATTTATTTTGGTACTGGGAATTGAACTCTGGTCCTTAGCTTGCAAGGCAGGTGGTGGAACCACTGAGCTAAATCCCCAGTCCTGTTAAATTTATTTTGGTACTGACCTCGGCAATTCCTACTGGTACTGCACCTCTGATATCCTTGAATGTTTTTGTTCAATTTGGCACGCACTGATTACGTAGAACACTTGAAATAAATCAGACACAGAAGGTTACATATTGCATGGTTTCACTTGTATGAGAAATTCCAAATATAAATAAAGACTGACACAAAAGGAAGATGATAGGAAACAGGAAGTCGCTGTGAAGATGGGAAGGAAGTTTGGAGAACTGGGGAGATGAGAGGGGGTGAAGGGAAGTAGAAATGATCCTGATATGGTATGTGTATATACCGATACCCCAGTAGCAGAATGAACCACAGAGAGACACAGTTGAAAGTGGAAACCCCATCCAGGGCCAAGACAGAAGGTGGATACAGCCTAGAGCTTCTCGACCTCAGTCCTGCCAGTCTCCCACTCCACAAGCCAAACCCACCTGAAAAGCACTAGACAACGGAGTCCAGGGAGTGTAATATTTAGGGACTGGTCCCCCAAATTCCAGAGAACAGCAATAGAAATGGATCAGAAAATAAGTAAGCAAATGCCCCCTCCATGCTCCTTTTGTATTATTTATTTTTCCATAAAACTCACAGACCACAGAGGAAGCTTTGAGGCTGGCTATGACATCTTGTACTCCCGGTCACACTGTCTTCTCCAGTATGCACTTCCACGGTTACTGTGTTCATTCTCTATGGCTGTGTAAAAAAGTAGTGCTTGAAACAACATGCACTGGCCCTGTCCCAGTCTCAGTGGGGTGGGAGTCTGCACCAGTCTTAGCTGGCGTCTCCATCAGCACCCATAAATGGATTGGCTGGGTTTCATCCTCATCAGTTCCACGAGGGAAAGATCTGCTTCTTAGCACCCCAGGTGACTCCCTGAGTTCATTTCCCTGCAGCTGAGAATGCATGGTGGCTGCTGCTTCAGGGCCAGCAGAGAGAGAGAGTCTATCTTCAGGAGGGTACCAGTCTCACTTCTAATACTTTCACTGATTGGCCAATCAATCCAGAATCATCTCCTACTTGATTAACTAAAATTAAACTGATTTGGGACCTTAATTATTCCAGAAGAATCCCTTCACCTTTTCCATTTAAATCTAAATCTAAGCCCCAGGGGTGACTTCCATAATATTTTAAATCTTTCCCACATTCAGTTTCGGAGATCGGGGATTGTGGAATAATAGACTGTAGACACCAGGTGACACGAATCTTGGAGGGTCGTTCTGCTTACCATGGGTACTCCCAAAATAGTCTTTATCTTTCCCGTAGAGGGGGGCAGTCTTTCAGAAGTGCTACCACTGAGGTCCTGCTTCCTTCTCTCAGTGAGGACTCTATTCCATAGTCTAGAGGAGATCAAGAGCCTGGCACAGAGCATGCACACCTTCTAATTTTTTTTCCAAGTTCCTTGGTAATAAGAGAAACTGCTAGAATTTCAGAAACAAGTCTTCACAGTGCACCACTGAGTTGTTCAGGGCCTGGAAGGAGATGCATAGTTAAAATGATTATTTCCAATGATTGTGAGGGAACCCATCAAAAGTAGGCATATGTAGGAGGTGTACTAAGAGCACAGGAAAAGTATTGAACTTCTTTCACTGTGCTGAGCATTTTCTTTTGTGAAGATCAACAGTCCCTGCCATTACAAGTTGACATCCATGAAAGACAACGCTTTAGAACAGAAATACTGTCAGCCAAGGGACTCTCAATGTCTTGGGGAATTGGTGGGAGATGAAACTCACCATGTCAAGATTCCCTGGTCATGTCCAGAGGCTGTGCATTGTGACAGTTATGATGAAAATTTGTCAGATTTCTGGCCCTGACTCTGTGACTCATCATAGCTGGATTTTCTTAAGCTCTTTGGGCCAACTTCTTCATCAGTTAATGAGTAGTTAATTCCAAGGTTGCAAATTCTAACATCCTGTGTTTCTTAAAATAAGTATGGATGTACTATTTAGGTGATTTAGAGTTCAGAATACTCAGTTTTCATGTGTTAAAAACAGGATTTCAAGAATGTAGTGTATTGTCAGCTGGAAATAAGTAAAAAATTACAGAGTCCCTCTGTCTAAGCCCCCATTAACTGGACTGTACACAGACAGTCCTCCCAGCACTCATGTGAAGAATGACAAAGTCTACTGTGTGGAGTTGAAAATTTCCAGTTTTTGCCTCTTCTGCTGAGAAGCTGGAGTCCCCACCTGACTGTACAATTTTAAGACAATCTTTCTGCCTTAGGATTTTGCTTGCCTTAGGATCAAAGGCAGTGTTTTCCCTGCTCTTTAAGAGCTCTGTGTATTAAAACAGTTTTGAAAGACA
Source organism: Heterocephalus glaber (assembly GCF_000247695.1). The sequence continues at coordinate 5,060,195 of NW_004624740.1, read as the reverse complement.
ACAATCATTGTTCTCCTATTGAATGCTCAACTGAGAGAAATTGCTTTTAAATCAATTAGGAGATTCTAGTTTTGAAGCTCAGCAATGTTTTAGGCAAAAGAGTGCTCAAGAAAACCCCAGGGACCCATCCCATAATACATGCTTTCAAGCTTGCATGCAGTGAGGTAACTCTAAACTCAAAACCAGTTACTTACAGAGGAAAATGAAAGGGCTCTTTGGAGGCAACATGCCACAGACCAGGTAGTTACTTTAGAGGGCTTTTCCTCCAATATTTCCAATAAAAAAGTCCACAATTCTGCTTTGAAGGAAATATTGCTAACCTAAATCACAGTCCATGATAGAGGACCAAAATTGCACTTTCCTGGTTGTTTCTTCTATTTGCATTTAATGGCATGGGAAAACTTCATTCAGAAGCCTCTGGTGAGATTTCCTGCCTTAGCTGGTGTTTTTGACTGAATAAACACACACACAAGTTTTGAAACCCAGTTAATGGTCCTCATAATGGTGCTGTCGGAACTCAGTGGATGGTCACTTCTTTCATGACCCAGAATTTGAAGATTCAACACAAGAAAGGCAAAATCAAGGGGTTGACTGTGCTGCAGAGTATAGCAAATAGGTGAGTCATAACTGTCTCATGAAAGTGATTGGTGTTAGTCCTGTAAGTGGGTTCAATATCATCTACAGTTCACATCTCTGTGGAGCCTGTTGCTTGTTTTAGGACTAGGCTTATGGGAGAGTGCAATAATACATTTGTTCAACAAATAAATTTGCAATATGACTTTGCCAATGAAGAAATGAAGGCTCAGGGAAATTAAATAACTTCCTTAATGTCCCACAGCTGTGAGCTAGCAGGGAGAAGCATTGAATCTAGACATTCTGATTTTATATATTGTATTCTTTCCCTTGCACCTTGGTCAATTATTTCTACACTTTGCAGATATTCATTTGTTTTGCAAGCTAATTTATAATGCCACTATTAGTGGAATAAAAATCAATTTGGTTAACATGCTTGCCTAAAGAATTTCTGGGATTTTTTTTTTTCAGTGCAAAATATTCTTGAATAGCAAAGAATCCCTAGCATGACCTCAGGAGTGCATGTGAGCACAATCCACAATGAATAGAAACTCTATGGGGAAAAAGCAGACAGGTCAGAGCTGAACATAAATTTTGAAATTGATGTGCTTTATTAAGAAATTTCAACAAGAACAAGCATGTGCCTTTATAGCATCAATGAAATGATCACGTTATTTTCCCTTTGCCTGTTGACTTATCAGATATTAGGTTTCACAATTTAGAAGTATTAAGGAGTTGCAGGACCATCTGAAAATGAATTTCAGACACTGCCCAGACTCTAGGGCACCATGGCAGGGTCTACTGTCCCCTACCTATCCTTCCACTCTTCACTTTGTCCTTGTGAGTTTTTTTTATCTCAAAAGCCACAATTTCAGACTTGTTTGAAGAACCTGCTATCTGGCTACTGGAACCTACACCAGCCACTTGGCAGAAGCACAGAAAGTGCAAATGCTTTGAATTTCATGTTCATGTGGACAGCACGAAGCCAGTGCCTTGCTGCTCAGGGACCACACTGGGACCATATGGGTGACCCAACCTAACCTGCACACTACCAGTCCTTCACTAACCACAGCTGCAACTCCTTTCTGCCACCAAGGAGACATGTTCATAGACTCTGGGGGTTAGCATGTGGAAATTGGATGGAGGGGCATCTTGTTTACCACAGCACCTACACTCATAACTGTGGTTGACCTATCAAGATTTTATGTGTGTGTTCTTTGTCTAATATTGATATTCAAGTAATAGCATTTATTGAGAAAATTGTTCTTATTCCTTGGTCTAAAATAATTTATATTGTAGAAATTGATCATTCCCAGGCAATGTGAAAAAATCTGCTATAAAACCAAAATGAACAGACAACTTTGGAAAGCTGCATCTTAAAATTTAAAATATATGAATAAATAAAACAAAAATCTCACCACTTTTTTCAATTATTTCTAGATTCTTTTTTTGTATAACATTTTCCCTTCTCTGTGTGTCAGTTATGGAAATATATTTTACAAGATTGCTTACATAAAAATTTCTCAGTTCATTTGCATAGCATTTTACTGATTATTTGGTTTCTTTTTCAAAATCTTCTCCATGTCCACTTTTCTTAATGTTATTTTTTTCTGCTTTCATATTGTATATGAAAAGTTTGTTTATACACTTTTAAAAGCTTTTGATTAATCAACTACTTTGTTTTCTGTTTTTTAAAATTTTAACTATCTTCAATATAATATATTTAGGCTGTTCACTTTATGTTTTCTAGAATTAAATGTTTAGCTCATATTTTATATTACATTATGTTTAGGTTCTATTTTATATTAAATGATGATTTATATTATTATCTAAAGCTAGGATCATTCATTTCATGCTGCTCTTTAACACTTCTTTGATATTTTTCATATTTGACATTACTTGTGATAATTATAGAATTTTATAGATATATCATAAGAAAATCAATCTTTAAATATTGGACGTTGAACTATTCACTTCTTTTGTTGGAGGTCAAATTCAGGAATATTCACTTTTTAATCTGGAAAATACTGTGATAAACAAATAGGCATGTGTGTGTGTGTGTGTGTGTGTGTGTGTTTGTGTGTTATTTTACCCAAATTTCCTTGGAAAGGAAGAAATTGTCCAAGTGCTGGGGAAATGCACATTCTCCTTTCCCAGGCAAGACACAAAGAGGCTACCAGAGGATCCCAGCTCCTTTCCAGCAGCTTCTGACCGGGACCCGCTCCTGTGCAGCCCAGAAACTCACAAATGTCCTCTGGAGCACTAATGTTTAGGGCCCTCAGATGCCGGTGGCCCAGTCAGCCCTTGTGACTTCCACCTCCTCAGCAAGGGCTCTGTCCTGGGCCCAGTGTGACCCTCAGCTGTGCAGAATGAGTTCCAGGGAAGGCCTGTCAGAAAAATGCTCCCTCTCTGAAAGTTTAGTTCATCTCATCCTTGTTACTTACTCTTTCCAGTAACTTTAACTGGACGTCGTCTGTATGTCAGAGATGGTGCAAGTCCCAAGTGTACAGAAAATACTTACATGCTCTTAAAGGAGTCAAAGACAAGGACTGAAATCAGGACAGTAGAAGGTAATGCTAAGGAGAGACCCAGCAGAGGAGCTGTGGCTAAGCACAAAGCCACGAATTCCTGGCATTAGCGTACACATTTGCATCCGACCCAGGAAAGCATGCTAATAATTGAGGCGTATGTGAGGTTGTATTATCACCGGGGTGTTGTTTTCTCAAAGCAGTGTTTATCCTTGAGGGTGTTGACAGAGTGCAGAGGAGGAAGGGAAGCTGGCTGACAAGTTTGCCTGAGAAAGGACGAATGAAAATGAAGTGCAAAACAAACACGGAGGCCCTGTCTCCCAGAGCTTCCAACACTGCTATAGAGAAGTCTATTTTCAAAACCTCACTTGAGTCTCTGAGTCAACAAATACACCATATTTGTTGACTATTTGATGCCTTTCCTACAGCCCTGAGGACCGTGTGCATGTGCGTGCATGTCTGTGTGTGTATCTCTGTGTGTGTGTGTGTGTGGGGAATTTAGGGACTCTGGCCACATCTCTGCAGGCAGTGCCTTGCACAGAGAGGCAGTGTGGCATGGAAGTCAGAGCCCTCTGCTGCCTAATACTGCGGTGGGCTCTGCAGGGACAGGAGCTCCAGGCCTCCTCTGCCTTTTCTTTTCTCGGCTTCACAGCTCATAGCAGTCACCTTGTGTGCCTGGGCCATGATAAAGCTCCGATGAAACCATGACTCTGACACTGGCGCTGTCTCCAGGACATGTCAGCACTGCACAGGCTGCATTCCAGAGCGCTGCTAGTAACTGGGCTCCGCGGTGGCCAGGACCCTTGCCGGCCATTTCAGGGGGACCGCCAGACACACTCTCGCTCTCCCTTCTTCCCTCCATCATCACTTGGTGAGAGCCGCCAGAGCTGAGTTGCCATAATCCCCAGTCATGCAGCTCTGCGGGGCCTCGCTGCACCCCAGTAGCTGCAAACACGGGCGGCCCTAGAACGCATGCTGCAAGCTGTCTGTTTTTGCACTGTCTTAAGGTTTTCTACTAAGGATCCCTGTGGAAGGTACTCTTTCCCCCCCATTTCTTGCCTAAAATGGGCTGTGGCAAACCCTCTTCCTGAAAACCCCAACACCAATGAGTTCGTGTCTCAGAAAATGTTAACATTCTTCAGACTCACCTATTGCCCTGTGTCTTGCAGACTCCAAGAAGTAGTAACTGACTTAGACACCTTTAACTCCCCTTAGATGTCTTAGTCTGTTTTCAAGAAAAGTCTTTCATTTATTTATTTTTTTTTTGAGATCGGATCTTGCAATTTTCCCCGGTTGGCCTTGAACTTCTGAGTTCAAGCAATCCTCCTGGCTCAGCTTCCTCTGTAGCTGGAACTAAAGGCAGGTGCCACTGTTCCCCAGATTCCTGGTGAGACAGGAAATTGAAGAGCTTCCCCAACTCCTTTGGGCAGGTTCTACAGTGGCCTGGGGCTTCTGATGTGTGCCTAGGCAATATTTACTATTCTGCTCACGCATAGATATTTTGGTTCAGATTGGAAAAGCATGGAATCTACCGAGCAGTTCAGAGAAGTGTGATATTTTCATAATGTCAGTTCTCCACTCAGGAATGTGGCTTATCTCTCTAATTAGAGAGTTTCTTTAAAAAAATCTCACAGTAATTTCTCTATGATTTTTATAGAGGACTTAGAATTATTATTACACAAAATATCTGGGACTTACTGTAATTTAATTTTTAAATTATTTTCATAGGTAGCTAGAAGTACCTTTGATTTTTTTATTTTGACTATCTACAAATTTGCTACTCAGTAATTCTGCTTTTTGGTCGATTATTTGTGCTTCACAATTCTACAGTCCTATATCTGCAAATAATGCTTTTGCTTTTCAAAGCGTTTGCCATTTCTCTTTTCTCAAGCCTTGGTAGGAACTCTAGCAATGTGTGCGTTAGGGCTGGTGAGGGCTTCCTCGCTGAAGTGCAGAGCTCAGGGGTACAGCTTTCAAGGTTTCCCCGTCAAGCACCTAAAACTGTAAAAGAACTTATTTACAGCACCACCTGTTCCAGGGGCACCACACCTGAACGCTGTGTTTCACCACACTATTTCTGAGCAGCTGTGGCTGTTTAAAAACCATCAGCTTGGATGGATTCCAGAAAACCAAACATTTGCTGGGCCACTGGCGAATGCATAAATGAGATGCTGCCCGCCAGTGTACAGACGCCTGCCTGCGCTCTGTTCTTTCCCAAGTGTTAGCTTTTAATGTGTTCTTGGGTTCCATCATAAAACACTGCTACCAGCAGCCGTGCATCTGGGAACAAAAGTTGATCTCCTTCCTGAACCCATGCAGCCATGTTCTTCCCTTTCCTGCGTTCTCTAACCTGGTGAGTTACCAAACTCAATTCTTCCTTTTCTTTTTTAATTTTGGAAAGAACTATAAATTTAAGAGTTATTAATATGAATTGACTGAATTTTATCAAACGTTTTCTCCTGTAGTATTTTTGTATTTTTCTTTTCTGTGTGCTAATATTTTTTGTTTGCTATTATTGTGTGTACCTTTGCTTGCACATGGAATGGGTTTATTGTGTTGTGTTTGTTGGAGAATATTCACCCCTTTCCAGCTTTCTGGAAGGGTTGGTTTTCACTGGAAGGATTTATCCTTAAATATGTGGCACTGTTTGTCAAGAACACTATGCGCTGCTGTAGTTTCTCTGTGGAAAGATGGGAGACATGTTCAATAACTAATTCTCTTTCTTCAACGGTTAGATGATTTTTCAAATTATTTATTTTTTCTTAAATTTTAGTTTTAATTTTTATTCTTTACAGCTAAAATTGCTAATTCTTATTGTAAGTTTATTCACACTGAAACTAGTGAAACCCAGAGATACCTAAACTCAAAGAACAGCATGTTTTTAGGAAATATCTCTAGAGTCTGTTCATGTTTGGTTCAACATAAACTTTCAAGATCAGACGTGACCAAAAGGAACCACTCACCTGGCCAATGGCCTTCTGAGGGCAGAAACTCAAAATATCTCTGGGTAAACCTAATTCTCCACCTCTGAAAAGGGGCATGTGCCCCATGGAGGGGCCCAATGATTGTCTATCTACTACTGTGCAAAAGAACCCCAAAACTACAGCTCACCATCTAATCAACAGTCAGCTGCTTCCTTCTCCTGTCCACAAAACCCCTCATTGCCAGCCTCACTACCAGCCTTCTGGCTCCTCGACAGTCAGCTCTTATTAAAGCTTTTCTTTGCAAAGGTCTAGCGCTTCACTATCAGCTTCTATGCACACCAGGCAGAGAGACCTTGCTTGTATCAATCCTATCTTTCAAATATCTGCAGAATCACACTTGAAGATATTGCAACATGAAAAGTTGGAGGAGAAGAGGAAGGATCAGCAAAGGAGGCTAAGGAGAAGCAATGAATGAGAGTAGAAAAACAAGCCAATATGGTGTCCTGGAAGCCAAGGAAAGATACTCCACCCATGAGAAGAGTAAGATCAGTTGTGTCACACACAACTATGATACAGACCAAGAATCGATGTGGGAGTCAGCAGTGCACAGAGCACACGAACAAGAGCAGTGTTAATAGAATGAGGGAGGAGTGGAAGGCAGAATATGTGGTTGGAATTGCAGGTGATATGGAAAACTCTAGGACATGGTGAAGATGTTATGTTAAGTGAAATAAATCAGGCACAGAAAGATGAGGGCTGAATGACCTCACTCAAGGGGTGAAATCTAGAAAAGTTGGTCTCACAGAAGGTGACAGTGGCATAGCGGTTACCTGACGTTGGAGAGAATTGGAGGAGGGAGGCTGAGGGGAGCATGATGAGGGGGACAAAGTCACTGATAAACGGAACATGTTCAGGGGGTAAAAACAGGAGGAAGGCATCCCATATCTCAGAATAACTAGAGAAGAGGGCTTTGCATGTCCTCAGCACAAAGAAAACCTTCACGTTTAAAGCGACACTTACGCTGACAACCCTGATTTGATCACTGTTCTCTATACATAAATCAAAACTTCAAATTGTACCTCCTAAATATTTAGAATTGTTAGGTGTCAATCAAAAATAAAGGAAAAAATAGCATGGAACTCAAGGAGTTTTTCTAACAAAGCAAATAGAACAAGGAAGGAATAACTGGAGAAAAAAGTTGAAATGTTTTTCCAGATCATATTTTTAAAAATAAATAAATAAATAAATTTGTGTCCTGATGTGATTAATATGGTAGAATTGAAAAAGAATCAATCATTCTAGAATTATATGGGCAATTGCCAAAGAATGCCCTTCAAGGAGAAGGAGAGATATGTGTGGGTTTGAGCCTGAAATGAACTTGTTAGCAGTTAAATTTGAGCCTTCTTCCTCCTAGAAAAAGGCCCTGCATTGGAAGGTTGTTGCGATTTTTACAGTGAAATGAAAAGCTCGGACATTGGCTGGGAGAGAGAGCATAGGGCCAGGGTTACCTACCGATTTGAAAGGTGACAACAACTTACAAAAGAGTTATCCCAGAGCAGGAAAGGATGAATTATCCAGAAAATGTTTTATGATCACAGGCAGGGAAGGAGTAGTTGAAGTTCTGTGGTCATGAAATTTAAATGAGCAGGGTCCTGGGACGTGCATTTCTCTAGGGGTGGCATAGAAGGTAGAGTTGGATAAAACTCAAGTTGAAGAGTTGAGATTTTGGCATGTAAGATTAGAGAAGTTGCCTGATTTGGGCCAATTACCAGTAATACTCATGTTCTTTTGAACCATTAATATATGAAGTCTTTACTTTTACATTACCTAATATTATTTTCCTTTGTTTTCAGGTTTGCCTTTTATTTTCATGCACTTGACCATCCTTTAATTATTAACCATTTTATTGCAGTTTTTTAAGAACACATATATCTTGTACCTTGTACAAAACACACAGTGATGCACTCTATCATTTGCACCCATGTTATTTGCTATAATTTGGATCCTAAGTGTCCCCCAGAGGCTGGAGTCTTTGTCCCACAGCATAATTGGGAGGTGGTGGGACCTTTAAAAGGTGAGGCTCAGTGTGAAATTTAAGTCACAGAAGGCATGGCCTTGAATAGGATTGTGAGTCCTCCTCCTTCGCACCCAGCCTCAAGTGAATGGGTCTCCTCCAACACATACTCACACTGTCATGGAATGTGTCACCATGGGCCCAAAGCAACTGCACTGGAACCTCTGAAACTGTGAGCCACAATAAATCTTTCCTCCTTATAAGCTGATTATCTAGTTACTTGTTATAGTAATGGAAACCTGGCGGACACATCTTCCATTCTTTGTTCACATCCTATTTTATGCTACCTTGCTTTAGTCTTCTTGGGCCTCAACATTATTTTGAAGATTATAACTCCAATGTTTATCCTGGGATGGTTTCAAAACATAATTGCGACTTTGTTTTGAACAGCATTAAAAATAAAGATATTTTGGGCTGGGGATTTAGCTCATTGGCACAGCACCTGCCTCGCAAGCACAAGGTCATGTGTTCGATCCCCAGTACCAAAATAATAAAAAGATATTTCAACACACGCTTCTCAGAGTAACGGGAAAATCTATCATTCTGTGCTGTTTATCTCCTTTCTCTCAAGAGGTATTGTTTCGTATTTTTACTAATATAGGATTTTCATGCCAGGTGTTTATTAGATTTTTATAGTCTATATTAATGAGATTTTAAAGCTTATTACTTAAAAAGTAATACATTTCTTCCAAACTTGAGCCATATGTAAGTCACATAGATTTTTCTGAATTCTTTTTGAGGTACTAGAGGTTGAATCCAGGACCTTTGTACTGAGATACATCCCCAGACCTTTTTGGATTTTTTTATATGAACATAGGTTGCCTGAAATCAACTGAAAAAGCAGGTGGAGCATGAAAGCGGTCTATGCTGGCCCTGATGTTATCTTCCTGAAACAACAGTAGTTTGACTATATGAGGGTTCTTCCACCACCTAAAATGGATCACATGACTAAGACACTGTATCATCTTGGTTTATAGGAATAGGATAAAGTTTTCTCATTGTTCATGAACCTTTCTCAGTTTACCCTGAAGTATTTGAATTTGAGGTGCTCTTGTGAATGAGAACTCACATATTCTAGCTGATTTTGGGGGGGGGTTCATCATGATGCTATCACTTTTATATATTTATCATATTTGCACTGTTTTATTGAACTTTTTTCTAACAGCATCTGTTGTTTATTGGAGCCAAGTTCAATAGCACTGATAAGTATTATTGAGATGAGATTGAATTTCAGATTAGGAAACTCTTAGCCATCTCCATCTGGAACTTAAGATCTCCTGTATGCCGAATGTGAAAGCCACCTTTGGAAGGGCAAGGGGAAGCGGCTTCCTTTGGACTCCCTGGTACACACTGCTAGGTCTTATTCTTGGAGAACGAAATGGAAGAACACGTGGTTGGCAGTGATCACTGAACCCGGTCGCTGATGACTTGGACAATATTGCTATGTATTTTATACACAGGAAATCTATTATCTTCAACAATATTTTTTTTTTTTTGTACTGGGGATTGAACTCAGGAACTTGCGCTTGTGAGGCAGGCTTGGTGCCACTGAGCTAAATCCCTGGCCCTTCTTCAAGTTTTTGTTAATATCATTTTATATTTTTTTCTAATTTATTTACATCAGTTCTTTAAAGTGCTGGCTTTACCATTTATCTTACTACTTTTTAAATTTGAAAACCTCAGAATTATCTAGGTAGGAAAGATGAACTGTCTGGTACAAAAAATGGAATATTCTAATTTATATTTTCACCACGTAAGTAAACACATAAAAAAGTAAAAGCCCGTCTTGGTTCTCAGATCTTGACATTGCCAGCAGCATCCCTGTAGCAGAAGTGATTTAAGACTGGGAGAATGAAGTTAATTTCAAACACAATATACATGGAGTTGTATGCTTCTATATGTGCTCAGGACCTGATCCTGTGTACCAAAGTAAAAACTTAAAACCAAGATTGCCCACCTAAATTGTATGTTTTGTGGGAGAATGCAGTAGAATTAAAAAAATATATATATGTTTCTGGGGTGGTCAGTTAAGTTAGGTATGAGGAAGTCATAAACTAGGGGGAGAGTAGGCCAATTGGATAAGGGGTAGATGATCAAAGCATGTTATGTGCAGGTACAGATTTGCCAAAATGAAAACCATTAATCTGTATAGCCAAAAAACAAAACAAAAACAAAAACAGTGAAAACAAGGAAAACCATCAGTGGCTTCTTAATTCCAATTTTCAGAATGTATGTTATTAGCCGAGTTTCTTCTCCAGGTTTTCTCTCTCTCTCTCTCTCTCTCTCTCTCTCACACACACACACACACACACACACACACACACACACACATGCTGTTTGCAAACTCATTGCTCTTCTGATTGAGCTGCCTGAGCTGATGCTGTTCAGGAGACCTTGATTTCATAGCTCTGACCAGCTGCACATTTCGGTATCACACAAAATCCAGGAGGCTTGCTGAAGTGCCTGTGCTATCTTCTGCCAGAGTTTCATCGTACATTCTGCACCTTGCTGCTCCAGGGCCTTCCCGAGAGATTGGGATGGTCATTTCCCATGTGATCCTGGGTCCCAGGTTCTCGGTAGCTGCCAGGGTGTTGGGCTACCTGAGATCTACTACATGTAGGACGATTGATGTGTACCAGCTGTAACCCCATTCCGAGCCTCTCCGGGTTCGGTTTAGGAATGGGTAATGGTCAGTGACAGTGAGGCAGGAGCTGCCTTAAAACAGAAAGAATTTGGGGGTGAACTAGCCAATGTTTTTCCAGCCTGAATAAACAGCCCAGAGAACCTTAAGAGCACCATGGAGGGATAATTTATTCAGCCCTCTCACTGTGACAGAGACAGTGCATGGCTTTGTCATGTGACTCTGAGTGAATTAAGATTTTTCTCTAACCACAGCGAGACATATTCTAACAAATTCAGAAAAATGTGATTGAATAGAGTTAGTGTGTTAACCCCAGGGAGATTTCTGCTAAATACTAATACCGCCTTCTATACACACATTCAGATTATTACATAAAATTAGGGTTCATAAACACTTTCAGAATCATGCTTCGCTATTTAACTTTACTTTCTGATAATCACACTAACATGTATGCTTTTGTTGTGAACAATTTGGCTCACAAGTAGAAGCGTTTGGCAAAATTTTGTTTTTGTTTGCCTGTGGAATGAATTACGTTTGTGAACCACAGTACCACTGTACTCAATTTTAGGAATTGCTGACAGTTGCCTTCATGTCTTCCTAAATAAATGTCACTTTCACAATTTCATTGTATAGTTGGCCTTTGGTCTGTACCAGAATACTTATATATACATATATTTTCCACCAAAAAATTTATACATCAAGAAAAGAAAAACTTGTATAAGTATTTTAATACTAAATTTATTGAGACATTATGAGATTAAGACAAGGTGCCTTTGGACTGTACAATTACTAGACGTGCTCAAAGTGGTGGCCACTAGCTTCTAGACATTTATTAGTACAGCAAACTGCTGTAGTATGTATACAGTTTTTGAGCACACTGTATGTATTTTAAATTTTTCTAGTAGCTTCTTTAAAAAATAAAAGCAAGCAAAATTAGTTTTAAAAATATATTTTTCTTTAACTCAGTATGCACAAAATGTTATCATTTGATTATATAATCAATATAAAATATTTTTTACATTCCTTTTTGCACACTGTGACTAAGAAGTTATGTATGTTATTTCGAGGTGGATCACTCACGTTTCAAGCGTTTAGCACCCAGTGGTGAGCAGTAGCTACCTTGTGGGAGATTGTAGGTCAAAGTCATTACACCTGAAATACTTACCTGATGGAGAAAACACCAATAGAGTGACTTGGTGCATACAGGAAAGATTCATGTTGCTTTCAACTGAGATGCTTGTAGCAGGAGGATACTCCAGGGCCACTTAGTGTAAAATGGGTGCATGCTTTTCCATTTCACCCCATTAAAATTCAGCAGATGGGACATAAGTGAGTCACACATGGTGGCATTGATTTATGCTATTTGTGCTGCTCAAGCAGGGCACACATTCTTAACTCTGAGGAAAAGTAGTAAGATCCCATTTTCTCATAAGCTAGAGAGTTGCTTTACCCACCGTGCATGTTTTTAGTAGCCAACAAAATCACCCATTGGGAAGAACCAGAGAAACTGTGAAATAGCTGTTAGCTAAATTATTAGCTGAAGCATATACAGAATGAATATATACGTCTACCATGTATATGTGGGTCCTCATGAAGTCACATTAGCTGACTTTCCTGGAATATTGCCGTCCTATTACTGATGGCCTGCTGAGACTTCAACTCAGAAGCCCTTGACAGTCCCTGTATTTACTGTAATGTAGGATAGAGTTTATAGCTTTTCTCAGAAGGAAAAGACAGCTCTGCCCACTATGGGAAGCCTTTGGATGGACATGAGCCCCTGGCATCTGCTGTGCATCCTCAAGCATGTAGCTGTTACACTTATACCTGTCCCCTTCACTAATTTTTGTTTCCTGCCTGGCTTCTGGAAGCAAAGAGAACTCAAGTTGGCACTGTCACCAGTTCATCCCCATAAACTCTTTACTATTTTGATCAGAGGTAACATACAGATAGTCAAGAGTCTGTTAATGGCTGCATTTTTTTAAAATGTAAAGTAGAATGAATACTTCTCTATCTTCCTCTGCTTTCCATTCCTTTCTGTAAAGGTGTGAGCATCATTGTGGTTTGGGGAGTCAGGAGTATCTTCCCCTGAGGGCAGAGGACAGAGAATGCTGATGTCTTCCTTAGGCACATTGTGGTGAAGGAAGGAGTTAGTCTCCCTTCTGGAAGAAAGAGCATTATAATTTGTGGGTTCATTTTTTAAAAAGAGATTACAGTTGCTAATATTGGTACAACATTGTGCAATTTATAAATTATGGCCAATTGTTGCATTTACTGTGATCAAGTAATATGGTAAATGTTTAAAATTTTCTTTAAAAGTTTGCAATAAAAGACAGACTGCCAAATAGTCCTAGACAAAACTGGCTTTCCACATGAAAAAGACTAAACCTAGACCCATATCTCTCACCATGCACTAAACTAAAATTGAAATGAATCAAAAATCTAAATATAAAAATAGAAATAACCTATTGGAAGATAGACTAGGTAAAACTCTTGAAGACATAGGTATAGGCAAAGATTTTATGAATAAAATCCTGATCCCACAGGAAATATTACAAAGAAGGAACAACTGGGATCACATCACACTGAAAAGCTTTTGAACATCAAAAGAAACCATCAACAGAGAGAAAAAACAACCCATAGAATGGGAAAAAACTTTTTTACCAGGTATTCCGCAGACAAAAGGCTAATATCTAGAATATATAAAGAACTAAAATAAAAAAACCCAGATTCTCCAGATTTAAAGACCCAATCTAAAAATGGGCATCTGAAATGAACAGATATTTCTCAGATGGAGAGGTACAAACAGCAAATAAATATATGAAAAATACTCAACATCACTGGTCATTTGAGAAATGCAAATTAAAACAACAGAGATTTCATCTCACTCCAGAAAGGATGGTTGTTATAAAGAAGTCAACCGATAACAAATGCTAGTGGGGGCTGTGAGAAAAAGGAACCCTGCTCCACTGCTGATGGGAGTGTAAATTGGTACAATCACTATGGAAATCAGTATGGAGATTCCTCAAAAAACTAAAACTAGAGGTTCCATTTGACCTAGTTTTTCTCCTTCTGGGGATCTTCCTGAAAGAGATAAAAGCATCATACCACAGTGATATATGCACACTGATATTTATAGCAGCACAATTTATCATAACAAAATCTTGAAAACAGCCTATATGCCCATTAACAGATGAGTGGATAAATAAAATGCTTTGTGTATACAGTGGAGCGCTACTCTGTCGTAAGGAAGGATAAACTTGAGACATTTTTTGTACAGTAGTTGATCTTCAGACCATAATGTTAAGTGAAATAAATCAGACACAGAGACATGGTTTCTCTTACATGAAAAATGCAAAGTATAAAGAATTTAAAGAGAGAAATAGAAGATAGATAATAGGAAATGGGGAGATAGATTTTTTGCCAATAGGAAGGGAACCAAGACATGGAAGGGAGAGGGAGAGAAAGGAAGGGGACATAGAAAGAAGTAAGATGTGTTATGTATATGCACTAGTTTCCCAAGAGGAGTGTAGTCATTACGCACTGCAAACATACACTAATAAATATTTAAAAATAGATTGACTTTCTCACCATGTCTTTAGGTTTGTGGTTTACCCACTCTATGCAGCTAAGGTGAACTTGAGGGAGCTAATCTCTTACAGAGGAGAAAAAGTCAAATAGCCCCAGAGCAGGGGACTGGATCTGGGTTTCCTTAAATGAGTTTTTAAGGGAGGACAAAGAGCTTGCTTTGGAAGATGCCATTTCTGAAGTCTCACCATTGTGGAAGGAGCCAACAGTGACTTCTCATGAAAGCCTACATATCCACGGTCTGTCATTTATGGTCCTGTTGAGTCGCATGTCAAGTGTACCATCATGATCAGAAAGCTCTAGGAGACAGGAATCAGTATCAAGAATTTGTCGATGAGGACATGGAGCTCCCACAGTCACCCCAAAACTTAAGTGGCTCAGTGCAACCGACCTTGGCCACTGGACTCTGAAAAGTGACAGCTACACATTCATTCTCCCATGCCTGATGGACAGCTCTGTGCTTGCAGCTTTTCGATTTCTCTTGTTTGCTCTTTATTATTCCAATGCTCTCCACTCTTGAAACTTCATCGGACCTCTCTGATTAAGGATACCTAAATCACAGGATCAGAATCTGTCAAGAAGCTGCAGATTGATTTTCTTGCTACTGGAGCAGAAAACACACTTTCTTTTTCCCATACAGATTTTGCAGGCAGGGAAGCTGTGCAGATAATAAATTATTGGCACATTCAGACTGTCAGTGACAACTCTGGGTAATACACAGACTCCAGGTGTGTTGTCTATGATCTTCCAAAGATGCAAATTAAAAGCATATTTGCCTTATCCTGCAGCTCTGGTGTTCCATCACTGCATGTCATTCCAGCCCTCTGATAGAAAACCGTAGGAATAGTATGAGAAGAAATTCCAGATTGGGAAACTCTTAGAACTTAATTTAACACATCCTCCATACAAAGAGTGTGGTGAAGAAGCTGTTTTACCACAAAATTAGTCAGGTAAAATGGGGTCAGGGATTTCAGGGTCTTATGGTCTACAGCCCCAGAGTACCCCTGCCCTTGGGGAGATGGAAAACCACTTCTTGCTATTTATGGGGCGATAATCACATGGAAGTGTCCAGTGGAACACCAGTGTTGATGAATGGCTCTTTTCCTCATCTCATTTTTCTCACATTAGGGACTTTCCTGGAGATTCTTGGAACATTCCTCCCCTTGGGACTGTCTACTGGGCTTTGACCACCATATTTACTTTCCCTGAAAAGTACTTAGAAATAAAGAGCATGCAATGTCCTCTAACTTCCTGTTTCTTTCTCCAAAGAGGAAGGTGTGACAACACAGGGGAGTAGGGTGCTGTGGTAAAAGCCCCCTTTTGCATGTGATCTGCTTTGTCCACACCCCTCAACCAGCCTGACAACAAGCAACAGGCTTCCATAGGAAATCACTCTATTTTTTTCTCCATTGGATAAAAGCTAAAGCTGCCATGGTCCTCAAAAAAGCTGCCTGGATTTGTGTGGCTTTTCAACTAATATCCAACTAACCCTAAATAAATACTACATCCCACAAAATGTCTTAGGGAAGAAGAGCAAAGTGTCTATTTTTGTCCCATTTTAAGTCTCATTTTCCAGATTGGCTTCCTCATCAACAGTGATATTTTTATTCTCATCTGTTTCTGGTTTTTGCCTGTGATTCTGAACATAACGGAAGAGAAAATGTGTCAATTATAGTGATCTAATATCTTGCTAGTATATGAGAAAGAACAAAGTATTGTGAAGGAAAGTGAGCCTTCCAAGAGTCCATTATGGTCCAGGGACCAGGTTTATCTCAGGCAACAAGAGCTTTTCAGGATCTTGGAAATGGCAGTCATTAAGCAATATTGATAGTAATATATTAGATAGATTAATAAGCAGTGAAAGGTAGCATTTCTGGATATCTCACTCTCTAGGACACATGTCCTTCTCATTTGGGGATGCCTAAATAGCTTTCCAGCTGGAGACAAAGATGGCACCATGACTCTGGACTAAAGGCAAAGGCAGTACAATGCATGGTCCCATTGGCCCACATTAGTAATATGGCAGGCTGTCAAATACTTGCCAAAGGGTGGATTATCTCCAATAATGCCACAATGCTGGAGACAAGTTGAAAGGGTCTTGAGGGGGGTTCCCTATATCCAGAGCCCATGCCAGTGATTGCTCTCCTACTCCTTTACCATCTCTTCAGGGACAAGGCTAAGGGTATGAGGTCTAGGGGAAGACAAAATTTGGATTTGAATCCCAGATTTGCTACATACTGGCTTTGTAAGCCTTGGATGTGAGCCTCAGTTTGCTCAGCTGATACATGGAGATGATAACACCTACATGATGGAGGTGAAGTAAAGGTGAAATGAGCCTGATGCACTGTAAGTCTACTATCTGGCTCATTGTAAATGAGCAATAATTACAAACCACTGGACATCCAGCACCAATGCCTTTGAGAATAGCCCCATCAGGAGCTTTGGTGTAGACATCATTTAAAGAATGATTTTCCAGGGTAGATATGAGAGGAAAGCTCTATCCTCCTTTGCACTGTGGGAATAATAGGCCTAACTACTTCCAGGGATGGGACACAAGCATTGTGACCTTAAACATAAGCCATTACAGTACTGGAACCAATGAGTTCTATATGGCCGCAGACAGGTGAGGTCAAGAACACAGACTTTGGGGTTAGACAAGGATGCAAGTTCTAGCCTGCTTTTTCATATTCAAAGGCCTGCATTTCTTTAGATTTAGAGATGATAAGAGTAACTATTCCACAATATGGCAAAAAATAATGAGGGTAAGGCACATTGCCCACTCAATAGGTAGTCAGACCTTCCTACCAGTCAGATGCCTTCAGCATCTATGATGGGAGGCAGAAGCAGAGACTAGTAATACCTGCTTCATCTACACCTCCTATCCTCTTAGTCTGCCATCCCTCATTTTTTCATTCTTTCCAACATTCTATATTTCCACACATTTTTTATCCATCCATCTATCCATCCATCCTATCTTCTCATCTCCCTGTTCCTTCCTCATTCATCTATCCTTCCACCATTCCTCATTACATCCCTCCCTCTATCCTTCTGTCTACACTTCTATAACTCCATTCTTCTCTTCCCATCTCATCAGGATCCTTGACTGGCCTCTAAAAGGGACTTAACAATGACATTCCAGAGCCACATGACTTCAAGGTGACTTGGAGCCACTGAGAGTGCTAGATGGTTTATCTGAGTAATAGAAGGAGGTCTGATTCTTCTAAATGTAACGAAATTCCTGAAGCAAAATTTTTTCTTATTGTCTGCACTATGGAATAATGCAGAGGCACAACTTGAAAATCAGTAGCAGGAAGCAAAATAGTCATTTATTCCACTGACTGTATTGGTCAATGACAAATCTGTTTCTCGCAGTTAATTGCAAAATGTTAAAGTATAGATTAAGGGTACTTAGTATTTTTTATGGAAATTTTTATTTATTTAACATGATAGGATTTGAATTATTTATATGTCCTATCATATTATTGTTGTTTTTGTATTTTATAATTTTCAAAACACTTTAAAACCAAAAGCTATCAGCTCTCAACGTCACTTTTTGCATAGAGGTCTTTGTCAGAAGAGAAACTGAGACTCAGGGATTGGGACCAGGTGAGGCAGAGTGCAGGGAGCCCAGTCCTTGCACAGATTGAGAATTAGCCAAGTGCAGGGTGAGAGACTGAGGAGAGGCGATAGTCAGGTCAGAGGATGCTACTGCTCCAGCTCTGTCTCCTCCCGGACCCAGCTGGGCTGTTTGTGTGGAGCAGTAACCTATGGGAATTGCTTCATGTGTCACCTTGATGGAGCCACAGATGCCTGGTTATGGCCTGAATACCGCTTCTAGGAGAGTGTGCTTTTGGATGAGATTAACATTTGAATCAGTGAGCCCCAAGGGGCCTCATTCAATCTATTGAAAACTCCCACAGAGTAAAGGACTAAGAAAGAATTCCCTGTACCTGCCTTCCTTCAAGCTGGGACTTAGTCTCCTCCTGATTCCAGACTTGGACTTGGACTGGAGCACACACTCAGGAAAGATGACCTTCAGAATTGCTTCCAGAAGTACAAGAATGGTGGAATAAGTGCTGTAATCCCAGAACTCAGGGGGTGGGGGCTGAGGCAGGAAAGTCACAGGTTCTAGTCCTGCCCGGGGAACTTAGTGAGACTGTCTCAAAAAAAAAAAAAAAAATTAAAAATTAAATAAATAAATAAAATAAAAAGGTCTGAGGATGGAGTTACAGTATCACCAAAAAAAAATATTTTTAAAGAATGGTAAAATTCACCATATTGCTTGATCACACCTTGTACTGTTGTGGGAAATATGAAATATTATATCTCCCAACCCGTTAACTGTATGATAGGCCGAGTTCTTGTTCTCCAGAAATTGAAGAATGAATCCTAGGAACGATGGAGGTTAAAAGTAGGGAGATATTGATAGGAAATCTCCTGAGGGCAGGAGGGGTCCCAAGCGGGCAGCCAAGGACCCCACTTTACACTGGAGTTTTATAGGCTGAAACCCACGTGGATGCAACGTGGGCCACAGCCGTGATCATCCAGTGGGGTTACAAGTGTAGTCACTTGGGTAACGGTGGTCCAATTGGGAAGCAAGCCACGTACCAAGTGTGGATGGAAAGAACAAGGATTCTTCTAGGAGGCAGTGGGTCCAGAGGTCTCTGGTCTCCCCTGGGTGGTCGATGGCTATCTATACTTCACTAAGCCCAGTTCTTTAAAGAAAATATGTGGGTCATCTTGTCTCCATCTTGAGGCCTGGTTTTCAGCCACTGTGCAGCTGTGGTGTGTTTCACCTTTTTCCTGACCCTCTTGACGACCTAGCCCTATCTGACTGCCTCTAATATTTCTACCTAGCTCATCTATCTATAATAGCACTATGCTACTTTCTACCATAATTTTTCATCTTCCACACACCAACCGGTCCTAGAACACATCTTAGCACAGAAACACAATTTGCATGAATTTTTCTTTTACTTCTTGTTGCATTTTCAATGTGCATTTTCATATCTAATTTAAATTCCCCTGTGAAAGGGCGTGTACTATTATCTGGATTTACTGATGGGCTAAAAGAAATGAATTGCCCTGGGTCAGGCCCGGAGGGGTCGGGGGATGTGCCTGAGCAGGGCAGAAAGAAGTCTGTGCCCCCTGCCAGACCAGGCTCCCAGTCAATCGAAGGCCTCTTCACTTGGTAGTGGACCGAGTGGGGTGCAGGTGGGAGGCACTCAGAGTGCTCGGTCACTCAGCTTTTCCCTAACAAATTCTGTGATGCTTTGGGTTTTTAATAAAATGTAATCATTTGGAATTTGCTACTGAAGAAGAGTCTTTTCCCATGCACTGCTGTAGAATGGACTGGCCTTTTAAATGCTGTTTTATTTCATCTGCTTTCTGCTCACTGCCCAGCATTTATTTACAATACATTGGAAAAGGACTGAAGTTTAGTAATTTTTATTTTCAGACAAAGGCTGAATATTGCCTTTACCAAATTAAACATTATGCTAATACATGCAGGCAGTGACTGCTTGAATGAATAGTGAGAATGAGATAACTCATTCATTCCATTCTTTCCAGATTCCGTTATCAGGTTTTAAACTCTTTCAGACCTCAGATTACGAAGCTTTTTTTTTTATCACAGACTCTTGTCTCCTTTTCTGTTTGCATGCACAGAATTTGGGTGGATGCCCCGGCCATGCATGCACATTTTAAGGAGTTCTATAAAAATGAGCCTTAGAAGTCCTCAGAAAATTGTCTAATTTTAAAAGCTTCCTTCCCTACTTCCTTGCTGTTGCACAGAGGCAGCCTCCACCACACAATGTATCTGAATTATCCCCATTTTCTTTCTCTCTCTTCCTCCATCTCCAAGCAATCTATTGTTTGCTTGGGGGTTTTTCCAAAAGAATCACACCATGTGCATTATTCTCTAACTTAGATTTTACTCAGCTTGTTTTGTAGATTCTTTTCACATGTGTCATATGCACAGTTTGCCCTAGAAATGAACAATTTAAAATTGACAAGTAGTGGAATCAGCCAATGTCAACTAAATGGAGAATCCATCTTGCCATGAAAATTATCCTGGGGGACAAAAGCTCTGATTATACCTGGTTGGAAAACAGCCTCTGACACACATGGAAGGTGTGAACAACCTTGGTTTCTGGAAACTGTTCTTGTGAGTTGAAATCCTGCATTCAATGAATGGCTTCAACCACTGGATATGCCATGTCTCCAGAATGATACTGTTCTTCCCATCATCTAGAGGGAAGTTAGAAATTTCTGCAGGCTTTTGGAGGTGCACATACATGTAATAGAGGCCTTCATAGAAATAGAAACAATAGGCAATGTACTTGTAAATATGGGAAGAGTATTGTTATACAGAATTGGCTCATGTGGTTATGGAGTCTGGCAAGTCCAAATCTGCAGATCCGGGGAAGGGGGGTTGTCTGGAGGCTGTTGCTGGGGAATCTCCCATTACTCAGAAAGCCCACTCTTCTGTTTTATTTAGGCCTTTGACTGATTGGATCAGGCCCACTCACATTATGAGGGGTTCTGTTTACTCAAAGTCCAGCAGTCTAAATGTTAATCTCATCCCCCCAGTCACCTTCCAAACTGACACATAAAATTACTCAACTTAATGCAGGAAGGATAGCAGATCTGGATTTTGGAAATGTCTGTCTGAAATTCTGCTTCTTTCCGAGGTACTGCTCTGGGAATGTGCCCATCTGAGACACTGTCTTTGGCCTCTCCAGTGGTTCTTATTGGTGGCTCGTGGACATCCTCAGCACCTGCCAAATACATGACAGCATTACTGTTACCAGCTGATTTTTCTCTTCAGTTAAACTAAATAATTTCAGGTCAGAAAATGAGGCTAATTCACATGTGTGTCCCTACACCTTCAGTGCCTGCTGGATGCCAACCAAAGCAGCCTTGGTAGGTCAGAGTTATTCCAACATTAACATACAGTGGTACTGACTTGAGGCATGCCTCTTCCAGAGACATAGTAGAAGACAAAGAAAGTTCCTTAGCCTTTTCTTGTGAGTATTAATCTTGCCACTCTAAGTACTGGAATCGTTTTCTCAGTGACTGTCAGTCTGAATAACAGGACCAGAGTGGAGGATTCTCAAAAGTACATCTTTATAAAGAGGGCAAAAGGATTTTGACACAGGGCTGAAACACAGTCTCCGACAGCTCGGTGTGCTTCTTCTGCTGGTGAGCTAGGCAGTGCTTCAGACCCAACGCATGCTCCACAATGGCTCTCTTGTTCCTTCCAGCCCCTCCTCACTAGGAATTATTGACGGTCCAGGGGACAAGGCATGCAGTTCTCATCTGGCTCATTTTCTCTCGTGTTCTGTTCATCCATTCTTAACTAGGACACAGAGCATGGCTCTGGGGTGGCCCCTTCCATCTGAGGATCCTTACAGCCAATTGTAGAAAGCTGCCAAGGGTGTCTGCACAGTTTAAATGGTGAGCAGTTGCTAGGTGGTAATTCCAGAGACTAAATCAGTTTCTGCAATACAGTTTCTCCCACCCCATTCACAGTCTTCAAAATTCCTGCCACCTCACCTTGAGTGTGGGCCTGGGGTCACCATTCTCTGTCTAATTTCAGCCTCTGTCCATGGCAGTCTCGGATTGACATAGATTTTCCTTCATTAGCTAGGAACACAACAAAGGTGGGCAGAACCACATTGGGTGTGGAAGACCATTAATATGTGTGTAAACATGAACAACCGTTTGTGTGTTATAATTTAATCCTGTAAAGCAGAGCATTTTATCCTTGCTGTAAGGATGACACAAAGGTGAAGTTAAGAATGTCTCACACCATACTAATAAAGTATTAGGCCCCAACTCAAGCCAAGATCTGCAGAAAAATCAAGCAGACAGAGGATGAGTAATTCACGGTGGGTATTCATCATGACCAGTTGGTAAAGCCATGGTGAACAAGTACAAAGCAGGTAAAAGAGATAGAGATGAAGAATCAGGAGTCATACAGACCTGCATGGTATTGGAGAATTATATATGTTTTGCTTAGGTCACTTGCAACATGCAGAAACTAACTCACAGGGCTACTGAGAGGATTAAATAAAATTATGAATGACATACAGACTAGCATGTTTATATGGAAACTTTTACCTTTTATCCAACACCCACTGGACAAAGCCAATGGGAATATCTCCATCTATAAAAGAAGTAAAATTAATAAAAATTGAAACTAAAACCAGCAAAGTATGTTTGTGTTCATAGGTTTGAAAGTACTTATACTTGGTGGAAATTGAGAGAACCCTAACACAAACTAGTTTAATTGAGGGGGAAAGAGATGGAAAGAGAGAGGGAGAGGGAGAGGGAGAGGAGAGAGAGAGAGAGAGAGAGAGAGGGAGGGAGAGGGAGAATGAATGTGCCTGTTTTGGAGACAGTTGACCATAGACTGAAACCTCTGAAATTTTGAGCCAAAAACCCCTATTTCTTCAAGTTTTGTACATCAGGTATTTTCTCCAGCAACAGGAAAGCTGACTAATGCAGAATGGCTTCAAGCACACATAGATCAAGATGCTTAGAAATGATTTAGCTCTATCTTTTTTTTTAACTGCTCATTGTGTCTTGGTCAAATCAGAAAGTATTTACTTTGGCCTTTTATTTAAATGACAGTAGTAAAAATCAGATGAGTTACTCTTATATCCAAGGAAGCTATCGTGAGATATGAAGTTCTGATTTTTTGGAATTAGAAATGGTTTGGCTCCAATTTATTTCCACAGTTCACCTGTAGGTGAATTCATCTCCCTGAATGGAGGGTATGTGAGATTCACCAGGTAAACAAACAAACAAACAACCAAAAAATGTTAGTCTACAAGGTACATTTTCCAGACCTATGATCTCTTTCGGCTCCCTTCTCTTGACTCAGAGATGGAAGAACTTACCTTTTGCTGTTGTAATATGAAAAAAGGTCATCCTTTAAAACTCTCCAACTTTTGTTTAGTTCTCTGTTGTTAAAGTGCTGGTGCATGCCACCATCCCCCTTTTGGTGATTAGGGTGAAGGCTCAACTTGATTGGCTTCGGGATCTATGCCCAGGGGTTGGTGGAGCACATTTCTGGATGTGTCTGCGTGGGTTACAGAGGCATGGCCTTGGGGTCTATATCTGGCCTCTTATCTCTTTCTCTTGGTGCTCTTCCCCTGCTCTAGTTCTCATCCACCATGAACTAGGCATCTTTACTCCTCCATGCCCTTCCGCCATGATATTGCTGCCTTGGAGCAGGCCAACCATGGACTGATTTCCATTGAAACTGTGAGCCAAATCAATCTCCTTAAATTTTGCATATCAGGTATTATGTACCAGTCATGGGAAAGCTGATTAACGTACCCCTCAAGCTTCCTGAGCCTATAGGACAGCAGAATATCAGAGATGCATGACATCTTCACAATAAACTTGATTTGCCCTAATTTTGTATTTTACTCTAGATCTATACTTCCTCACACAGTAGACACATTTCACTTGCCTGGGAGGTACACGTGTCCAGAGGGTGTTATCCTGAGAAGCACTGATATATAATATTTTCATCCTTACTGAACATGCTACTGAATAGCTACATTCTAGACTTACTTTATTGACTTACCTGACAATAGCTTTCTTACTGATAACTGAACACAATCCCATTTCAAACTTTAGTACTTCTCTGTCTGTAGTATAAATTTTAAATAGATATTTTAGCAATCACTGCTCCAAGGAAATGTACTTGAAGGATCAAGGGATCTGGAGTCAGAAGATCTGGTTTAAAGTTATGTTTGATAATTGAGTTGATAGATGTATGACGTGTCAATTTGCTTTGCTTTTCTGAGTCCTAAATTTATTATCTGGAAAATGGAGAGACCAAAACTTCACACATAAAATTACTGTGAAAATTAAATAAAATAAATGTGCACAAACAACTGGGAGAGCTATATACCCAGCTGTCAAAAACTGATCATTTATTTCCCACTTTGAATCCCATTGAGCTTGTGTTAAAACAAAGAGCAAGCCAGAAGGTGTATGAGTGCCATACAGAGACATCATTATTGTGGAAGTATATAATCTTCATCCTTTAAGTACACTATGCTGTTTTTGGACCCAGGCTTGGATTTTTCATTAATGAATATTGTTGTGATCTGTCCTACCAGATTAATTCTACCATATCTCTGAAGGCCTTTTCAAATCCATATATGAGCAGGACTTAACTCTCTTTTCCAACTGGTAAATAACTAACAATTCAATGGTGGTATTCTACCACTGTCTAAAGTGATGATTTATGCATTGAATAAGATCAAAGATAAGCTAGAACTTGGGTATCTTTTAGCAAAATCCTGTTGACTCTGGCTCCAAGATGGCTCTCATTATTTTCTACTCTGATGTATACAAATAGCAGTCCAAATTAAAAAAAAACTTGTAATCTCCACAGGGAAATCTCCTTCTAATGACAGGTGGTGGCTGTGTACCAGTAAATTCAATGCAAGTTTTTAGCTATTACACAGAATAACGGCCCCTCAGAGGTGCTCCTGTCCTAATCTTTGGGGCCTGTGAACAAGTTCATGGGCTAAAAGGAACTGTGAAGTTGTGGTTAAGGATCTTGAGATGAGGCAATTATCCTGGACATCTGAATGGATGAAATATTCTTATAAATGAAGGGGGGCAGCAGAGAGGTGGAGATGCTATGCTTAAAGTGCTATACTGCTGTCTTTCAAGGAAGGTACCCTGTGCTGAGAAATTCAGGGGACCTCTAGACAAGGGGAAAGACAAGGACATGGATGTAGATATTTTGAAGACTCCAGAAAGAACAGGGCTCAGTAACATATTTGTTTTTGGATTTACCACCTCTGGAATTTTAAGGAAATAAATAGGTGTTCTTTGAATCCACTGATTTTGTGGTCATTTGTTACAGCAGCAAAAGGAAACTGATACTTTGTTCTTAAAAAAGGGTCATCTACCACAGTTCGATTTTGTTGGGACTGATTTCTCCACTGTGATTGCTGGTATTAACTAGCAGCTGCAGATCTTGTCAGACACTGATTCTCTGCCAGGAGCTTTAATCAGACTATTGATTCAATTCTCACAGCAAAGCCATACATCAGAATAATTATCCTAAGTTTTTAAAAAAGAAACTTAAGAGTAAGAGACAATCAGGGACCCATCCAGCTCTGTAAAGCTAGGAGAACCTTGGTGTATTTTCTCCCTCTTATCTGAGTATTCACCCTGATTCTCTGAATTTCAGAGTTTGAACAGAGGCATTAGGCTTTTCCTGTGTCGTATGTTTCAGGATGCATAGCTAAGTTGCAAAGGCAGAACTTGAAGATCTTTGCATGTTATTAGAAAACAGTTTTCTACAGTGGAAAAGCATAATTTGATCCAAACCAAAACAATTAAAAAATTTACTTAGGGTCATGCATTTGAGTTTTTTAAACATGGGTTTCCGATGCTGTCTTCTCATCATGAAGTAGTGACAATATAACAGTCCTATAAATTTCACAAAAAGTTACTATGACATTTAATTGAGGAAAAAGTGTGTAAAAGGCCTAATTTTATGAAACACTTTGTATGTGTTTGTTATGATTATTATAATATATGATGTTATTAGCATTACTTTAATCTCATACTTTCACAGTTTCTAGCATCCTGAATTCACAAATGTTGCACAGCAATGATAAAGCTAGCAATATTTATGTATCGTAATTATCCATATTGGAAAATTAGTACTGCTTTGGAATTAATGAAATACTGGATTGCCCAATTAAGTTGAGCATTAAATTCATCTATGAAGCATCGAGTGTACATTCAGTTGTTCCCCAATGAACACAGGCTATTTCACTGGAATAGTTACAGATATTAAACAGAAAATTTACCGCTATCTCTGCAACGTTTTTGTTAAAATTTGTACAAGAGCATTTATCTAAATGCAGCTATTATCCCTTTGTGAACTTCAAACAGCAGAATATCACATATCTACCATCACCTGGTATGCTGTGATGCTTGGAGCATTGATAATGGATTTCAGCAGAATTTTTGTTCTGTTTTTTCTTTTTTAATAAAGAGAAACCAGGAACTTTTGACCAGGTTGCTGAAGTCCTTAGGCAACCAGCAGTTTTCTCTTAGGAGGAGCTGAAAGGTTTCCTCTTTGTAGTTTTCGCTCCTCTTTGGCAGAGGAGGTAGCTTGGACCAGGATTTGGAGGGTAAACAGCTCACCAGTCAGGCTGGCTTGAGCGAAAGGATGTTGGCCTGAGCATAAATAATGCATCAAAAATGAGAGATACAGACATGGAGAAGCAGGAAAAATTAGTTCATCCTGTCATAATTCTGCTAATGTAACAGTATTAGCATTATTATGGCAGGTATTGGTAGGGATAATAGGAAAAATGGAAATGCTTTCTTGTAAAAGATATTCATTTAATACTGTTGACCTGACAACCAGGTAGAGCTGTCTCCCAGGATAAAATGATGGTAGATGAACAACTGTTTTAGAGTCAAATGCATTTGGGTTGAAATTTTGGAAGCACCTTAGGATCTGTAGGTTCTGAACCTGCATTTCTTTATAGGAAAAATTTAGATCATACGATTTGCCACAGAGAGTAGAGCAGGCCCTGCTGAGCTTGTCTCTGTAGATCTTGAACTGGGCCATGCTTAGCACCAGAGAAAGGTGGTAAATTGTTAAGTTTTTGTATTCAGCTCTTTTCAATCTCTCTGCTCCTACCAGCGTATCCAGTCTTATTCATTACTTTTAATTTTTCTTAATATATGTTTGCATAATGATTATATTCATAGTGGGGAGCTGGTCCATGTATATAACACATGTGTGCATATATATATAATTATTCTTTCATTCCCTCCCTTCCCCTTCTCCTCCCATCCCTCCATCTGTTGCTCCCCTTCCCTTTTGGAAAATATCTCTCTCCCTGTTTCCTGTTATCTTTTATTAACATTCTTATGATGTGACCCTTTTGTCTTAGCTCTGGCTGCAATCATAATAAAGGGTGTGTAGACTCTGTGGCTGACAAAAACAGGAATATATTTCTCATAGCTTTGGACACTAGAAGTCCAGGGAAAAGAGGGCAGCCAGTCCAATGTCTGGTGAACTCTCTCTTTGTTTACACTTGATCACCATGGTGCACATCACTGTATCCTTGCATGGTCTTTTCTTGATGTATGTGGGTGGAGAGAGACAAAAAAATAAGCTCTCTGCTGTTTTCTCTTATAAAAAAATAAATTCTGTCTTGAGGTCCCCACTCTCCAGGAAACATCTAAACTTAAATATTTGCCAAGGGCTCCATTTCCCTAAATAGCATCACATTACAGGTTAGGGTTTCAATCTACGAATTTTAAGGGACACAATTCAATCCAAAGCACTTATAATTAAAAAATAAAATTCAGATTTTTCTCAAGTGGCACATTATTAACTCTCTGGACAAGTAATTATTTATCATCAGAGCCAAGCAATGGGCTGAGGTCAGGAGGCACTGAGTGGGCTAATGTTGGCACACACTGCCCTTGGCGGGTGGGAGTGTGGCAGGGAAAAGCAGTCACTTTAGAATTATAAATTAAAATATTTGAGTGAATATAGATTCTAGAAGTGTCCATTCAAGGTTTTTGTTTGTAGACAAAAATGATTAAAGAAATGAAAAGACATTTGTATAGTGTGTTGGTGAGCTTTGCTTTACTGGGACATAGTACCAACAACTCAAGGAGAGACTTAATTTGGCTCATGGTTTCAGTTGATTCAGTCCGTGCTCCACTGGCTTCAAGGGAGAAATGGCATGGCAAAAGGATGTGGCAAAGCAAAGATGTTCAGTTCCTGGAGTCAGAAAGCAGACCAGGGAAACAGTGCCTCAGAGAAAGGGGTGAAGGACCATGCACAGTACTCAGTGTTACTCTTCTCGGTCCATTCAGACGCACCCTGAGCGGGTTTCACTGATCCCCGAGCTGGCTCCAAGCCAATCAAGTTGACACAATTAAGCTTAACTACCACATGTAGAGATGGGAAGGAAGATAAGGAGTCAAGCATTCCAATGAGGTTCTAATAGATTAATGGAGTCTTCACCAGTGATGCAAAATTTTGACTTGTATGTTGAACAATTGCTGTCTTAGTTACTTTCCTTGTCATGAGACACAGTACCCAACACCTGCCAATTAAAGGAGGAAAGGTTTATTTTAGCTCACAGTTTGTAGAGGTTTCAGTCCATAGACCACTGGCTCCAAGGCAGGGTAGCATGGCAGAGGGCCATAGCAGAGGAGAAACAGCTCATGGCATGGCTGCAAGAAGCAGAGGTAGATCAAGGGAGGAGGGAAGGAGCGGCCTTTCCAGGCCACATCCACAGTGACTCACTTCCTCCAACCAGGCTGAAGCTCCCAATATCACATTTAGCTATGAATCCATCAGTGGACTAATCCATTGATGAGTACCACATACCCATGATCTAATTACCTCCCAAAAGCCCCACCTATGAACTTGAGGGGCTTTGGGAGGACATCTAGATGTAAACCATAACAGCTGCTATATGCCAGGCCCTACAGATAGCATGGAATAACTGAGCAGTGGATATGTTCTGGCAAGAATAGTCAGTTTCACACTCACAGCTCTCCACTTTATTCATGGACCGTGTGTGAGATAGAGGTGGTGTTCTATCTGCTGGAGTCTAAATGGCTAAATGTTATCCTTGGAACTATTTAGAGCCCTTGGAGAGCTAAGGCCATACTGATCACCCTATTCTGATCCCCTGAGGAATTGATTTTCCTGAATAACATCCCTGGCTCACATTTAGGGACATTAAGAAGCACAGTTACAGAAAAACTTTCTGGCACTTTCATTGAAGCCTAGGGGAAAGATTTTGTCTTTGGTTTGTTATTTTCTTTGCTGTAGCACAAGGAGGCTGCTCTTTTTCTGTACAGATAATTTGTTTTGAGTTTATAGTCATTAAATTGCAATTATATTTTCATCTTTGTCTTAGCAAGATTTATTGATCATAGTGAGCATTATTTCCGAATACTATCACATACATTCTCATTTAACTTCATATAATATGTGCAGTGTAGCTGGCTGATAATGAAGGAAATATGTGGACGATGTCACTTTTAAAAATAAGTGCAAAGATTGGAGGTGGTGCTTATTTATATTGACTGAATGTTTCTGTAAGGGTGTACTCTTTCCTTCTGCTTATGTCTACCTCTGAATGTTGGCTTATGTTGTGGAAGTTCTAGTAGGTGGAAGATGATTTCAGCTCCTCAAGAGCTTGGGATGGTGTCTCAGTCACTTACTTCATCTCTGAGGAAAAATACCCAGTTGTCACAACTTAAAGGGGGGGGGGAGTATTTTGGCTCATGGTTTCATATGTTTCAGTCCACGGTCAGCTGGCTCAAATGCAGAAACAGCATGGTAGAAGGGTGTGGCATGGAGAAAAGATGCCCACCTCATGGTGGTCAAAAAGAAAGAGGGAGGGAAGAGCCTGGGACAAGAACCCACCCTTCCAGGTTTTCACCCAGTGACCACCTCCAACCAGGCCCCACCTCCTAGCAGCACATTCAGCCCTGAACTCATCCGTGGCCCTATTGTCCCTCCATGATTCAATCAGCTTCAAAACACATGAGGCTTTTGAGGCTCCCTAGATCTAAACCCATATCCAAAAGTGCTCACACTGAAATGATGAAGGACACATGAAGAATATCCCCAAAAGGCCCCATGTCTTCATAGGCAGGGCTTTTGGAAGGTGACTGGATCATTGGGGGTGATACAGCTGGCTTGCTGTTAGGAGATGGGGATAGGTCAGAAGAGGCGGGTCACTGGGGCTGTCACCTGGAGGGGTGTATCTTCCCCCTGGGTCCTGCTTTGGATCTCTCTGCTTCCAGGCTGCCAAATGTGAGCAAGTTTTCTTGCACCACTTCCCTGTGCTGTGGTGTTCTGCCCTGGCGCCAGCTGAATGTGGATTTTAACCCCGAAGCAAATAAACTTCTCCTGCGAGTTGCTGATGTCTGGAATTTGTCCCAGAGCTGAGGAAAGTGGCTAAGACACTTCCGCTCATTCTCTGGACACACTGTGGCACATCCCTTCTCTTAATCGAATCTCCAGTAAACAGAGGTGGGATTACCACACCTGGCCCAGATTTATCAGTGTCCATTCCAGGGGAACTGACAGTCTGCTCCCTTCACAGGCGATGGGAGGAGGTGGTGAATGGAACAGTTTCTGGTTAGCAAGGAAGGGCGGATTGCTGATGGATACATAATGGATTCCTTACCTGAGGTTCATATTGCATTTCCTACCCTTATTTCTTTCTTTGATGCAAAACCTCTGTTATGGTTTGGGTCTAAATTGTCCCCCAAAGGGCTTTATGCTCAGAAGTGAGGCTTTTGGAAAATGATGGGTTCATGAGGCTCTAAGTTCATCAGTGGTTTAATCCATTTTTGAGATTATAATTTGATGGCACTGTTGGGAAGTGATGGAATCTTAGGAGGTGGGTCTAAGTTGAAGGGAGTTGGCCATGAGGCCATGACCTTGAGGACTGTCTGTTTCCTTGGCTTCTTGCTCTGTGGTGCTCTCTCTCTCTCTCTCTCTCTCTCTCTCTCTATCTGTCTCCCTCCCTCCCTCCCTCCTTCCTCACTGCTATGAGATGAACCACTTTCCTCTACCACTTACATGATGCTCTGCCTCATCTCTGACTCAAAATGATGGGGACAAGTGTCCATGGGCTGAAACTGCTGGAACCATGAAATAAAACAAACGTTTCCACTCTTACATTCCTTTCCCTAGGCATATGTTTTTCGCAGCAATGAAAGCTGACTAACAAGGAAAGCTCTCATTTACCCATCATATTCTATCAGATGCAAATTCTCCAATATATTTTTCTAGGAATCATCAAATAAATAATAGACACTAATACATCATGCACGTGATAAATGGTATCTCTGATAATAAAGCTACAAATACTGAAAAAGAAAGAAAAGAAGAAGAAGGGTAAAGGTTTGAGGTTCAAAATGGTAAAACCAACACATTTTCCTATTGGTGTAGTGTTGACCCCAGAGGGAGGGAGGCATCTTCTCACTCTGAAGCTTTGAGGTAATCCACAAATAGTGCTTCCTGAAATTGTGTGGTTATTATGGTAAAGAAAATGTTCACAGGTAGCATTTGAGTTTAGGCTTAAACATGCCAAGTTTGAGACATACTGGTGAAGTCTAAGAGGCAGTTATATGCACGTGTGAAAGTATTTTGAAATTCCCAAGATATTTTCCTAGCCATTTTCTCATTTGTTCTGTGCAGTCATGCTGAGAAAAAAACCACATTTTACCTCTAAAGAAATGGAAGCTCTGAAAGTGCATGTGCTTTTCCCACAGAATGCAGCTTCAAGAGTCCAAGCCCTCTTTGATGTGCTAGCACAAGAGTCCAAAGCTTCCTTAAAATTTTAGAATAAGCACTTCGATTGGGTCAGAAGATACTTTGAAGTGGAGTAGATGCTATTGAAGTGGGGTCTGCTATTTCTTGGTAGATGGCTCAGTGTAGAAATTCCACAGCACATTGGTCATATCATTTATCATACTTTTTATTTGTTAATTGATTCATTCATCTATTCACTCATCCATTAAATATTTCATGAGCACAGCTATTCTAAGCACTGTGTAATGTATCCGCAGATGCGTCAGAACAATTCAGAATGCAAGACACCAAGAGAGGAAATGTATTTGCTGAGCAGTCTCTATGCAGGATGCCTAGAATTGGGACCCAGCAATCACCAGTCATTTCTTTTTTCTCTGGATTTTCAGTTCCCTCTGAGTGTGCTAGCTGTGATGTGAGATACAGGACAAAAATACTTCATCTTGTACTGAGCTCTCACAGTAATCAAAGAAATGGAGAGGGAGATGCTATCCAACATTTGTTCTCCATCTCTATGTGTCAGACAGGGATTTGTGTGTTATTGCATAATCCTCACAGCAGTTGTAGGAGAAGATATTTGGGGCTCACGGAGACTAAATAACTTGCCCAAGTTTGCATTCATTTAAAGTAAATGTACTAATATATACTTATTATAAAGGCAATATAGGGCCAGGTATTTAGCTCAGTGGTTCCACTGCCTGCCTTGCAAGCGGAAGGACCTGAGTTCGATCCCTGGTACCAAAAAAAAAAAAAAAACAAGTCAATATAATACGTATATGATTAAACTGTATTTTTTGTAAATGGTCGATTGCTTTTTTTCTAAACAGAATTGTGTTAACCCAGAAGATTAAAAAAAAGATTAAAAGTGACAGAGAAAACACTAAGAGGAGAAAACTTTCCAAAGAGGAAAAAAAGCTTTTTTTGGTTTGTTTTGGTACCTGGGATTGAACTCTGGACCTTGTGCTTTCGAGGCAGGCAGCAGAACCACTGAGCTAAATCCTCGGCCCCAAAAGAAAGTTTTTTAAGGGAACTTCTAGGCAGAGAGACATGCTGTTTTTCTCATGTCACAGGAAAATCCCTGCAAAGGAAGAAATTGGAACAACAAGGCAGGTGCTGGAACCACAGAGCTAAATCCCCGGCCCGGAACAACGGGAGGAGAAATGGGGGAAATATTGAGCGGGAGCATAATAGAGGTGTGGAGAGAATGAAATGAAGCTGCCTGGAATGTTCCCCCTTCAGAGGACACTGCCGCCTTGCCCTTTATTTATGCAGCCTTCTCACCATTCCCCCGTTCCTGGCCAGAAACATTGAGCAATTTGACAAAATGAGAGCCTTCAAGTCTCTGGTATCAGATTGAATTTTCTCAGAGGTTTTATTAGAAAAACTACAGGGTGGTTACAGCAAATGTCACACAGGGCTTGTGCTAAAGTTCTCCAAAATTGGCAACTTGCCTGCTACCGAGGCAGAGATGGAAAGAGGTATGTGGGACTTCTCTCAGAGAATCTTTTCTTAACCTTACACTTGAACCCTCCCTTTCCCACCTTCACCTTTGTACAGAAAACTCAGACCCTGTGGCTCACCCATCTTCAGGTTTATTCTTCTTTCAAAATGCTGTGACAATTTCTGATTAGTCAGGCACTATAACTTGAAATAAGTCAAGGAGGTCCTCAGATGTCATTGTGTGAAAGGATCCCTTTCTGTCAGGGTCCCTAGCCCTGTGGCTTGTCCCTTGCCTATTTCTGCTCACTGGACAGCTCGGTCTGAGGCTGTCTTGCTTGTAACTCTTGGAACCACTAGGCTCATCTTAGCAGACAAGGAGACAACACCCCCACTGACTCACTGTATTTCAATATCCTGTCCACACTGGAGCACTTGTGTGTGCATGGGCCACCATGGGCTTGCTTTTGGAATGAATGGCTCTTGGTAGAGCTGAGGCATCCATCCTCTTTTTCCTGTTCTAGAATTAAAATACTTATCATGCTGTCAAGGAAAAATCTTTTCAACCTCTTCTTAAATCATGACCATTACTGGAGTTTCTTTCACTAACATTCTCTCATAGGTTTTATCTCTCACTCTATAACACACGTGGGGCTTCTCTGCTATAAATCCTTTATTGTCTTTCTTGTACTCAACAAACCAAAATAATTTATCAATTTGTCCATATATCTGGATTCCCATCCTCATCCACTGAAACTGTACACTGAAAGGGCACCAGGAACACTGCCGTTTTGCATTCGGTGGGCAGTTCCACACCTTCCTCTCTCTACCTTGGCCCCTGCAAAACCTTTTCTGAGTAGTTGTTACAGCATTCTGTTTTAATTCTGGATTTGAAGTTTCGACTTCACTACTTCCTAGCTGTGTGAACTTACCTGGGTTACATGGGCTTTGAAAATCTCATTTGCTTCCTCTACACAAAGCATTACTAAATCCTTCTTCAGCATGTGGGAAGGAAATCATGGTTCCAGGAGATCCTACAGAGGAAGCATTCGGTGCAATCCTGGCTGGGAATAAAGCTTCCTTCCACCTTAGCTCTTGCGAACAGCGTCCCTCTTTGTGCCTTCTATTGCACTCTCTCTGTTCTTCTTCTACTTCTCTAACATCATTTCCTCAGGCCCCTTCCTCATGGGGACTTTTACATAGACACTTTACGGAAGTTGTTTCCTCACTTCACTCTTTTCTTGCTCAGGATGTAATTACCGCCAGTGTTGGTGCTGATACATCCATGCACATAACTCCCCAGTCCCCAGCCCCATCTTGGGACTCAGCCTGCTGCATCCAATTCCTCACTGATTCCCACATTGAGGGATCTGTAAGGCTCTTCAAATTCACTACAAGCAAAGCTTTTGTTGCCACCCACATTCCCAACTACTCTGTGCCCCTCTAGACCCCCAGACTGGCTGCTCTGGTGCCTCTCTAGCCTCCAGATCCCGGAAGAATCAGGCCCCAGTCTCTGTCTCAGCCTCACCCACTCTAACATCTTTTCTACAGCCTCACATCTTTCTGCACCATCCTATTGTGTCTCCCCATCTTATCATTTCTTTCCTTATCTCTTGTAATAATGTCTAAATTATTTCCCCCACCTTCAGCCTCTGTGGCTCCTTCCTATTTTCACCTGAATTATCTCTCAGATTATAGCTTTCATCATCGTGCTCTTCTGTGCAATAACTGGAGAGACCTCCCCTAGGCTACAAACAAAGGCAGCTTCCAATATTTCATTACTTGGTATAAATTGAACTTTTGGGATTTTAATTTAAAACTGTTTATCCTGTCCCCATCTCTGAGCTTTGACCCAACAGGCCAGACACCATATCCTAAAGTGTTTCCTGTCCTCTCTTCTCCTCCTTGTCCTCCCATTCTGGTCCCTCTAAAATGCTTTGCTTCTTACCCCATCCTACATCTGTCCTTAGAAATATGTGTCTTATTTAAATCCACGTTTTCTAAGAGATTGTGCAGAGAGCAATGATCATATCCCCTTGTTTGCTCCCTGGGCAGCTGGTCCTATAGTGCTATTACAGCAGCTATGTCTTAGTTATCAGTGAGCAGATAGGGTTGCACCTTTCCTATCTTAAAGTCAGAGACTGCGTCTTTTTAAATTTCTATCCTTCCTCTGTGGTATGAACAGGGTAAGAATTCAATTGATGTTTATGGTATTGATTTATTGACTGTCTAGAAATCATAAACAAAACCCAACACATCACAGTTGTGTTATGAATGTGGAATTCATTTATTTATCCAATAAATGGTGATTGAGAGCAGATCATGTGTGTGACAAGAGCTACATGTGCACCCAAGGGTCCATCAAAAATTCCACTTTCCAGGGTAATGAATCTTGGATGAGGTGTGAGAAGTGGCATATGTACAAGTTCCCAAGTGGTACCCTGCTGCAGGCTCAGGGACCTCACTTTGAGAACCAGGGTCCTAGATAACTTTGAGAACCCAGGGTCCTAGTCAGGGCTGATGTCATTACTCTTGGTCCAGGTGGAGTCACTCCACTGTCCGAAGCTCATCCTCCCACGGTGTATATACAATTACTGGAGTAATAAATAATTACCCAGCTCTGTATTTTATATTGATCTATCAGTAACACATTTTATTTTAGTTTTAATTAAGTTTATTGGTACAATTTAGATATACACAATGATCACATTCATCATATGGAATTTGTACCTGTGCATGAATATATCTTAATTCTTATTTTTTCTCATTCCCTTCCCCTCCTTTCAACTCTTCTTCCCCTCTTTATTTACAAAAGCTTTATTTCTCTTTTATCTTTCTTTTCTTTTTCTTTCCCCTTTCCCTTTCTTCATTTCCCACTACCCTCCCTCCCCAGTGCCTCTTTCCATTTGAACTTTTTCTTCCTTTTTCACATCATCCATTACACATTTTGGTCCTTTTTTACAGGCTCAGGTTCTCACATATTAACAGGATATGACTGTAATTTTTTGGCCATTGGGCACAAGGTCTGAGGAAGTCTCATCTTATCTTGCTGGGTGGTCAGGTTTTCGTCTAAGAAGAGGGGGAGAACAGGAAGAAGCCACTATCACCTGGCTGCTCTTGGATCCCGCCATCACCCTGGTTTGCTGTTTCTGCCCGGGAGCCCATCTGAGAACTGGAAGAAGGCAAAGGGCATTCTGATTGGCAGCCTGATCTTCCTCACATTGGAGAGTCCAGAAGAACATGGCAGGGTCATCCAGCTCTGGCGCCTCATTAAGGACTTGATAAATGACCACTAAGTCCACACATCCTAGTGTCAGCTTCCTGCAGGTGTAAATTCCAGTTTAAGCCCAGCAGGTTCAAGACCCCAGGAGAGTCTATGCTTCAATCCAATTCCAAAGACAGGAAAAAGACCAAAGTCTCAGTTCAGCAATCAGGGAGGAATGGCCTTCTTAGTCATTTAATGGTATTAATGTCTTCAAATGATTGGTTGAGACCCAGCCACAACTAGGAGGCAGATTCGATTGTTAATTCTCATCAAATGTGTCCTCACCCCAAGAGCCAGAACGAAATGTAGTGGCCAAGTTAAAGCAACTCACAAAATTAACCGTGACAAAGCCCAGTGGAAAACAACTCCACAGTACATACTTAAGGACTCAGGGCTCCAAGTAAGGTTTTCTGGATCCTTGGAAAGCAACCATCTTCCAAGGCAATTCTGCTTGCTGTGCAGAAAGATTAGCAAGAAACCTGCCCTGCTTGGAACCAAAGTTTAACATTCAGTAGCTTTCCAGATTGGGAAACCAATAATGCGATTCTTAGCAGGTAAATCTACTCTGGGACATTCAAGAGATAGCTTTGGGTACACAAGCTTATACATCTGGAGAAGAGAAATTCAAACATTTTCTGACTTCATCAAATATTTGAGATGGAGAACTTTGCCTGAGCCCCACCCTGACACTTAGGAATAGGAACTTATGGGTTGTTTACAACCAGCTGCGGCAAAGAGTAGATGATGGAATCTGAACTTGGCTCAAGACAGGGAAATAAACTAGCCAGAAGAGAAGGAGTTCACAGAAAGAGATGTGAGAACTGAAGGGGAGGTTTCTCAGAGACAGAGGAAAACTGGGTTTTAATCTTGGCTTTGAGTCCCGAATGCAGGCTGTGTCTGAGCTATGCAGGAACCATCATTGCCAGCAGAGACCAGTCAGCAATCAGACCAGGCACACTAAGAGAACATAGCTTTCAGAAACATGACTAATATGCTAAAATCTTTAAAAGTGAATAATAGGGGCCGGGGATTTAGCTCAATGGTTCTGCCGCTTGCCTTGCAAGCGCAAGGTCCCAAGTTCGATCCCTGGTAACCGCCCCACCCCCAAAAAAGTGAATAATACACAAAAACAGAGGGGCACTACCACAGAGAGATGAGAACTCTAAGAAAAAAATCACAGAGAATTGCTGGAACTAAAAAGTAACACAACAGAAATGAAGAATATCTAAGATGGGCTTATGAGTAGACTGGACATTGTCCCTGAACTTGAGGATATAACATTAGAAACCGTCAAGAATGAAAACCAAAGCAAAAATTGAAAAAAAAATTAAATAAAAAGAACAGAATATTCTAGATTTTTGTGATGACTACAAAAATGTAATACATGCACAGCAGTAATATCAAAAAAAGAAAGAGAGAAAGGAAGAGATACAATACTTGAAGCAGTAATGAATTTCTCATTTCCTCCTATTTAATGTTGGATATCAAATCAGGAATCATAGAGATCCAATAATCTCAAAGAACACCAAGCAGCATAAGTACTATAAAAGCTAAACCTAGGTGAATCATTTTCAAACTTCAAAAATCATATCTGACTGTGGTTCTTTTTCTTTGAACTGTCTTTTTAAGGCCTTACAATGTATAGGCCTTATAATGCTTTGTTGGGAAGCAAACCTGAGGTTCTGGATATACGGAAATGCACTAAATACACCTCAGCATTGTGGTGTTAAGGTGTCAGGGACAGAAGGTATGGGTAGGTCGAGGTTGCTTCATGAGCTTTTGCTTCTGAGCTTGAACTTCGCCTCCTTGGTGTTTTGTCCCAACCACCTTCCCTTAGGTGGGACAGGACATCTGGCATAGCTGGAGCTGGATACTTTACTCCCCCAGATTAGTCAGGGTTGGAGGCTTGCATGGTTCAGCTTTGGTGGACTGGTTTCTCCCAAGGGAGACTTTGTTAAGAACAGAAACTCTGGCATGGTTTAAAATGGTTCCTCTCCCCTCTTCCGGCTGAAAATGGAAGGCCACTTTTCTCTAATATCCAGGGGCTCCCAGAGGTAAAGTCATGAGAGCAAAGAGACATGCTTTGCCTGGGTCCTTCTGGACTTACCTCTTAGACCTGTACACACTGAGCCTCCAGGAGCTCATCCATTACAGCTCAGGTTCCCTACCCAGCTCTGGTGGCCAAAAACATTTGTTCTCTGGCGGGTTGTGATTCTATGAACTGCTTGTCTATCTCTGATTTTGGAAAGGCAGCTGGTTTCCTTGGGACCTAAGAAGAGCTGTTGGCTTTCAGTTTGCTCAGCTTTTTCCTTGTCATTTGAGTGGAGTGGTGACTTCCAAGCTCCTTGGTGCTGGACCAGAAGCCAGATGCTGTTATTTGGTTGCATCTAACTATGTTCTGTAATTGCAATTTTGAAATACTGTTTGTAAAATAATAAATTTAATACAAAGGTGACACTATATATCTTTTCAGAGAGCATTTGCTTTTCTTTTGCCAGGTACTTGGAGAAAAATGCAATCTGGTGTCAATATAGTCAACTTTCAGGAAATGAAAGATGGAAAGTTAAGCTGCCAGCCTGGCCTAGTGGGACATGGCTGGAATCCCAGCATTCTGGGATGCTGAAGCAGGAAGATGGCAAGTTTGAGTCCAAACTGAGTAACTTAGTGACTCAGCAAGACCCTATTTCAAAATAGAAAATAAAAGGGGGTTGGGGTATGGCCCAGTGCAAAGACCCTGGGTTCCATCCCCAGCACTACAAGAAAAGAAATCAAGTCGCTCTCCCTGTGAGGGCCTGTGCCTCCTGGTTTCAACCTAAAGGGTGGGAGGTTTACCAGAAGGTTCTCCATGGGAATCTGGCTAACTTCAAACTTTTGCCTGGACTCTCAGAATTGGGAATTTATCCATCACTTCCCCTCTCAAATATCCAATGGCACGAGGAAAAGAAACTCCAAATGTTAGATTGAGGATCTTGACTCTCCTCTTTCTTCCCTACCTGGTAGGCTGTTTACTAAATAACTTAACACTTTTATGCCTTCAAAAATTTCTTTTGCATATGGTGCTGGGGATAGAATCTGGGGCCTTGTCCATGCTATCCCTTCTACCCCTGAGCTGTGTCCTAAAGGAAATGAAATTTCTGAGACATATTTTTGTGTTTTGTAAGTTGCCACCAGAACGGTTGATCCAAATCACCTCATCTACCATTAACTAAAGCACAAGTGAGTTTAAATTATGTCCTTAGTTGTCCATCTGACTCACTAACTTCAGGACCTGTGAAATCATCACTGGGTTTTAATCATGTTTATTTCCATTGCCTATGTAGCATGATTCCTGGAGCTTTGTGGGAATGCAACGAAAGGGTGAAGAAAAGAAATGGAGAAAAGGAAACCGAGTTCCCCAGCTCATGGGGCACCATGGTTCCCATAATGATCCAAAGAGAATGTGGTTCTTTTCTCTGGTTAATTCCAGGTCCACCTGTCTAACTCCCTCTGAATCAGAATCTTCCTTCCTTACACTGTCTATATATCCATCTTTGGAAAACTGATTTTCAATGCTTACTTAGTTGTCAATTAAGGGCCTAAGGTTTGAGATTCATTTCAGATCTATACTTACCCCTGTTAAAAAAAATTAAATGTCTCAAACCTGAAAATATTTTTCATTTTCACATAATTCTGTACTTGGAAGATGTTAATAATATTTTATAAGCCTTTAAAAATAGATTGAAGCATGTCAAAATCTCTCACACTAATCTTGCTTTGTGGTTCAGGTGTGAAAATTCTGCACTTCACAGGTACAAGAAAAACTATCGGAGGATTACTTTTTCC
Source organism: Heterocephalus glaber (assembly GCF_000247695.1). The sequence goes on along the minus strand of NW_004624740.1, from coordinate 5,019,981 downwards.
ATTAAAATACCCCAATTGTCCCACTATTTGTTTAGTCACTGTTGCATTTCTATGTCATAATAAGCCTGGCTTGATTCACCTCTTCTATTTGTGGTGTCATTTCCCTTTCAAAACTCTGGAGTGTTCATTGTACCCTGTGGCAAAGAAAAGTTGCCCTGATAAGCGACAGCAGTTAAAGTCTATAGTTTAAGTTGGTGCAGTAAGGTCTGAATTCATGCTTTAATCAATACAGAGGCTACAGGTAACATGGTTATGTTTGCCAATTTCTGACTTAATCAGTGAGTTAAAATGATTCTGCTCTTTTAAAACCATAATTCAAAACATACCCTAAGGTTTTAAAGATTCTAAGACATGAAGCTCATAAACTTTTCATTTTCTGGAATCAAGAGGAGCCTCCAGCATACTTTGACGGATAGGTTTCTACATCTCAAGTACCCATTCCATACCTAACTCCAGGCCCTCAGACTCCCCTTTCATAACTCTGTCAGGTCTGCATGAAAAATGACTGCTTCGGGGAGTAGCAAGCACAGAATGGACCGAGTTAACTGTTTCCTACCATGGCTGTCACCAGGTGAGAACCTAGGCCCATGCGGAATCATTAAGGGAACAAATGAATGCTCCACTCACTCGGTGGGTGTGCACTCAATATGTGCTCTGTGCTCATGAAAAGACAAGCAGAAGTCTGACCCATCAACCCTGTTGTCTAGGATGAAGCCTTAGAAACCATGAAAGCGTAAAAGTCAAAGTCAGGTGATAAAAAGGCCATGCAAAGTCCCACTGGGCTGGTGACTATTGAGCTCTGGACTTCACAGGTCAGTACAGAAGCCATGAGGACCAGGAGATGAGGACCCAGCAGCAAGAGAAGCACACAGGGTGACAGGGTGGCCAAGATGCTGGGAGGAAGGGACAGGAAATGAGACCTGGTGGGGTGGCCTTGTGGGCCTCAGGGAAAACTCCATGTGCTATTCTAAGCACAGTGGAAGCAGATGGCATTTCACCGTCTGAGGTTTTCCTTACATGTGGAGGGGGTCTGGCAGGCAGAACAATACACAGGGGATGTAGCGGTGGCCTAGGGCAATGGTCCTGGAGATTTAGGCCTGGAATTATGTGGTGACTGATTGTGCGTGTCCACTTGGCTGGGTCACCTGCCCAGTATTTGGTTAAACACCAGTGTAGAGGCTGTGAGAGTACATTTTAAAGAGGAGATTAACATTTAAATCAGTAGACTCAGAGCGAAGATGAGGATCTTCCAAAATGTGGACTAGTCTCAGGCATTCAGTTGAAGATCTTAAGAGAAAAAGACAGAACCAACCCCAGAGAGGGAATCTTGCTAGCAGATAGACAACCTTTGGACATTTGTTTCAGCCTTCTGTGGGCTTTTGTCTCTGGAGAATCCAAGCAAATATAGTTACAGAGGCATGCATAGAGGTTATATTCAAGTGACTGTGGAAATAAAATCACAAATATTTGCTGACATCTTGGCTGTGAGGTCGGCAGAAAAGAGGAGGCAGGTGTGGCTCCACAGTGCAGAGCATGTAAAGCACAGAGGCTCCGATGGCCTCCAGGGAAGAATGCTGCGAGGTCTAATGGCCAGCTCAGGCCCTGTGTAGGACCACTGGATGGAGCACATTGGGGCATCTGATCTCAGGGCCCCAGAGGACTTGCAGCGTCCCTGCAGAGACGGTGACAGAGGTGTCCGCGACAGGAGAGCAGCCAGCTGCCGAGCGCCCGTGTCTTCTAATCCCTGGTCCACTACTTTTGTCATTTTTTACTCTCAATAGCGTTGGTTCAAAACTTCAAAAAAAAAATAGAATAAAAATAAAGCGCAAGACACATACTTTTTACAAACACAAAAATACATGAGACAGATCCTAATTATTTATAATTAGATTCACCATGCATAAAAGTGCTGAAAAATAGACTAAATGATTTGTCTCCCTTTTTGCATTTGCTTAGGCATGGATCCATAAGAAGCAATGCACAGACTGCGAGGCACAGACCACAATTTGAGCAGAATCACTTAGGAAATAATTCTAAGGAGGAGTTGAGGGGGAAACACGGGAAGGGAGACAGAAAGAACATAGGGAAATTTGACCCAGAAGGGTGGAGATTTTGTAATCTGGGTAGCAGAAGGCAGGTGTGCTATGCTTTGGCCAAGGGCGTGAGGTCTGAAGCACTCGGGGCTTCTTATTCTTGCTGGGTCACGAGCCTTTGAGGAGAGGCACAGGGTGGCGAGGAGCCACTGTCACCTCCCTGTGCCCCCATCCTGCCAGCAGCCCTGTGTGCTGTGCCTTGGTGCCCGGGAGTCCGGCTGAGAATGGACACAGAGCAGGGACTTGCCTGGTGGCCAAATCTGTTTCCTATCTGGAGATGGTGGGGGATTTGGCAGCTTCCCCACCTGGGCCCTCAGGAGGGACAGGAGAGAAGCACCTGGCCCTGTGAGTGGGACCCAGCTTCCTGAATGAGCAGCCAAGCTTTCAGCCCAGAAGCAAGCACAAGGCGAGGATCTGGTGGGCAACACACTCCAGGGGCAGCCACGGCCCTGCCAGGAGAAGCCGGGACAGGGCTGGGGGGGCAGAAGGAGGCAGCTGGGAGCAGCCATGGACAGCTGCACCACTGACTGATTCATTCTGTCAAGTCTCCCTCCCCTCCCTCCCCTCCCATCTCCTCCCCTTCCTTCCTCTCTCTCTCTTTCTCTCTCTCTCTTTGTTTTTCATCTTTCATTCTTCTAAGTATTGGGGGGTTGAACCCAGCATCTTTGCACCGAGCTACATCCCCTGATATTTATGTATTTATTAATTTATTTATTATTTAAATTTTGAGACAAGGTCTTGTTAAATCACTAAGTTGCTCTGGCTGGGCTCCAACTTGCAATCCTCCTGCCTCAGCCTCCTGGAGCAGTGGGATGACAGGTTTGTACCATCACAACTGACTGTGGCTAATTAAATCATTAAGTACAGGAATTACCTGGTGAAATGCTGTCAGCTAAAACCACTATTTGTGAAAGATGATTTTGCTGGTTACCAAAGGATGTAGTTAGTTATTGGAGCCTTCAGAACAGTAGTGGATTTGGAAAAATAAGCAGGAAATCAAGCTAAGGTTATTCTGGAAGTAGGACCAGGAGAGTTGAATTTTTCTTTTCACCTGTTGTGCTGGAAGCTACTCAGGTGCCTGGTTTCCTGTCTCCTGCCAGGAGTCCTGGAGGGACTCCCATTTTTCAGGCTGCATGGTCCAGAACTTACACTTGGGGAGGTTTGCATCCAACCTGGGCCAACTGCAAAAATCCAGGCCTGGTCACCAAATCCAGAGATGCTAACTAGGGTACTCTTTTTTATTTTTTTTTAGGAAAAATATAAGATTGGAATTTTTATTTGTTCCTTTACTCAACTTGAGCCATTTAAAAAAAGTAAAGATAATAATGGAGTCAAGACAAAAGTGGAAAAAATCCAAACATATATAAAGATAGAAACCACAGTAAGCTCGAGGTGTCATAGAAATGCCTCTGGTAGAGCCGCAGCAGTTCTAGAAGCTGATCTCATGGTACATAAAGTGTAATTCTTTAGCTGCAAGCTGAACTGTGCAGTCCTGCTATATGCCGTGTCTCTTCACCATGCATTATATCAACCTACGTCAGGAGAGTAGAGACTATTTTGTTATTTAACTGTGTTAAAATGCATACAGCTTTACTCCAAATGTTTACACTAGAGATGCTTTCACATCCACAAGGCATCATGAGTCCAGGAGCAGGATCTTCTGAGGCCAGGCTCTACTAAACCCAGGCTTAGGAATCCGCATCATCAAGGTCAGCTTAGCATGCCAAGAGCTCTGCCGTGTGTGCTCCTCCTCTGCTTCAGATTCACATTCTAGCAGTGCCTTCTGTTCATTGCTGCCTTCTAACACTTCCGGCTGAACTTTAATATAGTCTCTGTCCAAGTGCCTATTGCAATAAAGCGGGTACAGAAAACAATGGATATTTATTATTTACCAGCCAAACCTCCAGAGACATAGAAAAAGTCTGCAAACACGATGCGTGTGTGAGTTGATAGCCAGAATCAACTGCCATGAATGAGATCTCTGATTGTTTAGGCTCCAAACATTGCAAACTCCCCAAGAAAAATGTAATCACCGTGTACTACACACATGTACTACTAATAAAAAAATCAATAAAGATATATTTTTTCACTCAATAAAGACTTAATAAAATGTGGCCATAGTTCTATTTTGAAGTTACGTTCACAGACATATTCAATTGTAATTATTTCACATCATAGTTTTATATTTAGTTTCCT
>NW_004624740.1:4976015-5015417 GCF_000247695.1 Heterocephalus glaber | reverse complement strand
CCTCCTCCTCTTCTTTCTCCCCCTCCTCCTCCCCCTCCTCCTGCTCCTCCTCCTCCTCCTTTCTCTTCCTCTTCTTCTTCTCCTTCTTCTTCTTTCTCCCATGCGTGCTTCTGCTTCTCCTTTTTGCAGTGCTGGGGATTGAATCCAGAGCCTTCATCCCCAAACTCCATCTCCAGACTTTTTTCTATCCTTAGTTTGAGACAGCAAGCTGTCCAGGTTGGCCCCCAACTCCTGCCTCAGCCTCCCAAAGTGCTAGGATTACAAGTGTAAGCGCCTATGCCTGGCTTCAGATTTCATTTTTATTTTATAATATCTTATAAGCACATTTTCAGATCTTTCTTAAAATTACATGAGTGGATGGCTAGACCCTGTTTCCTCAGATTTCTGGAGTGTTAAGATTGGTCTTGGCTTCCCTTTCCTGTGGAAGAGGATGGTGTGGTGACAGCCACCTTTTCTCTGTCTCTGTCGCAAGACATCAGTGAGCGACAGTCCTGATCTGAGACATCGCTGAGCTCAAGGAATGGAAAATAGGCTGGGAATGTGCCTCAGTGATAGAGGCGCTAGGCTGTTTGGTCCCTAGCATGCAAAGTAAAGTAAAATAAAACAGTAAAATAAAGCCACGTTGGAGGCACTCAGTGTCTGAGAGGCTCTGCTCAGAAGTGGCTCAGATAACAGCAGAGTCCTCACAGAGTGCCAATCCAATGAGATGGCACAATTCTGCCTTTTTCAGACAGAGCCTGTTACCTTGAAGGAATCATTCAATGCCCAACTACATTTTTTCCTTAATTTTATATACTCTGTCTTCTTTTCTTTCCCATGTGTCAGATTCTTTAGCTAAAAAGTATAGATAAACTATATCATCTCTTAATGTTTAATATTAATAAGAAATATCATCGGTGAATTGTGCCACACATTACCACCTAGTTAATAGTCTACGAGCTGCTGTAGGCACAAAAATAATTCAGGAACGAAAGCTGTCGCAAGAACTGTGTTAAAGATCTCTTGATTTTTACAGCTAAGTAGATGCAAATACAGGTAAAATTGTATGCAGAGCATGACAGCAGCCAGAAGACAGAATCTCTGCAGTTCTTTCGTGTATTTATGCCATCTTCCCTTCTGGTATTCAGCTTTTGCTTTTTCACTCAAAAAGAAAAAGCAGCATACATTATTTGGTGAGTTGCCTATTTTAGATTTAGTCAATCTTTTCAAAGTATCAATCATTTCTGAGTTCAGCATTTAGACATATAGAACAAATGATGCTCATGAAATTACATAAAACTGGCACCAAACTGGGATGCACAATCCCAGGTGCATCTGCCTTGTTCAAATCTTACTGTCTTTGATGAGTAGTCAGGGCTGAATTCTCTAGTAGCTATATGTGCCGAGGGCTGCCACTCCATCCTAACTCTTAGTGAAGCATTTTCTTTCTAACAAACACAAATCCCATTGTTGGCAAATACTGCTGTAAGATCACCATCTAACTCTCAGGGATTTTTGCAATCTTTCTATATTCAAATTGCCTTACATGTCTAATCATCTGCAAAGTCATTAGGAGGAAAATAAAGCTTTAAAATGTAAATAGGGCTTATATTTTAATGTATTGCATTAACATTAAAAGCAGTTACTATAATTCCAACTCTTAACATGAAAAATACTCCCTAATCCTATTATGATGCTATTGTTTTTAAATTTATGCTTCAGATTCACTTCAGAATCTTCTTGTTTCTCTACTTCTGCTTTCATTTGGCTTTTTTTTTTTACATGTATACATACTTTCCATATTTGTAATCATTGCATGTTTGCCATTTTATTCCCATTTGGTTATTTGTACTAATTCATAAATATTTTCTCCTGTTAGCACATGATCTTTAATATCATTCACGGCTACTTATTTTGCCAGGCCAATGAACCACTATTGACTTTGAGCAAATAAATAGTACCTTATTATTGAAGATGTGTCTTGCTAACATAATTCATTAATGCACAAAAATATATGTAAAAGATAATGATTATTTTTATTCCTATTTTTATATTTTACTATTCCTATTTTCATACATTCTTATTTTATTCCTATTTTTATTCCACTTTTCATTTCTTGGTTTTGTTTTTGTTGTTGTTGTTGACAAAATACTCTAAAGGTAAATTTCCAAGAACGAGAATCCTGGGTTTTCATATATGTGCAGCACTTGAAATCTGCCCAGTTGCTTTCCTAAGAATATGTGCATTTCCAGCCACAAGCTCTGTGTTAGAAGGCACACATTACTAGACCATCCACAATTCAGTTATGAAATATTTGCTTATTAGATGGAAGGGCCGGGGTTTTAGCTCAGTGGTTTCACCTCCTGCTGTGCAAGTGCAAGGACTTGAGTTTGATCCTCGGTACCAAAAAGAGAAAAAAAAAAGTTGGAAATTGCTGCCTAATTTTGCTAATTTGGGTTGCAACAGTGTTTTCCATTTACTGAAGTTACCACTTTTGATGTTGGTGAGAGTAGCAGAAGATGACTTGTCTCTTTCTAGACTTTTCCTTTTGCAGTCATGATACTCTGTCCCCAGGTTGATCCAGCTATTGTTCATTGTTAGAACTAGTCTGGCTTTAACTGCATAAAGCTCAATCATTTTATATGTTTAAATATGTTTACCAACTCATTGCTAAAGAGCTTCATATTAAGACTCTTAACTAGACTAAAGATGTTAACTACAGCATGGAAAAAAAGGACCCTGGCTGTCCAGGGAAGATGCAGCACAGAAAGTCACTCCTACCCCAGGGACCCAGGAAACAAAGAGAAGAACTCAGAAGCACAGAGAGGGCACCAGAGACAGAAGCGCAGTACTGGAGAAGCGAGGCTGTCCTCAGAGCTGTCATCTCCGAGTCCACCTGAAACGTGACCTGACTGCCCCGAAGAACTGCAGCCACTGGAGGCAAGATGTGTCACCGGATGATGCAAGGGCAGTTCCAAGGGGACCAGTCTCCGCTGCCTGTCACTGCCTTTCCACTCCTGACTGCCCCTCCAGGGCCTTCTCTGGGCACCACGCAGGATAGTGAACCAAGAGCAGAAATGTGGTGCAGAGCCCCAGCCCAGCAGCACCATGCAGGGCCCTGAAGTGTGTGCTTGTGCTGAGGAACAAAACCCTAACCACTAGCAACAGGCGCAGGCTCACCTGTGCATCTGTGGGCTGCATGTCTGTGGATTCAACCAACTGTGGGTCAGAGATGTTTGGAAAAAGACACAGGCTTTTACTGAATATGTACAGGCACTTTGCTTGTCATTGTTCCCCTCGCAAACAGAATAACAGCCTCTCACATTGCATTTACATGGCCAGAAGGTATGATAAGTGGTACAGAGGTGATTCAGCTACCTGGCAGGTATGTGTAGCTCCTGTGCAAACGACTCATTTCGTTTAAGGAGTTTGAGCCCTGTGGATTGTGGTTCTGCGGGGTCACGTGTCCTGAGAGATGATCGATTGGAAGATGTTGGGGTGACTGTCTGAATTCGCTCTATTCGATTTGCTGTGAGAACGCCCTTCAGTTAGACGCATTCCCATTTTTCTTTTGTTTTCAATTTTGTGGACTGTACATTGGGTTTCATATTCCAAAATCATTGCCCAAACCAATGTCAGAAAGATTTTCCCTATGTTTTTTCTAGTTTCACAGTTTAAGTCTTGGGTTTGATTTTTGTACGTAGTGTGAGGTAAGTGTCCGACTTCATTTTTCTGCAGGTATCTGTGCACTGTCCCCTGTGCCATTTATTTAGGAGACTGCTGTTCCCTCAAGGCATGTTCTGAGCTGATTTGCAGGAGGATCAACTGGACATACATACATTGATTTATTTTTTGTTTCTATATTCTGTTACATTGATCTGATGCATCTGTTTTTATGCCAATAATAGGCTGCTTTTGATTAATATAATTATTTTGTATTTCTTCTAAGTAAAATATATGTTTTTATTAAAATATATTTGTGATACTCAATGAATACATTCATCATGGGGAGTTGCTATATGGACATAATGCATCTGAATGCTTTTTACTTCTCCTTACCCCTACTCTGGAAGCACTTCCAGCTTTGTTTTTGTTTGTTTGTTTTGTTTTGGTTAATTTTGCTCAATAGTGCTTTGGCTATTTAGGATCCTGTAGTTTAATTTGTATTTGAGAAACATTTTTCCTAGTTCTGTTAAAAAAGATGGCATTATAGTTTTGTGATTTTTTTGGTACCGGGGGTCAAAGTCAGGACCTTGTGCTTGCGAGGCAGGTGGTGGCATCACTGAGCTAAATCCCCTGCCCTGGCACTAAAGTTTTGATAGGGATGGCACTGCATCTGCATATCAGATTGGATACTACTGACATTTGAAAATATTGATTTTTTGAATCAAAAGACATGGAATATATTTCTTTTTATTTGTGTCTCCTTCAACTTCTTCATCAATGTTTTACAGTTTCCGTGTAAATATCTGTCAGCTCTTTGGTTAAATTTATTCACAATTATGGTAGTTTCGCCTTATCCATGATAGATGGTAGATGTCCATTGAAAATGCAAATAGCATTGAACCCTGTATATGATGTTTCTCACTATACATACATACCTACCTACCATAAAGTTTAAATTATAAAGTACAATACAATATTAACAATTAGCCAGAAGAGTAATTATAACCATATAATGAAACTTAAGTGAATGTCACCCCTATTGCTCCCTCTCAAAATATCTTACACTCTACTTTCTTCTTGTGATAATGTGAAATAATATAGTACCTATGGGCTGAGATGAAAAGAGGGGAATGTATCACCATTTATCACACATCATAGCCATCATTTTTGCAGTCTGAGGTGAAATAGAAAAGCTAGCATGAATTTCTTTTTCCTTCTTCATAATTTCTTGGAGAGAAGATTGATTCTTACCATATGTATCTTAGCGACTTCAACCTACAATTTATTTCTGTCCTTATTAAATAGAGAACTTTTATATTTTCCCTTAAGGGAAGCACATTGCAGCTTCTCTTTGGGATATCTGCTTGGTTAGCATCATTACTTTTGTGCTTTGAGGACTTTGTTGAGTAAAATATGAGTTACGTGAACCTAAGCCCTGGGATACCACAATGCTCCCTCTGATCATAGAGATAGCTGCTGAGTGACTAAGAAAAAGATGACAGAAGATGTGGACACACTGGCCAAGGGGTGCTTCTCCTCCAGGAGGGACAAGACCTCACCACACCACTCAGCATGGAGCACAACTTAAACTTATCTTGTTTTCTTCTTGAATGTTCCATTTTACACTTTTAGACCTCCGTGGACTATGGGTAGCTAAAATCGTGGAAACTGAAAAGCATGAAACCACAGCAAACAAATGAGCAGATAATGGAAGACTCTAGTATTTATTGAACCTTTTGTAAATAGCATTACTTTCTTTTTTTCTTTATTGCTGCTTTGTATACAGAAACTCTACTGATTTTTGTATGTTACAGGCTTACTTGTTCATGTGTTCTAACATTTTTTTTGGTGAAGTTTGTAGGGTATTCTATATAGAAAATCATATAATCTGCACAGACAATTTTACTTCTTCCTTTCCAATTTAGATGCTATTTATTTATTTATTTATTTATTTATTTACTTATTGGTACCGGGGATTGAACTTGCGTCCTTGCACTTTTGCAACAGGTGGTGAAACCACTGAGCTAAATCCCTGGCCCTATGCTTATTTATTCATTGATTCATTTATTTATTTGCCTAATTGCTCTGCCCAGGACTTCCAGTACTATATTGGATAAAAATGGTGCATGTGAGCATCTTTGTTTTCCTAATCTTAGAGAAGCTTTCAACTTTTCACATCAAGAATAATGTTAGTGGGCCAGGGATTTAGCTCAGTGTTTTTGCCGCCTGCCTGACAAGCTCAAGGACCCGAGTTCGATCCCTGGTACCAAAAAAAAAAAGAATAATGTTAGTTTGGGGCATATAATATATGACCTTTTTGTGTTGAGATATATTTCCTTTATATCTAATGTCCTGAGAGTTTTTATCTAAAATTAACTTGCCTTTGCTGAATTTTGCCATAGCATTCTATAGCCATTAAAATGATCATATGATTTTTATTCTTCATTGTATTAAAGTGATACATCACAGTTACCCATTAGCATATGTTGAACCATCCTTGCATCCCAGACATAAATCTTATTTGGTCATTTCATGTGATCATGTTATTATGCACTGGAATTTGGCTTACTAGTAGTTTGCTGAGAATTTTTGCATCCACGTTCTCTATGATATTGACCTATAACTTTATATTCTTGTACAGTCCCTATCTCACTTTTCTATGAGAGTGAGGCTGAACTTGCACAGTGAGTTTAGAAGGGTTCTTTGCTCTTCAAGTTTCTTGAAAGATTTTATAAAGTTCCTTAGAACATATGCATCTAACAAGAGAAGATCAAAATTCATGAGGTAAATTTTAGTAGGATGGCAAGGTGAAATAAACAGATATAATATTATAATTGGAGACCTCACCATCCCTTTGTAGGTAAATGATAGCTCTAGGGGGCAGAAAATCAGAAAGGATATTGTTGTGAACAAACATCATCAATAAACTAGATCAAACTGACATTTATGGAATGGTTCATACAACAACAGCAGCCTATATAGTTTTCTGAAGCTCACCTAGAATATTTGCCAAGATAAGATGTATGGTGGGCAGTAAACACAATCAATTAAAAAATAGAAATCGTACACAGAAAGTGTCAGGCCACAGTGAAATTAAGCTGGTAATTCAAAACAGAAAGAAGGCCCAAATATATGGGGATTAAAAAACACACTAACATGTGGATCAATGCTATCGCAAAACAATTTTTAAAATATTTTGGAGTAAATGAAAATGAAAGTATAACTTGTTAAAATATGCACTTCAACAAAAATAGTACTTAGATGGAATTTTATAGTATTAAATGCATGAAAATAAGAAATAACTAAAATCAGAAATTTAATCCCTCATTTTATGAAGATAGAGAAAGAAAAACAATATAAGCCCATAAAAACCAGAAAGAGGGATTAAAAATTAGAGTTGAAGTCAATGAAATTAAAAGTAGGAAATCAAGAGAAAATATCAAAAAATAAAAAATGTAGTCACTTGAAAATATTAATAAAATTCAGAAACCTCTAGTGAAGTCAACCAAAAAAGAGATAATATAAATTATCAGTATTAAAAATAAAAGCCATATTTGAAAAATTATATGAAATTAATGATTTGCCTTGAAATTCACAAACCACTAAAATGAACAAAAGGAGAATCAGATGATCTGAATAGGCCTCTATCTGGTCAGACAATTGAAGCAGATTACTAAACTTCCAAAAAAGTAAACCACTGACCTAGATAGTTACACTTATAAAATTAACTTGTGAAAAGCTAAAACAAAAAATAAAACAAACTCTAAAACTACTCCCAGAAAACAGAAGCAGCAGAACGTGTCCTAACTCATTCTATCACATGAGCATTGTCTATTACCAATCAGGTGGAGACATAACAAGCAAAGGAAACTTCAGGCCAGTATCACTCATGAACATCAGTGCAAAAACACTGCACAAATATTACTAAGTCTAATCTAACAATGCATAAAACAAACTATACACCATGCCTCAGTGAGAGGTATTGTAGTATTCAAGGCTGGTTTAACACTCAAAAACATCCACTGTATCAAAGGGATAGATAAAAAATAAATCATATCATACAAACTAAAGCAGAGTGTGTATTTACAGAATATAATCAGTTTGTGATTAGAAGCTTTCAGGAAAGCAGGAAGTGAAGAAAAGATCCTCAATTTGATAGAAAACCTACTGGTAACATCATAATTAAAGACAAGAAATGGAATGTAACACACTGTAGACTGGGAACAAGACAAGGCTGTCCCCTCTCACTGTTCCTAGTAGCGGAGTGGAAGTTGTAGCTAGCATAGTGGGATAAGAAAAATAAATCAGAGAAATTATATAGATTGGAGAGGAAGAAATAAAGGGTTTTAATCACAAATAACACAATGGCTACTTAAAAATTCCCAAGGAAGTTAAACACTCTGGGTGACTGAGGCAGGAGGATCACAGATTTCAGTCCAGCCTAGGCAAATTGGCAACTTAGAGAGACCCTATCCCAAACTAAAAAATAAAAAGGTCTGGGGATGCAGCTCAATGGGAAGGCCATGGCCTTTATCAATTGTACCATCAAAACAAACAAACAAAAACCTTAAAAATAATCACAAAAAAATTACTCAAACTAAAAACTGAATATTTTAAGGTCATAGTATACAAGGTTAATATACAGACATTAATTGCTTTTCTATAGATTAATAATAATCTATAGATTATTATTGGTATTTGAAATTAAAAATACAGTGTCATTTACATTCAGATAAAAATATTTAGCTTTAAATCTAACAAAGCAGGTATATTATTTATATGCATAACTCTTGCAAAGCATATCAAAAAATATCTACATAGAGCAGTAGTCTGTATTATAGATTGGAAAATGTGATGCTTTTAATATACCAGTCCTTCCCAAATTTATCTTTAGCATTAGCATGATCCCAGTGAGTGTGTCATGAAGGTGTGGCATAGATATCAACACAGTGACTCCCAAGTGTATATGAAAGGACAAAATAGTCAACACAAACGAAGTGGAATAATGCAAAAGGGACAGGACCACAAGCCCAGAATCTGGGTGAAACAGTGGCAGTGAAGCCAGCTAAGTATTGGAGCAAGCACAGATGCATAAGTCAGGGCAAAAAAGTGGGAAGTCTGTACACACACACACACGCGCACACACACACACACACACACATGCACATGCACAGTCACTGCTGGAATTTGTCAAAGGAATGCATAAGACCATGGATAGGGTCTCTAAAGACCAGATCTGGAACAATTAGAACATTAAAATATGTGAGTTGCTAACTAAGGTATAAGATAAACATACACGATTCCATACTGGTGTGAATAAATGATGGAATAGATTAATAAATGAGTGACTATGAACAGACCTTCATGCAGAAGAACTCCAAGTCAACAATGCAGATACTCCAACTTAAAGGAGGGTCTATCGTCCCTCACTCCCTAGACTGCACCCAAATACAGGTTATACTGTGTGGAAAGGAAGGGAAAAGAATAACTTTATTTGGAGAAATTTGACAAACAAAACCTCAGCTAAGAAATGATGAAGCTTACATCAACATTTATTTTGAAACTCAGAATTTTAATGCTAGTTGATTGGAACTCTATCTTGAGTTTAAAACATAGGATGTCTCATTTCCTGCAGGTTTGGGATGACATTTTGAGACCATATGAGTCAATAAGTTGACATTTAGAGTCAATTTGTGGAAGATAGTTACTCAGGATTCTTCAGGTACAAAGCACTGTGAGGTGTCCAACTTAGGTTTTCATTAGAATCACTGGTACTTGGGTTCCTCAGAGGGATCCTGCCCTCCTGGCATGTCCTCCCTGCATCTATTGTGATGACAAACATTGCTTTTTCTGCTGTGCCAGTCATTAAGTCCAGGTCTTGCCCTCAGAACCATGAGAGCCACATCATCACACAGGTGAGGAATGACCCAGTGAGAGTTGACAGAAGTCCCTTGGCCTAATTATTGCCATCTCTCAGCTCTCATTAAGGGCTGTTTTAAAGCCCCATGGGGCTATTCCAGTGTGGCCCTGACTGCCACTTGGGATGACTGTCAAATACCTGCACTGGGGCTGCCAAGAAAACAACCAACCCCGATCCAAAGCCCTCTAGGTCTGGCTGGTGCGAGCAAAACTAGCACTGACTTTTGGGATGATCCCTTTCCCATTTGGGGCCTATTATGGACTGTTCGTGTCTCTCCAAAATGTGTACAGTGAGAAAGTTAACCACCAGCTCAGTTGTGTAGGTAAGCGATCGAGCCCAGCCCTGCCCTCCTCCTCCTCGGTAGGATGAGTGCCTTAGAGGAGACCCTAGAGGAGGAGCTGGCGAAGACCCCGAGTTAGCCCTGGCCACACCTGGTGGCACAGCAAGAAGGAGCCATCTACTGGACTCATACCCTTGCCAGGGTATTGATCTTTGACTTCCGGATTCCAAAACTGCGATTAAAACTGCCTATTGCTTATAAACCACCGGTGACAAGATTTTGTTACAGAAAATGGACTAAGAACTCTCACACTTGGTAGGTATTTGCTGTTTTGCTGTTGTTGTTGTTCCAGCAGAATTATAGAAACCTCTATTTCTTCACATATAATTGAGACAGCACTACTGAACAACACTTTGGGTAAAGTGATATTTGAATGTGTTTAACTCGCCAGAATTATAGCCGATTTTCAGTAAACACAGTTATTTATTTCTGACTCTCCTGTTTAAGAAGTTTCTGCCTTCTCCTACTTCATAGCATTTAAATAGAGGCCAATCACATACTGAGATGTTGGTTCTTCACTTTATTTACACAGACTTAGCACTTCAGGAGAGGTAAGCCCTCATCTTTCTTACCTAAGTCATGTGTACCTGGGGCCCAGCACACTTCCTATACCTAGTACCCACTTAATATTTTTAAAGTGAATAAGTTTCCTCTCCTCTAAGATTCCTTCTATGCTTTCAATCTAGAACGAAGATTCTGTAGAAGGACAATTTTGTTGAAGAGTGGCAGCACACATTTTTAAACTGACTGCCTGAATTATTACTGTTGTCTCCTACTGGGATCAGACAGTGTAGGGCAAAACTTTTGTAGAAAAATTAAACCCAAGACCTGAATATAGATCATAAGGACCAACAGACAGAAGTCTCCATCTGTGCCTGGACTAGAAGGATTTCTAGACTTGGTGGGAGGAGGGGACAGCAGGGCCAGTGGCCTCACCTGGGTCTAAGGGATGTGCCAGATCTGAGCCTGTGAGAAAGCTTGTGCCAGCGTCCAGAGGTGAAATACTGTGGCTGCACTGGCCTGGAGAACCAAAACCTGAATAGCCACTTGGTTAGAAATTGAAATTGAAAATACTCAGAAAGCTGCACTATGGCTGATGGAGTGGATTCAGAGAATTAAGCAGGAGATATTTACAGCAAAATCAAGGCTGATTATGGAGTTATTAAAGCTGATCTTCAACTGTACTGGTCTCTTTCAGGGCCTCAAGAGTGGGTCTAGAAATCTATTTATAAGATTATGTACTTCGTAAAATTTGAAGATCTGTATTTTAAATTTTGCATCACTCCTAATAGTTGAGCCCTTTGGGCCCCCTTTTTCCTCACCCTTCGTCCTAAGCTGCCTGATCACCCAGGGAAGCTCTGCTTGGAAGGCAGCCTGGGGCCCAGCGTCCCTATAAGAAGAAACACCAGGCCCCTGTGCCCATGAGTGGATGGCCACTGGGATCTGGGCCTTCCTCTTGGTACAATAACTTTCATCAATGACCACATCCTGAGAACAATCAGAATTTTAAAGAGAATTTTTTTCCTTTCTTCACAAAGCCAGTGGTTGAAAATGGGAAAATAGTTGAGGTAGAGGTTGATGCTTTTCTTTTTTCAGTACTGAGGATTGACCCCAGGGCCTTTGCATGGAGCTTCATCCTCAGCCATTTTTTGTTTTTGTTATTTTGAGACGTGATATCACTAGGATAAGTTGACCAGGCTTGGCTTGAATTTTCAATCCTCTTGCCTCAGCCTCCCAGGGTGCTAGGATTACAAGTGTGTGACATCATGGGTGGGTACATGAGAACTCTTGATCATAAGATGAAATGTTGAGTGGACTTTAGTGTGAACTTGGAGAAATAGAGAGGAATGTGCTGTGGTCACGTGGAACAAATCAACTGAAATTCATGGGCTTCTGTTTGTTTGATTTGCAAAGAATGAAGTAAAACTATGAGTCTGAATAATAACACTGAATTCAGTGCTTTTTGAGCTTTTGCTTTGTGTGAAACAGTGATAATCACATTCAATCATTAGGACAAATCAAATTAACTCAAAATCTGTCATTGACCTATATATGAGAGAAAACCATAAAACTATCAGAGAAAAAGATAAAGACATTTTTGTATGACCTTGGATTTGTTCATAGGTGACCAGATTTGACAACAAAATCAAAAGCACCTAAAGAAGAACAATAGATAAGTTAGATTTCATTGAAATTTAAAACTTTTGTGATGCCAGGGTTATTATTAGAGAAGTATGAAAACAAACTAAACAGTGGAAGAAAATACTTGCAAAAAGTAATCAGGTAATGGTTTAGAACACCTAAGAACTTTTGGAACTCTTGCAATTCAAGAAAAAAAGAAAAACAATCCAATTTTTAAAAGAAGCAATGGAGTTTAATAGGCATTTCTCCAAAGACAATATATATGAGTGACCAATGAGCACATAAAAAATGTTCAACTTCATTGGTCATTAAGTAAATGCAAATGGAAACCACAAAGAAGTAAATATGGAGATAGATATTTAGTATATGGGAAGGGCACCAGGGGATGGGAGGGGGAGGGCAGGGAGGGAAAGGGAATTTTACAAAGAAGAACTATGATGTATTGTATGCATGGAACAAGTTTCTACAAGGAATGCGATCATTATGTAATACAAACATGTACCAAGAAAGAGTATATAGGAGAAAGAGTCCAAGAGATGGAGGAAGAGAGGGAGATAAAGAACGAGAAACCAGAGACATTTATAGCTAAATGGAGGCACATTGAGGTGATACTCTTCAGTGAAATAAATAGGACACACATGTGTAAACCAAATAGTTTCTCTGGTGTGAGAAACTGAAAGTGTAAATAAGGATCAAAATATATAATAGATAATGTGAAATAGGAAGAAAAGGTCCAAAGGAGAAGGGGAAGTGGGAGGGGTAGGGGAAAGGAAAGAAGGGAAAGGAATAAATATGAGGAAAGGAAAAACAATGGAAACAAAGTCTTTGTAAATAGGGAGGGGAGGAGGGGTTGAAGGAAGGTCAGGAGAATGGGGAAAAAATAAGAACCAAGAGAGATTATGTAAAGGTGCAAATTTCCAATGATGAATGTCAGCATGCTGTATACCTAAAATGTACCAATAAAATTAATAAATGAAAAAAAAGAATGAAGTAAAAATAAAATTAAGGTATGTCATGTGCATATGCATGTGCGAGTACCAACTCCCTGCAATGAATGTGATCATTATGTACCACAAATGTGTATTAATAAAAATTTTTAAAGAAAAGAAAATCACTGTAGGAAAAAGGGAGGAGAGAGAGAGAAGCCACTTCTAAAAGGCTAGTTGTGAGCACTGACTTGAGTCAGGGACCACCTAGCAGATTGGTAAGCTCTGGGCGTGTGTGTGTATGACTGACAGGCAGGCCAGCCAACTGAGTGGAAGACCCACCCTGATGTGGGTGGCCCAACCAATCGGCTTGTGGCCTGGATGGAATAAAAAGGGAAAGAGAATAGAAGTCTTTCCTTTTCTTCTTTGAAGGTGTTCATATCTTCCCCATTGCCTTTGGATATTAGTGCCCAGTTCTTGCAAGCTTCCCATACAGATCCTTTGGTGTTCCAACATGAGCTTGCACCCTGAGTGTGTCTGTTTTGAATTATCTTACCACAGATTCAGCAGATGACTTTTGCAACCCTACCTAGTTAAGTCCTTTATATAATCATACTCATATATTAATTCTGGTCCTCTACTGAATGCTAAATGGTGCCTAGAGTAGCTAGATAAAATGACAACAGAACACTGAAATTAGCGAATGTTGCACAGGTCATGGAGAAATAGGAATTCTCATACGTTGCTTCTAGGATGTGAAACAGTGCAGCTTCTAGGGAAATGTTTAATAGTTCCTCCAAATGTTAATTATAGAATTTCCACATGATACTGCAATTTCATTCTTAGGTACACACGCAGGATAAACAAAACATATTAGATTTTTATGTCTACATAAAAACATGTATATAGCAGACATTATTCTTGGTAAATGAAAGGAGAAATAAGCCAAATGCCCAACAAGGGAAGAATAAATAAGCAATCACAGTATAGTCATATAATGGCATATTATTCAGCCATGAAAAAAATGAGATAATGAAATAGACTACAACTTAGGTGAACCCTGAAAATAGTATGTTAAGTGAAAGAATCCAGCAGAAAAGGTCACATACTGTATGCATTATTTTATAAGAAATATCCAGGATAGCTAAATCCATAAAGAGCAGTGGTTACCAGAGGTGAGGGAAGAAGGCATCAGGAATACTTGCTTAGAGGATGTGGAGTATTCTTCTAGGGTGTTGAACATTTTCAGAACTCAGGACAGGTGGTTGTTCACAACATTGTGAATACACTAGCTGCCAAGGAATTGTGCTCTTTGAAATGGCTATTGCATATATAATGTGAATTTCATTTTAATCAAAAAGCAATTGTTGTATTTTGGTGTATAAATACCTTTTAAGAGGGAAAAATGTACAGCTATCTCAACAGAAGTGGAGCAACCATTTTGGAAAAATCCAACATCTATTCTTGAAAACTCCAGTAGTAGGCAGGGTCTCCTTTAATGCAAAAATGGATATCTATAAAAATCCTATAGCTAATGTCACATTTAATGCTGAAAGACTGCTTGTCTCTTAAGATCAGGAAGAGCGACAAGACTACCTGCTCTCTTGGCATAGTGGGCCACCAGCTAGAATGGGGATTATAGCTGAGACCCGGGAGCACAGAAGAGATGGCCTGGGTATTTGAAAGAAAACAAGTCAGGTTCAATCCCCACCACCACGTCCACAAAGTTCTGGGGTTAGGTCAGTACAGCAGCAGCACTGCAGAAGTTACAACAAGATCAGCACACTTGGGGAGGGGAGAGAAACACTGCGAGCAGAACTCCCCGGGACCCAAGGAGTTTTCATGCAGTGAGCCCTGTACCCCACTGAGGATCCGCAAGCAGGGCTGGCCTACGTGTCACAGCTGTATGATCACAGCTTGCAAGGGGCCCATGAGAAACAAGGCTAAGGCCAGGAAAGAGGAAAAGGAGCCATCCTGATTGCTCAAGCCACCGAGCAGGTCTGAGTATTGTGATTTCAGGTCAGAGTGCCTCATAGAGCCTGTGGCATCATCTGTCTTTGTGCGTCCTTCCCACTGAGCAACTCAAAGAAAGGAGCAGTTACTCTTGAAGGAAAAAACGAACCATTTCCATATCCACTGGCAAAATCCCATCAAAATGCTTCCCCCACAGTAGCACCCCATCATTAGCATCCATGTGTTCTAATGGTGATGCTTTTTAGGTTCTCAGCTTGAGCTTGGATTCACAGCCTTGCCTCCGAGCACCACTCTGGCCTCTGCCGACCCTCAGCATGAGAATCCGAACAAGACCCAGGGCTGCCTGTGTTTTCCCTCACACGCCCGCCACATGTCTGCTTCCATACATTGGCCTGGGATGGTCCTTCCATTCCTTATGTTATCATCCGGCAGCTGACATCCAATTCAAGAGCCACACATGTCCTAAGACCTTCTCTCTGCCTTACCACAGCCCAAGTATAATTTCGCTGTTTTCAGTCCTGTATCAGCTTCTCACCCAGTTCTGAAATGATATTTTTGATAATTCTATCTTCACTGTATTTTACATACCGGATTCCCTGCTGCCACACATAGTGAAGGATAATTCTTTGTTTGATGAATGAACAAAGAAGTGGATGAATGGGACATAACAGGCCGAGGAAGGGAGTTATTGCAGCATATCTCTTTCGCAGGGATAGAAGCAACGAATCCCAGTGTGGATGGAAGTCTTGCCAACACAGACAGTAGTAGGATTGTGTTGGAATAAAAGTCTCACGACTTTAGCTTCTGTTCAAGGAATTCCCCAGGCTTTTCCACAAATCTAATCATACCCTGATTCCTTTTTCTAACAGAGTTACAAAATAAAATGGGAAAGATCATCTAATTTAATCTCCACTGTAAATCCAATAATGCATAATCGGCTCGTTTCTTAGCTCTGGCTGTTTATTCATGTTAGTTGTCACATCTGTCTTGCGTTTTAAAAAGGGAATAAAGCACTGCCAATGGATGTTAATACTTTTATTGAAGTGTTCAAAGCAGGAGATGGATCTTGCCTGCTAAATACTGCATCCCCTCAGAGTTCATTTAGAATGCTCCTTCCTCGTATCAGTGACATTGTCTAAGCAGCACTGTGGTTTGCTTTCATCAGTTTGCCTCTAGTTGACATGTGTTAGTTCAAAGTCACCAAAATCTTCTTAGTTCCATATCCCTCTGTGGCCACTCATCTGAGGAAGGAATGGGTGTCACAATAGTGACTTCTGCCTTCTGCCTTCCCAAGGAGTGGCTGCCGCTATGGACTGGAATATGAGTCAAAACTGAGGTTCAAGTTCTAGCTCCTAGTACTTCAGAATATGGCTGTATTTGGAGACAAGAAATCCTCTTTCTTCTTTCCAAGTTTTAAATGAGCAGACAGAAGAAGAGGAGGAGGAAGAGGAGAGGAAATGATCAATGAATACATAAAAAAATGTTCAGCACCTTTGGCCCATAGAGAAATGCAGATCCATACAACATTCAGATTTCATTTTACTCCAGCAAGAATGATTGTCATTAAGGACACTACAAATCACAAATGCTGGCAAGGCTGTGGGGAGAAAGGAACACTTCTACACTGTTGGTCAGAATGTGAACTAGTACAACTACTGTGCAAATTGGGATGCTGAATTCTAAAAAAAAAAAGAAAAGAAAAATAGAAATTTAATTTGAGCCAGATATACTTTTTTTGGATATCTTCCTGAAAGGGGTAAAATCATCATGTTGAGGTGATACATGCTTAGCTATGTTTATACAGCACAATTCACAATAGCTAAACCATGGAAGCTGCCTGTATGTCCATCAGCAGATTAATGGATTTAGAAAAGGTGGTAGAAATGTCCAATGGAGTACTACTCCACCATAAAGAAGGATAAATTTTGCTCACTTTCAGGAAAATGGATGGATCTTGAAACCATAATACATAATACTTAAGCCAAACACATAAGTAGCAGAAGATTAAATATTGCATGGTTTTAGAAGGGAATGGAATTAATATGAGAAAATGAATAAATGGAAACAAAGTCTTTGTAAATAGGGAGGGATGGAGGGATTGAAGGGAGGGCAGGGGAAGGGGGAAAAATAACCAAGAGAGATTATGTAAAGGTGAAAATTTCCAATAATGAATGTCATTACATTGTATACCTTAAATGTACCAATAAAGTTAATTTTAAAAAATAAGAATAAGAGGATGAATATAGAAAAATAAAGACCCAAAATAGAAATAATGTAAAAAGTAAAATAAAAGAGACATATTAAGAAACAAGGAGGTAGACTCTAGAGTTTGGAAGGGGATTTGAATAATGGGGGAGAGGAGAGGGTAGGGAGAGGGAAGTAAAAATGATCGAGATGTAATAAGTATATGCATCGGTCCTCCAAGATGAGTGTGACTATTATATGTTGCAATAAATACTAATAAAATTTTAAAAAATAATCTGTCCCCCCATCATGGTGTTTTAGCAATTATTATTATTATTATTATTATTATTGTCATTGCTTTTGTAGGGAGGAATCTTTATATATGCATATTTTACCTGCAGTAAATCTAATAAATTTTCAGTTTATAATAAGGCTCAACTATGGAATATACTTTCTTCAACATCAGCAAGCTTCTTACCCGTTTTTAATCTGAAAAGTTAATCAGAATCTTCCATAGCTGATTAAATCATTCTGGTGATCTTAACGATTAACCTGTCTCACCCTAGGAGGGATGCATTTGCCATGGCTGACCCTGCAGATCTCTGAATTGCTACCAACCACTCTGCATGGACACTTTCCACGAATAAATGAGCACTGCCAACGAAACCATCCTCACATGCCTGAATTCACAGATTCTCAACTCTGTAAAGGAGAAGTTCAAACACAGGAGAAAAAAATAGTGCAAAATAGCAATCCCTGTAAACTACCTCCCTCCTTAACTATTACCATGTTGGTGCATGCGGACACACACGTGGACACACACGCATCCACAGGACTGCAGGTGCTCTCGGAGTGCAGGTCAGCCCCAGGCCCCCCATGCTTCCTCTCAATTTCTTCCCTGCACCTGAAATCTGACTGTGGAGCTATAGGAGCTTCAGGGTGTTGCAACTGCTGCCCAGGACGCACCTGTGTCCATTATGGAGAATTTTCAAGATGTAAAAGCATGGCTAAGTAAAATAAAACCATATATCATCCCAAAATTGAGAGATGGCCCCCCTCAGTATTTACTTCTGGAATTCTGTTAATATATTTTCATTCACGAGTGGATTTTCTCTGAATTGGAGTCCCCTTCCACACTGATGCTAACCCTCTCTCTTTGTATAAAAATCACTGTGAGCACTTTCACACCCAGTTCATCTTCCTGCTTACGGCCTATGCACCATTCATCACCTGTCCCAGTGGAGTTATTATAAAGGCAGCCACAACCAAAGTCACCAAGTGATCAATCTGGATGCTAAATGCAGTCTAAACACATGTTTTCTCTCCTTTATTTGTGGTAAGCACTGGCATCTTTCCCCCTTGGCCTCCAGCTGTGATTTATGATCTTCAAGAATTTTCATCCAGGAAAGAAAAATGGCATCTCACCTTTCGTTCTCGATTTCTGATGTGGGATGATGTTCTCAACAGCGCCTCCCTGCCTTCCCCGACTGGCAAATGGCAGACAGACCCCCATCCCACACTGCCCCCTTTTGCTCTGTGGTTTCCTTTGTACCGAAATGACTGGAACATGGAGAATTATTGGCGCAGCAGAACTTTTACAATACAGTCCGAGGCATTAACCTTTTCCTCACTCTCCATTGAAAATTTAATTTATATTATAAATTTCTTAGAATCACAAATTAAAACTACCAGACATCATTTCACATTTGTTTTGTTTGGTAGACAGTAATTGATTTTACTTATGAGATATTGGGAAAGGTGTAAAACAAAATAAGCTCTTATTTAGAGGGCCTATGAGATGGAAATTTGCTATAAACACATGGAAATATGTAGGGTATTATCATTTAAAGTTTGAAATGTCAGAGCCCCAAGATGTCACTATGTATGCCACACACAGGATCCATCTCTGTCCCTACAGGAATATTTGCATATTTACACCTGGATAAATGTATAAGAGAGTTAACAGAAATAACATTTGCAACAGGAAAAAATTAAAAATAATGATCAAGAAAAACAATAGTACATTGACACTAGAATATTTAAGTTAATTGTGGAATACTCTTTCCAAGGAATACCACAGGGCAGGAAAGGTGAACTCTGCCAAGAACAGGAAAAAGAGTAAATCTCGCACAAGAGACCTGGCTTCCTCAGGTTGTTGGGAGTAAACGCACGCCATAGCACATGGCTGGTACCATATTAACATGTACAACTTTTATGTTAATGCAGTTCAGCTCAACAGTTGAACTTAAAAAGTTAAGTCTGGCATACATACAGGATCTTAAACAAAGTCCAGCATGTGAAGAAAGGAATGCTTGCTATCAAAAAGACACAGGAGGCTATAGAAATTGACAGCCTCCAGTTAAACCCAAAATTTCTTGACCTCACATTCAAACACTATGTACCATTTGCCACATTTCTGCTTTTTTATATTTCTAAATTTTAGAAAAAGCAATTGCTTTGAAATGTTAAAAGCAACCTGGCCTTGCTCATAAAGGTCAACAAGACATCCCAAGTGCAGCTTGACAAGGGCTTCCATATTCTCCTCAAATTTATTTTATCGCCTTGACCTTTTCTCCCAGCCCCAGCTGAGCATTGCTTTTGGTTTTTGCTGCATACATTTTGCCTTGGTGTTATGGTCTTGTGCGGAATGAACCCCTCTGAATGTCAGTACAAATACCAATTTAACGTCAGAGTGATTCTGGAGGGAGTTGTGGTTATGAGTTTATCTATCAAATCATGAATATTACTCATTACTCTGGCACCAATTTATTGGAAGGGATGGGCTGCAGCAGGGCCTGGTAGTATAAGTGCTATCATAATCACTGAGAGTGATTACAGCCTCGGAGAGGAAGCTGTGCCTCTGTTAATACAATTAAGTCAAATACAGTCTTCAGCCCTCAGCAAATATTGTGCCATTGAAATCATTCTCCCACCACTGGCCCAAATATTAAACAAGATAGACAGCCGTGGCTCACAGAAGGCATATCCTGCGTGCACTGAGAGAAATGATTCACCATCTTTTTGTTTCCCTGTCAAGAGAGCACGCTCCGAAGCACTGGTGTCCTCACCATTATGAGGACTACTACTGTTCTGCAGTCATGAGCGTCTGAGACCCCAAAATAACACGGACAATGTCACCAAAGAAGGTGGGTCCCCGCCTGTTCAGATTAAACAGAACCTCACACTCTGGCACGCAGGGAACTGATGGTCTCGTCGAAGCCGATCTGTCTAAAATTGTATCGTTCCTCTGTTTGCTCACGTGTTCTTGTCTTCTCCTCCCACTGGAATTCAGTCTCCATAGAGCCAAGAATTCTGTCTGTTTTCCTCACCACTTTATTCCCCGTGCTTAAAACTCGTTGACAGCACAAAGCGGCGCTCAACACATAGCTGTTGAATTACAGTGTTGTTAAGTGATAAGACAGAGCTGGTTTGGTTTGTAGACTCGGGGGAGAACTGCGGGAACTGCCCACCTAGTTGGGAAGATGTCTTCTCTGTAAGGAGGTCCACAGCAGAGTGGAGACAGGGGTAGAAGGGGAGCTGAAATTCAGGAGCAAAGCTGCCGAAGAGTGCATAGCTGTCAATCTTGAAATTTTGTCTCCAGATATCTTATTTTGATGATTTCATTATCTCGTTTTTGGAATTTTATAATCTACATCATTAACATCTAGCTAGCAAGAAGTGTATGAATATCTGCAACCTTAGCGTTTAAAATAACATGTATTCCATTGTAAAATGTTCTCTGACGTCATCCAGATTTGGTGTATAAAACGCTAAGTAGTGGCCCGGATGCTGGTTACCATTCTGCTGTGATTACCTGAACAGCTCCGGGCAACTTTTATAAGCTCTCTGAGTTCTGAGGTCCTCAGCTTTATAAAATAGAAAACAGCAACTTTCTTAGAGGATTATGAGAGAATTGAGTACCATTCAGACTCTAAATTACGATTATCCCAAACCTGGGTGTTAACAGAGTTGTAGGTATTGTCTTTACATTTCAAAGGTCTTAGAGGTATATAAAATGTTAAAGATATTTAAAATTAATACTGCTTTCTCATCCACTGTTTCACTGATAAATTTCAAATAAAATCTCATGTAACACAATGTAAAATGTTCTCTATTATTTTTAATCAGGTAAATTATTGTTATGCTGTCCCAAAAAAGAATATAGAAATGTACTTTTATCTTGTTCTTCCATCTCTGAGAGGTGTCAAGATGTAAAATTCACCCTGGAGGGAAGAATGTTAAGTATTTAGATGCATCCATTGTGATTTTTTTTTTCAATTCTTTTACTAGTTGCATCTCAGCTGTTGTATTTTTATCCAATTTTGATCTTAAGATATTTTTGTGGGCAAGAAATAAAAAATGATCATCCAGGTTTACAGACATAATATTCTCTTCCCCATTTTTATTTTTTTCAAACAATACCTACTTATTTAACAGAAATCCTTAATACAGTACAATTGTGTTACCTATATCCCTCATGTATTACATCCTGTATTTTTTCTACTTTGTGTCCTTTGATCTGTATCTTTCCATTCATAACCACCTCATAACCATTGTTTAATTCTCTATCTCCATATATTTGATCTTTTAAAAAATAGTCTACGTATAATTGACATCATGTAATATTCTTTTTATATCTGGCTTATTTCACTAAGCAAAAGGTCCTATGTGTGAAGGGAAGTTTAACTCTACACAATGCTAATTGCTATTGCTATCAATATTTAATCAATAATGAGGACATAATATTCAGAGCTCTTTTAACACAGGTGTGTCCTAGCTACTTGGAAGTACTAACTCCAGTTTTCTCACTTAAACATTAAAATGTAATTGTTGGGACTCTCACTAGTGTTGGTTTTGTATTCAGATGTCAAATAGTATCACGGTATTTGTACAGAAAAGTTGGGCCATGTGATACAAAAACATGAAAGACATATAAAGTCTTTCAAGGCAACGAAACCTTCAGAACCAGGATCAGGGAGGAGGGTTCCAAGAGTTAAATATGACATTTGGTGTATCTTTTAACCTTGAGATATTTCTTGATTTTGCAAGATTGATGGGAAGGCTAAGAAACCAGGAAGTACTCTCTCCAATTATAAAAATAGAAAGATAACAATTCTAATTCAGGGACCACCAAGGAAGAGGGGTTTATATCAGCCCCAGTCTTTGTGTGAAAGCCACAATTGACAAGCCATAGTGCATATTAAACAAAGCATGTTCAACAAGGGAATTAACTCAGTTTGGAATTAACATTGATCTCTCACTGGACAAAAGTGATCAGGAATTCTAAGTATCTACAAAACCTCAAATCACTTGCCGAGCCTGTCATATATAATATGAAGCACTCAGTAAAAATAACCAGTCATTTACAAAGACAAAATCATGCTGAAGAAAACAGAAAAGTGTATACACAATGAAACATAAACAAGAGGGTTCAGATAATGGCTATAGAAGACATGAATCATAAATAGCCAAACAAAAGATTCAGTAAACTAGAAAGTAAATCATAAGAAAATATGTACATCAATGTATGAAAAGTCAAGATTATGAAATGCTCACAAAGACATCATAAGACAGATTTCAGACATAGTGAAAATGAAATCCTAGGAAAATGGTAATGGAACAGAAACAGTAGTTGAAAGTTTAATAGTTAACAATTTCTTTAAACTGTTTAGTTAAGTCATAGATATAAGAAGAACTAAGAGGCTGAGGGAGGATATCTTCCCCCAAATCACCACAAACATCACTTTAAACAGTGGAAAAGCTAACAATAAAAGAATGCTCTTAAGTTAGAAGGAAAAAGAGAGACACTGCTAAGGATCAACAAGAGAAGGTGCTAATTCCTCTGCAAGATCAATGGAAACAAGTGATGATAGAATCAGGTCTAAGAAGTCTGAGAGACCACGGGTCTTTGACCATTGCACTGAAAACCCAATGCTAAGAACCATATCTGTCAAAAGCAAAATTAAAATAAATATATTGTTACCCAAACAAAACCTGAGCCAAGAAACCATGAATAGAGAAAAGAAAGACACCTTCACTTCAGAAAGAAATAATCACAGACTAAAATGGAGGGATTCATTAAAGACTGAATCCATCTATTTATCTATCTATCAATCATCTATCTATCTATCTATCTATCTATCTATCTATCTATCTATCTATCTATCTAAATTTTCTCTGTATCTACCTGTCTCTCTGCCTCTCCCCAGCACTGGGTATTGAAATTAGGGCATTTGCACTGAGCTATTCTCACATCCTTGGCTTTTTAAAAATTTTTGTTTTTATTTTGATATAGGTCTCACTAAGTTGCTATATTTTGATACAGGGTCTCAGTAAGTTGCTAAATTGTCCAAGCTGGGCTTTAAATTGGGATCCTCCTCCCTTGGGATTATAAGCATGTACCACTACTTCCAGTCTAAGTAAACTGACATTTACTTCAAGTTTTGATACAGATTATTCACAGACAGAAATATTTATATATTAATATAATGCATTTACAATAAAGGGAATTAAGATATGATAAGAGCATAAAGTTGAGAGAAGGTAAATGGAACTAATACAGTATTTGGTTTGGCCTTATCTCTGCAATGTGTGTGGATGTGTGTGTGTGTGTGTGTGTGTCTGTATGTTCATGGGTATATAGGTAATAAGTTTAGGATATATGCTGTGTTCTTTAGGAAAACCACAAAAAATATCAAGATATACAAGCCTATTGAACAAATGAAGGGAAATGAATTATTTTTTAATACGTCCAATCATTTAAAAAATGAAACACAAGAATTAGAAAGAATGTAAACTAAAAGAACCTTTAAAAGGACAAACTGAAACAATTATTAACATAATAGACTAAAATCCCAACATATAAGAAATTGCATTAAATATGAGTGGATTTGATACTCAGTGACATATCTTTCCAAATAGAATAAAATGATAAATTATGATAAATGCTTCTTGTAAACCACATATTAAAATATAAAGAGATCAAATTAGTTTCAAGAAAGGGAAAGCATGTGAATTCTAGTCAAAAGAAAACTATTGTAGTTATTTTAATTTCTCACAAAATAAACTTTAAGTAAAAGCATGTTAAAGAAGGATATTTTAGAGTGTTTTATATGTTGTTGTTTTACTTACTTTTCTCTTTGCTGAGACCAAATACCGAACACCAAAAGTTAGAGGAGGAAAGGTCTATTTAGCTCACAGTTTGTAGAGGTTTCAGTCCATAATCGGCTGGCTCCAAGGCAGGGTGGCATGGTGGAGGGCCATTGCAGAGGAGAAACAGTTTATGACAGGCACAAAGTAGCAAAACAACAAGAGGTCTTAACAGCATCTTTCTGCCCCTTTTTTCTTATCCAGGCTACTTAGGGTGGGCAGCACTCACAGCCTTAATCCTAGTGCCCTTGAGCCTAGCATTGCTCCATGAGTCAATTCCAGCATCACACACTCTAGGTCCAACCACCTCAGAAAAAGCCCCAGCTATGCCTGCATGAGGCCTTGGGGGGGAATTACAGACATAGCTATAACATTCCACCCCTGATTCCCCAAAGACTCATGCACATCCCTTTAGACAAAAGGCATTTAGTCCATCTCTGAAAGTTACCAAAGTCCTAACACTTTCTGAAAAATTCAAGTCCAAAGTCTCCTCTGGGATTTAAGGCAAACTCTTAGCTGCAAGCCCCTGTACAAATGAAAAGAAAGTCAAACATTTCCAATGTTTAACAGCATGAGACGGACATTTCCATTCCAAAAGTTACAAACAGGAGGAATGGGAACAAAGCAAGACTAAAATCCAGCAGGCATGCATTAAATCCAACAGTTCCATTCTGCATCCCTGGTAATTTGTGGCAAGTTGTGAACTCCAAAGGGTTTGGATGGCTCCGCCCCTAAGGCACCGCCGGTGCTTGTAGCTCCCATGGCTTCTCTCTGGGGCTGGCTCTGGTCCCTCCTTGCAGTTTTTCTCAAACAATCCATGTTCCTGGCTTCTCCACACTTGTGGCATCTTCAATGTACATTCGGCTTCACACTCTGCCCTCTCAGGTGCACACTGCCTGGCCTCCCAGAGCTTCTTCTGAAATCTGGGTGAAGCCTTCCTGACCCCACAGCTCTTGCATTCTGCAGGCATCTAAAACCAGCACCACATGGATGATGCCAAGGTCTACTGCCAGCTGGAGCAGCAGCCAGGCTTCCCTCTCTCTTGGCTGTAGGGGTCCAGTGTCTGTGAACCAAATTCTAAGGAACAACTTCCCTAGGTCAAAGCCATTCTGGAACAAGGTGCTCTGGGGCTCTCTTCTCAAAGCAAAGTCTTTCACCTTTGCAACTCTGAGGCTGCAAAGGCTGGAGTCCTGCTGGTTCTTGGGATGTCCTCAGGCCATCTTTTCTGTTGTCTTCTGAAATATTTGAAATATATACAAATAGGCATTATAGCTATTTTAACAAATGTCAGCTTGTTTAACAAGTGATATTATTCTGCATAGAATTGTTTTCCTCAGTGTCAGATTCTGGAAGACAGGCATCTATATATATGCCACATTTTTTTTTTTTTTTTTTGCAAAGGCCTCTAACTCTGCTTTAGAGCACAGTTTGTTTTAGGTGACTACTACCTGCTAATGCTTTGGGTCAATATAGGTTCTGAATGGGGTTCTAGCTCATTCTAGCCATTTCCAGAATTATCTTTTCTTTTTTAAAAAGCATAGAATTTTATTTAATTCATTTCTAACATTCTCAAGTTTCAAGAAAATTAAAAAGTTTATTTCTTTTTCATGTATCTTGTCCTATCCTAAGACTGAACCTTCAGGTTCAAGTGATTTTGACACAAATAATATGATGCCATAATTGTTTTTCAAGAACAAATATGATCATTGCCTTAAAACTACTGTTTTTTAGCTAGTACTAGTGTTTATTTTTCTTAAGTTTTGTTTAAATTTTAGTAGATGAATGTAGTACACAGCATTTGCATTCCTTGTGGGAAATTGGTACACGCACACAGCACATCTTAGTGGGTTTTTTCATCCACTTGCCCTTCCTTCCTTCTTCCCCCCACTCATCTCTTAGTTCTGGCATTTCTGTTCTTTGATCTTTTACAACTTTGCATTCTTCCTTTGTACCTAACTTGTCCATTTTCAGAATCTTCGCTTATTGTCAGAGATGTCACTGTTATCCATATGAGGCAGCATCAGGTAAAGGCTTCCCAGGGTTACCTCTCATTCTTATGTTATTACAGAATTTTTATGTGTTTAGGTAATCTGTGTGGAGCAGCTGTGTACAACTGCAGATAACACTGCTGATTACTTAAGACAAACTCTTTGAAGTGGGATTACTGAGTCAGGACTCTAAGTCCCAGTGCTGACATGTGTCAGAGACTTTGATGTAGGGTATAGGCATTGCTGATGTTTCCCTTGTTGAACAAGCTTCTGTCTATGAATAATGCACAAACCACTTCTTGCCAAATAGAGAATAATGCCACATGGGAAATGAAATACACGGATAGACTGGGGAAAGGAGGCTTTTGAGATGTGTTAGTGGGAAAAGATACTTAAAATACAAAAATCCACTAAAAACTAACAACAAAAATCATGATGGTACCGTATGGAATTTTATTCAAGAGGAAAGAATGAATAAAAGACAAACTGGACAATCACAATATTACTGTAAGTAAAAACACAAAAAGGCTTTTGTGGGGAAGGAGACTGGATTGTGGTGATATTAAAAGTCTTGGTATGTGTGTGTTTCCCTGACCTCCACGTGCTGAAGCCCGAACCTCAGTGTTATGGTATTTGATGGTGGAACCTTGGGGGGTGGAGAAGAGGGAGCTCATGAGAGTCCACGCCCTTTAGCACTCTCTTCCTGTTCTGTGTGTGCTCCCAGGTGAGGACACAGGAGGAGAAAGGCCATCTAGAAGCCACAAAGAAAGACTCCACCAAGAAAAGAGCCATGCTGCCCTTGGTCTTAGATGTTCAGCCTTCAGAATTGTGTGGAGTAAATGTTGGTGGAGCCATCCAGCCCTCTGCAATCTGCCATAGTAAAACAAAGGTGCGGCAGCACCTTGTCTGGGGACTGGGAATACCTCAGCCCAAGAAGGCTGGTTGGAGAGAGGGTACTTTTCTCAATCCCTCAAGAATTGTCCTTTGCCCCTGTGATGCAGAAGCAAGGCTCTCTTTTGCAGGTGAAAGAGCACTCAAATGACAGAGCAGGTCCAGCTGCTCCATTAGCCGAGGGTTGGAGGACTTGCTTACTGCCCTGTAGGAAGTGCATTATGGAGTTCACCTTGCAGCTGTAGGAGTGACTGTCTGAGGCTGAGATTTTGTGATAAATTGCCTATGAATTTGGATGGTTTGCTGAATAGAACGTGAAAGGAGAAGATTTGGTTCTGAAGAAGGGAAGCCCGCAAAGGAAGGAAGACAAAAGAAGATAGAAAGGAGAGACAGCAGTGGAGGCCAAGATCAAAGCAGCATCTCTGACCAGACACCCCAGGGACAGCCTCAGCTGTCAGTACAGCAGCATGACATTGCTTCTAGAATGTTCTGCCTACTCTTTTTTGTTCAGAATCACATAGTGCATAGCATGACTCAGTCTAGAATTGCTCCCAAATCTTCACCCAGTGCTTCCTCAAGCCAATGGCCCCCAGATACGTACAACTCATCTTAGTCCGTTTGGGCTTAAAAGGAGGAAAGTTCTGTTTTTCTTCAGTTTCAGAGGTTCCAGTCCGTGGCCACTTGACCCTGTGCCTCTGGAGTATGCAGTGACCACACACATCCTGCAGAAGAGGTCTGTACACTGGAGTGGCCAGGATGCTCAGAGAAAGACAGGAAGGGGTGGGGTCCCGATGATGTCTCCCTCAAAGGCCACAGCCCAGGGACCTCACTTCCTTCCTCTAGGTCTCACCTCTGAAGGGTGCCACCTCTCAGTGTCACTGTGTACTGGAGTCCAGGACTGAACACATGGGCCCTGGAGAACATGCCAGCTCCAACTAGGGAAGAGGCTCAAACCAAAGACATTTACAGCTCTGGAGGCCAGGAAGTCCAAGATCAAGGAACTGGCAGAGCCAGTGTCGGGTGAAGTCACAGCCAGCTGTATGCTCAGTGAGGAGGGGGTGTGGAAGTCTGTGTCTGTGTCTCTTCTTATAAGGGCCCTAATCCCATTCCAGATGCTCACAGTCAGGACCCGATTGTCTCCCAAAGCCCACACCTGAATATCATTGCTGTGGGGTGAATATTTCAACACATGATTTTTTAGGGGGCAGTGGGACAAACAGTGCTCCATAATATGGCTTCTATACAATACCACCATTGTTTCTTTTTCTGTTTGTTCACAAATGAATGGGTTGTTTATGCTCAGGAAGATTTATCATAAAGACACAAGCAGAATAAGACAAATAGTTTTGGAGGGGCTTCTAGTACTGCTGCTGTGTGAATGAGGAAGGACTGCAGGATTTTCTTCCTCGTCACCCCCTTTGTATGGCCAGCCCTGCAACTCTGCCTTGCTGGGCTGAGATGAAAGATGGTGCGGGAATCTCGATGTGTGCCCCAAGTTGGCCTCAGTCTCCCCACTTACAGATGGGCAGGGTGTCCGACCTAGAACTCTAAGATCTTGCACCGAGAGAGGGGCAGAAAGACAGAAAAATCCAACACTCTACTGTTTCAAAACTATTCAGTGATGTTTTTTACAAGGATAATACAGCTAGAAAATAAAGTGTGACAGACAGGAAAACCTTTAACAAAATAAGAGGTAGAAATACCACAAAGATATTTTCACAGCCTTGGTTTGGTTTTTTTTTTTCCATTAAAACAAAATTTTCCATGGCATGGTATTTTAATCAAATTACACTGGGGAACTGAAAATGAAACCATCAGACTGTGGTCAGTTTGTTTATCTAACCAGAGGACCTTGCCAGCTTCCAAGCAATTTTGTTTCATTTTCAGATCTTGCTGTGTCATGTTGCACATCAGAGGTGCAATTGAAAATGAAATTATCTGTAACCATGTCACCTTAACAGTATATATTTAAAATGCAAGTGTTCTTCCCTGGCGCTTTATTAATTCTAAGAACACAGTATGGTAATTTTAACTAAGGGCTGTGCATAAAATTGAATTTTAAGATGTGGTGAAGGTTGCGTCGGCCAGCAGTGGGGCTTGTGGGAGTAGCACCTGGGAGAAGGTTCTGGGAAAAGGGAGCCTAGGTTCTTTCGCCCTTTCGAGATAGAAAGCGCGCTCTGCCCTGGCAGGATTGGGTATCTGTGCCTCATTTGTCCATGGGAAACAAGTCCAAGGGGTCCTTTTAACAGATCAGAAACTGACAGCTGTGGCTCTCAGCCCCAAGTCCTCTCCCGCTGGGATCTAACAGCATTCATTATAAAACCATGGCCTGGAGCGTGGCAGTTACATCTGATCACAAGGCACATGGAGTCCAGCTTTGCTTGGTTTTTACTAGACGTGCTCTTCCTCCTCGCAGAGTTGGGACTTGGAATCACACCTGGTTCTCCCACATCCTGCTGCTCAGCTGGTGAGAAGGCGGCGTTTGCCTCTGTGGTTGGAGAAGGGTGGTCAGCAGTAAGGGTTCCCTTTGCTTGAAAGTGTTCGGCTCTGCAGTCTCTAATGTCCATGCTAGGCATTGTTTTCAACTGTGTGTGTGTGTGTGTGTGTGTGTGTGTTTGTGGCTTAGGGAAGAGACACTGGTGTGGATATGCTTTCCACTGTTTCAGACATCTTAATCCAATTGCCACAGCAACAATGTCCAACTTTCATTTTATGTATTGTCTCCATCAGTTCCTACCAGGAGAGTGTTGCTTTCCTCAAATGGCCTCAGCAAATGCTTGCTATTTATATTAGTTTTCTTTCTGATAAGCCATGCCTGTGCGCTTGCTAATGTGAGCATTCTGAGCTCCAGTTGTAGGCCCATCTTCTGTGTTTTGCTCTGACAGGACAATGTCTCATTTATGAAGAGGAAAGGGATTCCCAGGAGGCCTGGAGCCCAATACAGTGCCACCTGGTGTGTGTGTGTGTGTGTGTGTGTGTGTGTGTGTATCTGTGTGTGAGACCTTCGCACAGGAATGGGTCAGGGCACGCTGAGCTGACCCCACCTGACTGTCTCACCCCGAGTCTCAGGTGGGCTTCAGTATTTTTCTCAAGTTTCTTTGTTATTTGAAGAATCCAGGATGCTTTGGATATAACCTCTGTGGCACTTGCTGAGGTAACAAAAATCTCTGTGTTATGCAGAAATTCTCCATCACCTCCAAAGCCTTCTGATGTCCAGAAAAGACTCATCTAACAAAACCATAACAGGAGAGAGCAATAAGGAAGATGGAAGTCTTCATTTCAACTTCATAATAGACAATTATTCCATATAATATTAACATTGTGGCGACTGGAAAATAAAATGAGAGAGAGAGAAAGAGAGAAACAGGTAGGGGAAGATTACAGACCTAAATTTTATAATTAGAGCAAAAAACTTGAGAGCAAGCCTAAAAAAGATAGTACAAAAATAACAGATAATGCCTACCTAACATTTATATGTGAAAATTCTGTTCTATTACAGGAAATGGAAACAGAAGAGCAGTTATGACCCCATCTCCCGGGCCAGTGCTTTGTGGAAGGGAATGCTCCAATGGCAGTGGATTCAGTGGCTCCGTGAACCTGCATGGAACACCGCAGAGGTGACAAGATGCCCCTTCATGGGAAGGTCACCCAATGCCCAGGCTCTGTCTTGGGAGCCTCCTCCCCGACATAAGCAGGTAGCAGGTCATACTGTCCTGAGAGGCCCTATGGCAAGGACCTGGGATGGTCTCTGGCCAACAATGGTATCAGCTCTACCTAATCCACTCCGGGGAGCTCAGGAGACCTTTGTCCATTAGAATCTGCATGCAACTCCACAGCCCCTGTTGTCACCTTTGGTTGTTGTCTGTGACATTGAGTGACCTTGACAAGAGGCAGTCAGCAGCCACCCCTGGGGTCCTGATGCCCAGAGCCCATGAGAACATTAATGTCTGCTGTTCTGAGAGACAAAGTTGGGGATAATTTGTTAGGCAGCAGTAGGTAATTAATGCAGAAAATTAATTCACCATCACAGCTACATTTACCTTACAATTTGAAGGAGTTAGGAAATTCATCCATTTATTCGTTATAAGAGAATACACCATATAATGTCCGAGAAAAGCATTTCTCATGTTCAGACAACGCTTTGGAGCAGAAGAGGGGACCTGCAAGGGTCTTCAGGGAAATTCCATTCTGGCTTGGTTTCATCCTTCTTTTTGTTTTTGTTTAGTTTTGGTACTGGGAATCGAACCCAGAGCCTTCTCACTGAGCTGCATCTCCAGCTCTTCTTGAATTTTTAAAGGCTGTTTCTGGCTAAGTCGTTAAGTTGCCTGGGCTGGGCTTGAAGTTATAATCCTCCTGCTTCAGCCTCCCAGAGTGCTGAGCTGTCAGGCTTGTAGCACAAGGCCCAGTGCTTTGATTCTTTGCCCCAGGTGCAAACCTGGCATCCTCACACTTCTCCTTTTGGCCAAGGGCGCTGTCTGTATAATGCATATAGCATGCTAATATTGGATTGGGTTTTGATTCTGAAGCTCGGGGTCAAGGCCCTAGAGATAAAGGATCTATTCCTGGTTCTGACATGCAGTTTGGCCACACAGCTCAGCCAGATTTGGAGCTGAAAGTGTCAGATTTGCTTGGTACCCATGGAGGCCTTTGAAAGGATTAATGAGATAATGTTAAGACTCACTACATGACTCAGAAGAAAAATACAGTGTGACAAATATTCTTATGTTCAAAGGTAACCTATTTTTTTCTTAAAATATTTTTGGGTTATCGCAGGGACACAAACTTTTAAAGAAAGTATAGTTTTGATCTATTTTTCAGCTGTAATGGGACTGGTGTCCAGCTTACAAAAATTCAGGATGCATAACTTTTTTATGATGATGGATTGGAGTCTCAAACTCTGTACAAATCCGAGGCCTCCCCCAGGTGGCCTACATGGCTTGAGGTGTCTTAAACATTTGAGTCTCAGTTTCCCACTCTGTAAAGCAAG
The DNA here is from genome assembly GCF_000247695.1 of Heterocephalus glaber. The sequence continues at coordinate 4,983,271 of NW_004624740.1, read as the reverse complement.
TATGTTTGCCCTAAAAGGTCACAGCCTTCACCTACTCCACAGGCAAGCAGAAGTGTCACTGTGCGCCAGGAAGCCTGGAGCCCTCCTAAGCCCCACTTTGCTGGTTTGTCTTTTCTTCTGATATGATGATTTCCCTGGTCACATCCATGGATCCAATGCACACAGTGCCCCTGTGGTTGGTGCCACATACGTCGTCTCCTGAGCTGGAGCAGCCTCAAGAGTCAATATCATTTGTCAGAGAAGCTGGCTGTGGAAGCAGGTGTCTCTAAGGACTTCAAAAGCACCAAGCATGATGAATATCTTTCCGAGCCTTGCCAGGGTTTTATTAACAAATGTGTTTTCAAAGGTTTGTTTGGTATCTCCTTTGCTGTTTTTTGTTCTCTTTGCTCCTTCAGACCATGTGCTGAAGTGCTACGTAAGACTGACAATTACAAGGAGGAGACAAATTGCCATGATGCTTATCATAGCAGCCACCTGGACCTTAAACTTCTCTTTGAGTCTGGAAATTCAGCTCAAAAACAAGCATTGTTACGCATGTGACTTGATTTTCAAATGATGGCTGTTTTGAAACTCCCATGTAAGATGAATTCAGGAGCTGTGATTTTTGACCATTTGGTACTAAAAGTCATTTTTGTCTGCAGTAAGTCAATGTTGAAGATTTGCTCTTTAACTCTCCCTACCTCAAACATTATAAAATCAGAAAAGAAAATAGTTAAATAGATGATGTTCCTTTTCCATACTCTATGTGTGATATTCAAAGCAAAGGCTTAAAGAAACTAAACAGCACGTGTAGAAGATATACATGGATATACAGCAGGAGAAAAAATTTTATAACCAACCCTTGTCACCGCAAAGCCATGTGCAGGTCCCTTCTCAGAAATAAAATACAGTGGTTCTTTCGCAACTTGGATGCAGACCAAGAGATGCAGGGAGGGAGAAAGGAAGGGAGGGGAGGGTACATAAAAAGAACTGAGATGCGTTCTGTTCATGTACCAGCTCCCTGCGGTGCATGCAGTCTTTATCTACTGCAAACATGCACCAATAAAAATTTAAAAACAGAAATGCAACACCCTCCCTTCCTTGCCCAAGAGGCTGCAGGAAGCCTCATCTTCACATGCTGGCTGACAGAGGAAATAAAGAATCGAACACAGCTTCTTCCGGAGCTCACTAAGTGCAAACACATCTTCTTTCTCCTCTTTCTGTTCAGTGAAATCTCCCCTCAGAATTTATATTTGCTGGTTCTACCAAAAGTGATCCATAGATTTGAAGGTTAGATAGACTTCACAACATTTTTAAATAAATACATATAGGGAAATTAGGTTGGCAGCAGGGAAGGAAGAAGGAAAAGGAGACAAATCCAGGCGCATACTTGGTCTTAAAGGTTGAAGCTTGTGGTGTTTCCTAAGTATTTTGATTGATGGAGATTTTAGGGTTCCTTTTCACTCACCACCACACCTGCTCTTGCCTTTCCACACCCTGGTTGGTGCCCGTATACTATTTTATTTTTCTCGTTTCGGTGGAGATCTTCATCTTTGTCAGGAAGAGTGTTATTCTCTCTGAAGGTGCATAGTGGAGAGGTTGAAGATTTCCTGCAATTCTTTATCATTAAAACAATGAGTACAATTATGTTGACTCCCAAAAACACAGGAGTTGAGAAATGATTGGCCAAAAATAACTTGCATAATATAATAATATAATTATAGTTTTTAATAATTATAATTGAAATTATTAGGAGTATAAGAAAATGGGTAAACATGAGCAAGAAATTTGTCATAAAATAAACTTTTAATGTGGAGCTCTTACCCATGTGATTTTTTTTTTTATTTGCTCCTGTTGCATTGGGACAATCAGGAAAAGCAAGCTGGTAAGCCAATTATAACATTTAATAAGCCTTTAAAATAAGACAGATTCTCAAACATCAAGTTTATTTTTTCCTATCTGTATAATAGTAGGAAAGAGGCCCTTTAAGGATTCTGAACAGTTTGGCCACGCTGTTTGCCAGTGGCAACAAGTAGAACTATCCCACGCCCTTGAGAAATAGGCACGGCAATGTCAGGCTGTCCAAGATTATGCACAGTGAAAATTGAAGTTAAATTTTAAAAAAGGATAGAAAGAGGTGGGAGTCGCTAGGAAAATCATGAGGAATCGAGTCGGCTCTAGCATACTCTGCAAACTCCCTGTTGTCTGGACACAGGGCAGAGTCACGAGGGGGTCGAAGGGCTGAGGACAGCGGCCTCCTGGGCTCCTGATGATGTTTGCTCTCTCCAAGCACACTCTGTTTTGGGGTCTGCTTCGCTCACCAGGTCCAACTGCAATCAGAGCGTTACCACCCGGATTCTAAAATCATGTGCGCTGCTGATATGATAGCAGACCTTCTGGCTATTTAGAAAACACTACCTTTGAAAATGCAAAGTTAATGTGTCAGCACATAAAGGTATGCTGCAGCTTATGGTGTGTTTTTGTTTCATTTTTTTTCTAACAGCTGAACCTGTGACCACAGCCTCAGGGAACATTTATCAATGTAATATGAGCTGATGGCCCTTGAACACCCAGTCTTCCCAACCATTTTTAAAAATGTGAGTAGCAGGAAGATGAAATAGAAGAGAAATGAGAGATAAAATCATACACTTTCAATATATATGCTTTTTTCATTTGGTTTATTATTAATAAAAAATCGCCACGAGGAAAAATAAATATTCATTTCCATAGAGATGTGGAACCTAGAATGAAAGCGAACACCATTACATTATTTACTGTTTTATTATAAACCTGGAGTTATTTTCACTCCTGGTACCACCTGTGAAAGTTGTCAGCTTCAAGATGAAGTCGCATGTGTGTGTCAAACCCAGGCAGTCAAGAGGCCTGGCGGGTCAGGGCTTCCTGTGGGGTTTGCCTGGTTGCAGCAACTGTCTTAAGGCCAGCCAAGCTCTCATACAAGAAAGCCTGCCCACACAAGTCTTATGGGCTCCATCAAAAGAACCAGCCTACGATGACTTCTTTTTATTTTTCTGGCTGAACTGCATCCCCAGTGCATTTTTTATTTTTTGTTTTGAGACAGGACCTCCCTACATTGCTAAGTTTCCCAGGCAGAGGTTGAATGATCCTTTTGCTTCTGTCTCCCAGAATGTTGGGATGACAAGAATGCATTGCCACACCAGGTGCTGCTATGACTTTACAACTAAAGGTTAGTAACTCCGGCCACTGACTAATCAGAACTCACTAGCTTTCACCGAGGGCTCCATCCCAAGGAGCTTTCTTTCAGAAGACATCACACAGCCTTTCCCTTTCCACTGTAGCCCTCCATCTTTTCTTTTGTTTCCTGAACACACTAGAGGCCGCACCTACCTGTGCCTGTGTGTCCCCGACTGGAGTCCCACTCTTTATCATCCCAAGATAAAGCCCTCTGAGTGGAGATCTGTCCATATTGCACCTGCTTTTTGTGTACTCTTTACAAGAACAGCTCACAGCCCCTTCTACTCTCTCTGTAAACCACGTGTGGCCCAGGAGATGGGCAGCTCACCTGCCTCTTGCCCCAGCCAGGAGAAACCTCCTTGAGGCAGCCAAAGATAACTGAGAAGCCACTGCAAAGCTTCCTGGAAGCTCCAGAAATCACACCAAATATGAGAGCCATTTAAATAGCTTCTTGAGCCAAACCCTGTCTCCAAATTTATGTTTGAAGTCCTAATCATTGGCAGCTCAGGATAAAATTCTGTGGTGCTCCCAGTTTAGGGTGGGCTTGTTGGCCAATATGACTGCTGTCTTTATCTGAAAAAAAGGACAAATTTAGGAGAAATTTGGGTATCTCAGGCTAAATGAAAAAAAGACAATCAGGACATGCTAACTTTAAAATGATAGAGGTGGTGAACTTATCTAACAAACTCTAAGGCAGCCATGTTAAAAGTTCTTCCACAAGCAATTACAAGCATTATTGCTAAAGTTGAGGGAAAAACCCCTCACTAGAACACCCAAAAAAGTCCCAGAAAACACAAAGGTTTTGAGAGAGAAGAGGAGAAAAGCTTGGGACAGCTGCTCTAATATAAAGAGAGCTTAGAGGAAATAGATATTTTTACATATTTATTTGTGATATTAGTTTGCCAGAGACAACCATTTTAACCTTTGGCCGTTTCTACTGGTTATGATTTACACCTATATTTCTAAACAACAGGTTCAGTGTCTGATTTCTTGTTTTTCAATTTTAAGAATTGTCTGCTGACTTGCTACTATAAAAAAATGAGGATATTACACACACACACACACACACACACACACGCACGCACTTACTTTGCCTCCTCTTATCTCCCCAGGGTAGTTCTGGATTAGATCAATGTTCTATGTTACATTTCTACGACGAAATACATATTATGAAGTTCTCGGAAATGGAAAATATTTTTGGTGAAATTATATGCATTTTTATTCCCATTCAGCCCTGCATTTTTTATTCTAAGAGTCTTCTTATTTCCTGTATGGATGAAAGGCTAATTTCACATTTCCAAAGACTGGCCACCATCTGTTCTTGCAGTGGTGGAAAAGTGTGATTTTTTTCTTTATTAGTTTTGTTTCATTTTTAAGACCTACATATGTGCTATTCTGCTAAAACGTAAGATGTGAACTAAGAAATAAAAGCAATCATGAAGAGCTCAGAAGAAGGCAATTTTTTTTTGGATGTGAGAATTTTCTAGAGTCCTGGTGTATAGCTCTTTTATAGAAGAGGAACTGAGACCCACAGAAGTAAAGAGAAGACCACCATCCCCAGCTGGTCAGCCCTGGGGCCAGGGAGCTAGCCACAGCTATATGGATCGAGGAAGCAGATGATGACAAGGGTGACCTGAGTCAGTCACGTGAATGGAGTTCACCTCCAGGGCTTGGAGAGCAGCAGCCGTGTGGAGGCTGTTTTCTACCTACAATCCATTTCGCATCCCCTGGGGGGCACAGCAAAAGGCTGAGGGCCTCCATCAGGGTTAACTGGTGGCCCCAGGTAGGAGAAGAGAGGCCCAACTGTCCAGACAAATGAGCCAAGGATGACAATGAGAACAACCCTCAGGTCCACTCATAACAACGCATTCCTACTTTCAATACTGGAGTTTAGTCTGAGCAAATCACCAAACCAGTGTGTGAGTGAACCAAGAAAGATGGTTCCATGGTCAAATTAGTTAAGCAAATGCTGTAAGTTTTCTTTGATGTTAGTGTGTGTGGTGGATTAACTGATGGTCAGCTTGGAATGCCCAGCTGAAGTGAATCAGCCTGGTCTGGGCATGGAGGACGCACCTGAGGATTGTCGCCAATGGCATAGAAAGAGAATTGAAGGGGAAGAGCGTGGGCTGTTGATTTTCTTGGAGAAGCTTGCTGTGGTTGGTTTTCCTGATGTGAACTTGGCTGTTCTCTCATCGTCAGAGGAGCCTCGGGTCCTCACTGGGAAAGGCTGCTCTTCCTGTCAGAGGAGCTCGGATCTTTGCCGTGAGCGTCACTTCCTGGCTCCAGTGCAGATCCCTCAGCCTGGCCGCACAGCGCCTTCACTCCACTGGCCCAGATTTTCTAGCTTCCACTCATGGCCTTTGGGCCTTCCTGGTGCAGATCCTCAGTTGGACTTGCATGAAACACTGCCTTGGGCTCTAGACCACTGGCTAAACTCGTGGAGGACATTGCCTTGGACTCTAGGCCTTCAGCTGGACTTGTGCGGGACACTGCTGTGGGATCCAGGCCCTTGGCTGGATTCCTTGGCTCTCTAGTGTGCAGCTAGATTTTATATGCATTTGACTTTTTGGGTGACTATTATATATATATAATAATCCCATAAATTATGTGTCCTATATTAAATCTATTCCTTGCAAACCCTGACTACAACAGTACACTTATACTAATCTTAAAAGCATCAACCTCAGAGCAATTATCAAAGTGCACAGCTGCTAACCAGGTCACACCTGTGTTATGAAATGATCTCGGGCTGTGTCGTGAGGCACACATGTTGAGATTTTACTTGTAGCTTTCCATAGATCATTTTACTTTAGAGAAATAATAGAACAGGCCCTTAAATCCCTATTTAGTCATTGCTTGTTTAATAAGTACTTAACTGAAGTGCTTTTCATTAACACATGGAGAATTTGGAGAAGAAAATAATAGCAAAGTAAATTGTTGACAAATAGATGTTGTGGCCCATGGATGCTGCAAGGCCTGCGGTGATGAGCTCCTGACGTTTCTTATTGCAAACACTTCAAACCCCCGTGTTCTAGTTTCCCAGGTGAGTGCTGGGAATGTAGAAATGTTCATCACTCATAATCTCAGGACATAGAGAAAAGAGACCCTCGCCAGCTGTCTCAAGGAAAAGGCAGTGCTTTAGTGAAGCACTAGATGTGAACAGAAATATTCCAGGAAAAGGGGAAGGACTCACTCTGAAAGGACTCAAAACCCATCACACCTGCTTCTTTGATGGCTAAAATGCCAGCAACTGTAGGCAGGTCTTGCAGTTAATGGAATGCTCTATGTATAGAATGCAATGCTTGAGAAATATTTATTTCCCTCCATTTTATTTGTCCAGTTTTGCTAAACGTCTTTGGATTTTTAATGGTATAAAATACATCTTACAGGCTTGGACTCTAAGGACCTCTGTTCTCCACCGAGATCCCTCTGTAACTGCCTGACTCCAGTGTGTCAGATCTACTTGAAGTCATTTCTGCTTGTTGAAATTAGGAACAGCGTATCCTATGTGATAATGTAATGCTCAGCACTCCATGGCAGGATGACAGTAGCTAGCATGGAATAAATGTTGTTTCTCACTAACTTTTGCCTTATTTAATGTAACTGTGTTATAATAGCAATGTATGAGAAAATGATTATTTTTCAGAGAAGAAAATTCTAAATCTTTAGAAACTATCATATCAGGGTTCCTGTATGGGCCTTCAGAAGTTGACTCATGCACCTTCAAAATTGATATTTGTGTACACATTCCTATGTTCAAACAAAAAGGAGGAGGCAAGAAAGATGATGGTGCTACTCAGCCTTTCATTATTGTAACAAATACTGGAGAAAATCAATGTAAAAAGAAGAATGGTTTTTTTTCATCTGCATCTCTCGAATGACCAGTGATGTTGCACATTTTTTCATATATTTATTTGCTGTTTTTACTTCTTTGTACGAGAAATAGCTGTTCATTTTGGATGCCCATTTTTGAATTGGGTCTTTGAATTTGGGAGGTCTGATTTTTTTTCAGTTCTTTATATATTCTTGATAGTAGAGTTTTGTCTGAGTTGCAGCTGCTAAAT
>NW_004624740.1:4930936-4970930 GCF_000247695.1 Heterocephalus glaber | reverse complement strand
AAAAAAAAAAAAAAAGCTCATAGCTTTCCTTAAATGTGTGCTTTTCTGTAACTATACCAGAATTTACTTCATTTTTCCTGCTCTCCATATGTCTAGATTTTACACCAAAAAAATCAAGAGACAGATCAAAAGGTAAGAAAAAAAAACTCATTCAAAGTGACAAAACTACCATCAGAACTAGATTAAAATGTGATAATGTCTTCAAATTATCAATAATTAAATGTATTATATATGACATGTTAATGGATGTAATGGAAAGGCTGGAAGATATGACAACATGCAAAGCAAGATGGGTAATTTCAGTAGAGAGATAGATTATGAGATAGAATCAGAGGGAAATGCTACAAATAAAAATATGATAACAATACTTACATTGTTGACAAATCCCTTTGAAGAGCTCCAGAGCAGAGATAACACAGCTGAGGAAAACACCAGTGAACCTGAAGAAAGGCTAACAGAAACTTGCCAAAGTGAAAAAGAAAACAGAAAAAAGAAGGAAAAACAAAACCGACTGAACAGAAAAAGAACATCCAAAAGCCATGGGACAAAATCAAATGGCCCAATGTATGAGTAATCGGGATCACAGAATGACAGAAAAAAAGAGTAGGGAAAATACTGGAAGAAATAATGGTTGATAAGTTCAACTGTTCAAAAAAAACTAACGTAAACCACAAATCTAAAAAGTTTAGAGCACACCAAGTTTAATGCCACACACACACACACACACACACACACACAATCTGCATGCTCATGAAGATACACATTCCACTAACATAGCATATTTAAATTTTTGAAAACCAAAGACAAAGAGAAAACCTGGAAAACAGCAGAAGGATAAAATACATTAGCTCCCAAGAAACAAAAATAACAATTACAGTAGAATTCTGATATAAAATCACACAAGAAGAAGAGTGGAAGGACCCACTTAAAGTAAAAACAAAGACCTGCCTCACATAGAAAAAAATGTTCAGTGAAAGATTTTCTCAGGCTGGAGTTGCAGCGCAGTGGCAGAGTGGTCGTCTAGCAGCCATAGGCCTTGGGTTCAATTCCCAGAACCTCCTCGGATGAATGAAAACCCAGAGCCTTCATTTCTGGTAGAATTGCCCTAAAAGGAGAAGGAAAGAAAATGGAAATGCACCCACTGGGACCAAAGAGGGGACTTCTGGTCTCTCCCAGGACAGAGCAGGAGCCAGATGGGCTCCTGGTGTGTGACCCGACATCGACTCTGAGCTCAGCAGCCACTGGGGTTGCTCTTTGGATCTTGAACAGAGGTTGGAGCTTCGGCATGAACTGCAGAGGTGAAGCCAGGAGTCAGCACAGAGGTGAGAGCTCAGAAGGGGGACCACGGTTCTGGATGGAAAGTGAGGTGGGAAGTTACAGAATCCTAGCAATCGGGAGCCTGAGTCGGAGAAGGCAGTGGCTGAGGGTGCAGGAAAGGGTGAGGCCTGGAGAGCTGAGAGAGGAGCAGTCATGTCAATGGCAGGTTTGCATGGTACAGTTGAATCCCTTTAACGAAGCCAGAGAATTCTCATATCCTAAACAAACATCAGAGAATTCCTCAGCCAGGTCCTCAGCCCCTTTCAGCCCTTGAGAATTGGTATTAACACTATGGCTCTGCAGCTTCTCTGTCTCAATCATTTTAATTACTCTATCATGCTCGGTGAACAGATTACAGATGCTGGGTGCTGCAAAACAAACTGATTGATGAGTCCAAACTATAATTCAAAAGCAACTGTCAGGGCCACCTTATATCTTTAATATGGTATCAGCAAACTTTAGGCCAGGATAAATACCCTGAAGAGGAACACCTGCTACTCTGCGATGCCTCAAAAATAAGACAGAAATTAATCTTTGACTATAGAGAAAACATATGAGCATTAGCATTGCATTGTTGTTTGGTACCAGGAATTGAACTCAGGGCTTCATACTTGCCAGGCAGGCACTGCATCGCTGATCTACATCCTGACCCCAAGCATTGGGTTTTTGATGATATAAAATTTGCTCTAATAGCTAAGATTATTCCTTGAACTAGTACAGGAAAAAGTCTTTTGCTAGTGGGCTGCTATGGGTGCAGTAACACAGCATAGGGACAGGTGGAGAGAGGCAGGGGAGGAGCCTGGCTTGTGGCTCTTGCTAGTCCCCCAGTCTCTTGTGTCCCAGTTTCCTTATCTCCATCAGAGGGGACATGAACAACTGTGGGATTTCACCACAGAGCTGACCCTGACGAGGAAGGGGATCTCTTCCTTCTTTCAGAGAGGAAGATTCGAACCTTGCTCCAAGGTGGAATAGCCAAGTCTCTCACCTTGAGCTGCTGTGAACAGGTGTCTGTGAGTTGTGGATGATTATGTGCGTCTCTGAGTTTACTGGTGAGGAAGACAATTGACAAAGCCTCGGTCCAGCTGTGAGGGGCACAGACTTCATCTGACTGTGCCAAGTGTGGACTTAATTTCCTCACATCACAGGAAGCTTATGTGAAATCAGTGCTGCCCTTTCCTCATGTTTTCCCCTCTCTTCTAGGTTCAGTGGGTTGGTTCATAGCCTTGTGGTCAGAATCTTCCTGATGGAGTTCTAACATCATGGGTACATCCAAGGCAGCTGTCTTAGTTACTTTTCTCACTGCTGAGACAAAATACCCAATACGCAAAGTTAAAGGAGCAAAGGTTTATTGTAGCTCACAGTTTGTAGAGGTTTCAGTCCATAGTTGGCCTGCTCCAAGGCAGGGTGGCATGGCAGAAGGACATTGAAGAGGAGAAACAGTCCATGGCAGGATAGGCAGGAGGCAGTAACCAGAAAGCAGCAGTAGCAACAGGCAGCCTGCCTCTCCCTTTTATCCCATCCACATCCAGACTACCAGACTTTTGGGCAGTGCCACCAGAACTATACTAATTCCAACCAGTGGACTAATTTAGTACCATACACTTTAATCCCAGTATAATATGTACTAGATCCATCTGGCTCCAAGAAGCTCCACCTAGAAGCACACGAGGCTTTGGGGGACATCTAGATACAAGCCATAAAAACAGGAAAAGGAAGAGAAGGAAGAGGGGGCCTGCTAATGCAGGTCAGCCACAACCATCAGAAGCTACACCAAAGGCTGGGAATATGACCATTTAGCCTGTTTATGGCTCTGTCATGGAATCAAGTGTCGGGAAATGGAATTTGGTGGACCAATCCCAGTATCAGAGAGGAGGAAAGGAAAGGGTGTGGAATGGAATAAGAGCAGCAGAAAACTTGAGATTATCCCTACAGCATCAGGCATGAACAGGCACCAGTGGACTGGGTCTTCCTTTCCTCCCATTCCTTCCCAAGGAAAATCAAATATGGGTGCATGCAGGCTGCACCGGGGACGTGATCAGAAACCGCGCTGGCGGCCTGCCGCTTGTTCCAGGGTACACGAAGGCAGTTAAGGACTACTTCCAATATGCCAGTCCCAAGTACCCATGGTGTCGCCTTCACGAAGCCTCTTTAAAGATGCAGAGCCTCAACTGCCCCTGCACCTCTGTTCTCAGGGCTCAGGCTGCCCCTGATGCGCCACCTCGGGCTTCACCTCGCTCCCAAGGGCTGATTCCTTTCCTCTGTGGCATTTAAATTCCCTTCCCCTCAACTCCTTGTTCTAGAGAGCAATAAATAATGACTGGCTTGCTGGATCTTTAATTTTTTGTTGTTTTAATAAAGTATAGTAGTGGCAGACAATACTAGCTAAAAGAGTTCACAAAAGCAACTTGTTCTAACTTTAACATTTAAAATGAGCATTTTGGGTCATGGACATAGAAAATAGTATGCCTGACTCTGGCACGAATGCTTTCCTTTGTCTGAAACTGTCTCAGGGGGAGCCCGGTATGTCTAGCTGCAGCTTCCTCTGCACTGCTTCAAGCCCAGAGTGCAAAGTCCCAGAGTCCTGGGAGCTGAGCGCTCCTTACTGGACAGGACAGGATGGAGGAGACACAAACAGGACAGGACACTTAACCCTAAAAAGCTTTCCTGGAGGTCTGGGTTTCTGCCTAAAAGTCAGGTATCTGTATGAATAAGTTGAATTAGATTAAAGTGCATATATTCAGCACAAAAATTTGACGTCCTCTCACCAAGCTCACCTTTTACTTGTAAACAAACCAAAGTAGGTTGACAAATGCAATATAAAAGCCAATGTTGCATATAGTCACAAAATAACAGTATATTATAAACTTAGATGTGCTATATTCCTCCACTTGGATTATAATAACTTGATGAAAAGGAGAATGAGGTTAACAATCTTAGAACATGAAACAAACAGTAAAACAGGTGAGGCTGAGCATGGTGGGGCGGTGACGCATACAACAATCCATTCTTGTGACAGTTGTCCAAAGAAATTGATTACTCAAATAAAGTCCTCTCGAGTGGACTATTAGGGCTCCTTCACTGAAAGAGGATATTTCTTATGACAGACATATGTAGCACATAAGGCCTACATCCTCCATATAGGAAAAAATGAAATCACTTAGATTCTTTTCTCCAGCTTTTTGAAACAGAAATCAATTGGGAGGAACTACCTAAGGGAAAAGAAAATGGTGCATTAAGCACCTACCATATGGCAGAGCTAGTGTAGAGCATTATGGAATTATCTACCAGTGAGATCACTTTGTTGTCTCAATGGCTATTCCACAAATCTTAAAATTATTGGTGAAACCACAAGCCACACTCACCATTCAGCCAGACACCAAATATCTGTTTCACATAGCCTACAAAGGTAGTGATTCAGGGCTTAAACTATTCCCCAAACTTCCAGTTATTTTTAATGCTGAAGCATTAAAAAATCAGTTAAATATTCAAGAGCTGCCAGTTTTCCTCATGAATATGGATGTTTTGTCTTGCAGTGCCCTAGGTAGGGACATCTATTCATCTTGGAAATGAATGTTTCTAGATGTCCTAATATCAGGACTAATGATGTGTGGACAGAACACAATCAGAAACCATCCTTATAATAGAATCATGAGTACTTCATCAAGTGATTCTTTGATACACAAAATCAACAGTGTTCTTGGAAAATGAAGAATGCTGCTTCCCAGGATGAATCGGCTCACAGAGAAGGAGAAAGGCAGAGGTGACTGGACACAGGTGAGAATTTGTAGACTGCCTTAGGCAGAGGGTGAGAGGGAAAGGGAACTGAAGCAGCAGTTGCATTTTGAAGGGTTCATCTGAACTTTGGAGGAATAAAGAAAGGCAAAAAATGAGAAGGACCTCACGGTCTCAGAGCATCCCATGGATCAAGTACCAGGAGATAATACTAACACTCAAGAAGAAGTATGCCTATTGTGATGAAGTTGTGGGCGAAGCAGAAGCCCAAGAAATTATGTCAGGGAAAGAACCTGGTTTTGAAGGAAGTTTAAGATTTTGACTGGAAGCATTTTTGAAGACTGTTTCAAACACCACCCTCTGATGGCAGCTAAGGCCTGGGCAGGGGGATTAGATTGTACTGGTGGAAGGAAGTGTTTGTTGGTCTAAGAGGAGATTCATTTTGATTTGAAGGAGTTGAAAGAAATCAGCGTCTTCATGTGAGTTTGCGGCACCTCAATTTTTCAAAAACTATGGTGAATGTAGCAAAAGTGTACCACTAAATTTTGCTACCTTGCCCACATGCTGCCATTTTGTCATTCATGAAGCTTTTTTATTGCTATTTTTGGTGTGGTACCTGTGGAATACAACTTGGAATTCCATGCTAAGTATTTGAAAATACCTGGAGAGCCAAGATCAGTGACTGGATACTTGAATGCATGAGGAGGGAAGGCGATGGCTGCAATTGCTGAACGTTCACAGGACTTGGCCCCAGTCACTCGCTCTCTGATGGAGCCATGCTTGCAGAAGTTTTCTTCCCCAGTGCACTACCTTTCAGGTTGGCTTTTATCCCACGCAATTTGCATAGCATTACCTAGATCTCTAAGTAGGATTAGGAGGGAAGGAGAGAGAAAAAAGAAATTTCTGTCTAGAGTACAGCTCTGTAATTACAAAATTTACTCAGAGGCTAGGAACTTCCACAAAGCATTTCTATGCCCTTGCGTGAGCTGCTGAATCTCTGGAGCAATCTTCTCCTCTTTTGCATGCACAGCATAAGATGGTAGAGATGAAAGACAGCTTTGAGCTTCAGCTACAAATCAGAGCAGGAGGGTAACACTCGACAGCCTCAGAACAATCGCTGAGCCAGCCTGGCTGGTCCTGACTGCAAGTAGGTCAGAAAATGGCCCGCTGGAGTCTGCAGGCGCTGCAGAATAACACAGGTCCTTTGACATTGAAACAACTTCTTCTCCCGTGTTTGCTCCTCCATGCTCTTTCGGTGTGTTTTTCATCTTTGCATTTGCAAAGACAAAAACAGTTAAGAAAATTTTGATGTAGAAAAATGACAAGAAAATTTGACTTCTAAGCTAAGAAAATGTATTTAAATGCTAATAGTGCTCAGGACACTGAGGATGTTTTGTGAGAAGAGATAAACAGATGAATAGCTCATCATGTGAAGCCCAAGCAAAGGAGGTACACAAAACCTAATCACTGATAAGTGAGCATCTTCAGTTGTGGGAGTGTGAACTATTTCATACATTGTGCTGTGGAAATTGCCCAGGAGGAAAATTGGATGATCTTGCCACCAAAGATAAAATTCCAAATAGATTTTTAAAAAGTAAGTCAAAAACCAATTAAGAAAAAAACTAATATTTTATATTTTTCAGTGGAACAAAATACTATTACAACTAAAAGCAATGGTAGAGGAAATGGGTGGATTTAAAACAATAAATATTTGGAACACTTGTCCATGGCACAAAATTATAAACAAAATTAAAATTCATAATAAAACATAGAGGATAAAAAAAATGAGATGTTATTCTGAAAAGGTGAAGAATTTGTACATATCGAGAAGAAACATTAACACCTGGAAACAAAGTGGACAAAGGAGGTAGTGGTGGGTAGATTCAAATGGCGGATAAACATGCATCATTGTTTTGCTTCGCTTTTGGGCTAAAGGAAGCACGTGGAAATGACATTCATGGCACTTTACAGAGCTGGAAATGCTGGAAAGATCAGCTGACTCAACTCTAAGCTGAGAGGCATATAAATTGGTAGAATCATTCTTGTGGTAATTTGCTGACTGGAGTCTCAGAAACACCCGCCTCCTCTGACCTCATAATTCTGTGGTCAGGAACCATCCTGGATAAAGACGCTCTCAGGCCAATTGTGGGCATCCAGCAAATAGTCATAAAAATCTCCATTGAGAGTTTATTGTTGGTAATGGAAAGCTGAGAGGTAGCTAACATAGGTAGCATCAGTGTGGTGGAATCAGCTGCCTATTCATTAAGATTTCCAGGGAGAAAAGGTCCAAAGACAAAGGAGTGAAGGGAGGGGAAGGGGAAAGGAAAAGAGGGAAAGGAAAAACTATGAGAAAAGAAAAAAAATGGAAATGAAATCTATGTAAATAGGGAAGGGTGGAGAGGGTGAAGGGTGCACAGGTAATGGGGGAAAAAAATAAGAACCAAGATACATCATGTACAAGTACAGACAGACACCCAATGATAAATGTAGATGAATTGTATACATAAAATGTACCAATAAGAGAACTAAAAAAAAAAAAAAAGATTTCCAGGGAGGGTCTTACTATGCCAGGTTTCTGTGGAGGGCTAGTGGCACGGGCAGTGAGAGAATTTACCAACAGTCAAGGGATATAAGGAAAATGAAAGCCCATTCAAAGCATAGTAAGCCACCAAAAGGTGAGTTTCAAAGAGAGGAACTGAGTGATTAGAGTGACAGATTGAGATATGAAAACATGAGAAAGGGTCTCAGCAAAGCTTAGTCTGCTGTGTTGGCACACATCTATAATTCCAGCACGCAGGAAGCTGAGGCAGGAGGATCTCTGTGAGTTTATTCCAGCCTGAGCTACATATGGAGACCCCGTCTAGAAAAAGTGGGGTGGGGTGGCCTCAGTTCCCAAATCTAGATACCTCACGAGTATTTCTTTTAGACTCCTGGTTTCTGCTCACCCTTCATTGTTTCTTAAATTGTATACTAACCTGTCAAGGATATTTGTTCCAGCCTCACCAAAAACTCTTTAAACAAGGGCTTCCTCTGCATGCTTTAGCTTCTTGAGAATGATGGGTCCTTTGCCTATCAGCAGGAAAGATCAGTTTTTGCATTCATTTTTATCTTGTGCCATTGCTAGTCAGAGCCCCCTGATGACCAGTATGTGCTGGGCAGGACTGTGGCTGTCATCAGAGAAATTTGGGGGGGGTGAGAATCTTGCCCCTTTTGTCACCACAATTCTGAGTGTTTTCCTGGCTCACGATGTGCAGGTGACTTAACAATCTGGTGCCTTTCCAGGGAAGCACAGTAGGGATGTTTGCTGGAAGGACAGGGCCAGGAAGGTGCTTCTTCTGAGGGAATGAAACTTACCCCAAGAGCCTCAGGGTGTGGAGCCGTCAAATGGGAAATACACATCAGAGCTGAGAATTCCCTCTTTCCCTCCAGGAAAAAGAGGTGATACAGCAAGTCTACAACACGAAAGGTTGTAATTTTCCATCCGCTATTTGTTTTATTGTCAGTTTTAGCAATAGCTGATTTTCTAATTTTTGTCAATAGTGCTTTATATTCTCTTATATTTTCTCACATGATACAATGTCTTTTCACTGCTTTTTCATATGAATTTCTTCAATTACTCTTGTGCCTGAAGGGTTTTCCTCATTACCTGTTATCTTTTTGTAAGTTGCCTTTTTATATTCTTTACTCATATTTTCTACTGTAAGAATTTTGCCCTTACCAAGCTTTAAGAGAGATTAGTAATCAGTTATTTTAATCATTTATTGTGTTGCACATATTATATCTTAAAATATTTTTATTACATTTATAATGTTTTATGGTTTCTATTACATGATTTTATATATAGTTCTTTATTACAGGAAATCATCAGTATTTAATTAAGTAGGTAAAATTCTTAAACTGTTTCCTCATATAAGAAATGTAGCAGAGCCATATGGTAGATAATGGAAAATAGCTAAAAAATAAAAATGAAAAAACCACACCAACAAAGGATTTTTTTGTTTTCATTTAGAACACAGAAATAAAAATTTGCATAGTATTACCAGGTATTCACATTATTCCAAAGAGTTACACACTGTTGAGAGGTAAATTCACTTTTACAGAACTCCATAGCAATCTGGGATGTAGAGATTGTAATAAGATTCCTTTGTTAAAATCTCTTCATAAAGGTGAGTTTTAGGTTGCAAAGAATTATGTTTTTGTTTAGTTGCCAGAATACAGAGGGGGTTTTCTTCTTCCTTGCTGAAATTTGAAAAGAAATTTTTGTCATCAGCCATTAGAAGGCTTATAATGTGAACACTAAGAACAATGCCTTCATTAGTTACTCCTAAAAGGAATGGGATCATGTAATATCTCCCACCAACATTAGCATCTGACTTTCGTCTGCACTGGATAGGCAGTGTATCAGTCAGCTTTCTGTCACTGGAACAAAATACCTCATGCAACCTAGAGTAACAGATGTTTATTTTGAATCAAGGTTTCAGGGGATTCAGTGCATGATCAGGTAGCTCCAAGGCATAAACATTATGGGGGAAGGGCATGGCAGAGCAAAGCTACTGAACTCATGGGAGCCAGGAAGCAGAGAACAAGTGAAGAGGAAGGAGCACAGCCTCAAGTTGTCCTCTCAGACACCCAGAAGTGTGATACACTCATCCTTAGGCGTCTCCTAAGCCAGTCAAGTTGATTATCAAGAGTTTGCATCACAGGCATCATCAGCATCTAAGATAAAAAGAACCCACTAGGAAATTTTCAACTGGGTATGTTTCTTGAAGCTTTGGCCCTCAAATTCAGATTCAGAGATAGTTGAGAACAAGTCCTCACAGGGTGAGAAAGGGAATTGGCCTTGGGTGAGGTGGTGAGATACCTATAAGTGTAAGGAGGGGAAGACAGTGAAACTGGTGAGTGCTAGCCTGACAAAAAATTAAAAAGCTTCACAATCCTAAAATCTGATGAAGATGCTGAGCCATGAGAGTCTCATACGTGCCTAGAGTTGTGCTTATATGTGCACAGGAGCATATATATATATCTCACAGTTGACAAACTGTCTTTAAGGACTTTTGTCTCCTAAAATATGCAGAACTGAAAATTGCCTGGTGAGTTATTTTTCATTGTTGGCCTTGATGCCACCCATTCCATACAGACAGTCAGATGCTGATGTAGATATAAAATATTCCATGACCTTTACTGAGACAAGCAAACAAACATGAGCCCATGGAACACTGTACTGAGTATCACCTTTCCTGGAGCGAACCCCTCCTCTCTTGGTCTGGAGCCAACAGACACAGTCCTGGGAGAACAAATGCCAATCTCCCCGAGGAACTAGCTACTCATTAATCCGCTGAGTGAATTTATTTTACTGAGCATGATACTTTCAATAGGAGTCTTAGTGACACACAGAGAGATTAATTTTGCTATTAGAAAGCTCTATTTATTTAGTCTCAGTGACACTATTAGAAATGGACTCACAGAAATCAACTGCTGAGATTTCAAATTTAATACTCTATTGTGAAGTACATAAAAACATCAACTATGCCTCGCCTCTTGCTTTTCATCCCAGCATCTACAGAAGCCCAGGCATTTTAGAGAGACGAAGTACATCAATGCTGATTATAAGATTCTTACACGACAGACTGGCGCACTGATTTTAGAATAAAAAAGCAAGAGAACCTTATAGAATTTCCCAAAAAGAAATATAAAGTTAGGAGTTTTGTGTATTAGAATCAGTATTAAAATTTTAATAAATATTTGATACCATTCCTACTCAAAATTAATGATCATAATTATGTTTTTGATGCCTAACCATGAAACACATTTTTTGGAAGTAATAGTTAATTTTAAACTACCACACTGTCTTCTTCATATTGTAACCAAACTCCTTCATAATGAAGGGGTTAATGAGCCCTAGATTTCATCACAATGGAAATTCATGAAGTAACTCTCAGATAGCTAGAGTTTGTCAGGGTGGTTGAATGTAAATTCTTTGCTTTATGGGCTTTTCAACCACCCTTTCCATTGTAAATATAGGTAATCTACACCTTAAACTATATACTTATTTTTATAGGCTCATCTTCCCTCTACTAGCAGGACACGAACTACTTGAAGATATTGTATCAATTGCATCCATTAATGTATCTCAAGTTTCTTTATCCTAGCACTCACTGGTCCACCCTGGGTCAAGCCTCTCACTAGTCCCTTTTGGAGTCATGGGGAGGTGCAGCCAGCAGCTCATGAGGCTGTGGGCAGGGAATTGTGCTCTCTCTCAGCTCTGGCTGCAGCCCCTGAGCTGTTTTCTGGTAGTGAACAGTAACAAGTCCCTGGATGCTGGCAACCAAGTCTGAAGCAGCTGACCTCTGGCCAAAATTTGAATCAGCTAAGTTTCTTTCGTTTGGTTCTAGCAGAATTCCCTCTAAGCTGAGCAAATCTTTCAGAGAGAATTCCAACAGGACACCCACTTTGTGTATAACTGTGGTTCCAGGAGGTGGAGCCTCACCTAGTTCTTCATTCAGAGCTTTCTCCCACCACAGGCCTGTGGATCACATGACCCACGTGGCTGGATTTATTTGGTCTAGGACAATTGTCTCCAGAAGGTTCCTCCATGGCTCCAGCATCCTGGACTTTTAGTCCTTGTCTAGATTCCCTGTTGATGTCTGCACTTCAATGGAGACCCGGTTCCTTCATCTCCTACTTCATGACAGGGGCTTCTCAATTGCGAGTGAACAATTTCAGCTTCTGGAACCTTCTCTCATGGCTAAGAGTTTCTCAGAGATCGTCTGAGGGTTGCTTGGAAGTCTGCTCCCCCATAAATGCACTTTGGTGCATTGACATCTCTCTCTTCACACACCGGAAAATCAGGTCTTAGGTCGGTAGGAACCACAATCATGCAGACAGGATCGCACAGTCAAAGGGACAGCAGAAAACAGAAGATGAGGCTGCAGATCGAGAGCTCTTTGCCAAGATGACTAGCGCCTGGCATCCACGTGAATGGGCGCATTCTGTGCTGGGCCCAAGTGGAGACTGCCGCCACGCTTCTGAAAGGACAAAGCTCTTCTTCCAGTCTGGCCCTGTGCTCACACACTCCACGGGGCCGTCTGTTTAGTAGTTTAGTTTCTAATGCCCGGGTTCAGGGTCCATGCCCTGATGTCTTGGGACAGCTGCACAAGAACCATTATTATAAAGCAAATGTGCAATATGTGATTTTAGCAGAGAAACAAGTAACTTTTGCTTTAAAATATGTTCATTTTATAATGTGTGCAGGCTAATTATAAACATTTTAAAATGAAAGATAGGGGAAGGGGAAAGGAAAAGAGGGAAAGGAAAAACTATGAGAAAAGAAAAAAGAATGGAAATGAAACCTATGTAAATAGGGAAGGGTGGAGGGTGTGAAGGGCACACAGGGAATGGGAAATAAATAAGAACCAAGATACATCATGTACAGGTACAAACACCCACCCAATGATAAATGTAAACCAATTGTATACCTAAAATGTACCAATAAAAGAACTAAAAAAATATTTTTTTTAATTAAAATGAAAGATAAAACAATTTCTCAAAACCTTACAGCCATAACTTCACTGTTAGCATTTTATTGTTAGCATTTTTTTTGCAAGTCTTGTTTTAGATCTTTGTTGCTATGATGCTTTAATTAATTTATTTATGTTGCTTCCTCAGTAAGCATGAAGCCAGTATTTCATTTAATTCATCACTTTAATTGGGTTTACATTACTAGTATTTGAGCAGTGTTGCCACAACATAACCAGTTAGTCCCTCAACTGAGAAAAATGTTTATTTCCCATTTTAATTGTCAAAATGATACTATTATCAGTGATGGACAGCATATACATGATGCTCCTACATAGATGTTACAGAGCTGAAAAATTCCTATGAATGTAGCTGTAGAGACATTGTAACCATTGCAACATATTGCTGGTGCAACATATTGCTGATGTATCTGTGGTAACGTCACAGCAATCAAACCAGTTGCCCTTCAGGTCATGCAAATATATAGGTCACACAATTATATATAGTAACATTACACATAATAATGATGATAAGCAATTGTGCCAATATCTTAAAGAATTATATATGTCATTATTTTATAGCATTATTCTACTTGTAAAAATTAAGTTTCGTGTAGAACATATGCTATGTCATGCTTGTACCAGTCTCCTCTGTCTCATATTTACTTCTTCACTGCATAAAGAGGCCACACACAGTAACTTAGGAATACTATCCAGGTCTGCATAAGAATACTCTCTCGTAAGACGTGGTATGTACATGGACTAACTCCCTGTGATAAATATAATCATTATGTGCTACAAATATATACTAACAAAAGGAAAATTTAAAAATTCCATGTATCCACCAACCAGTTTTTGATGATGTTTCACCAAAAAAAAAAAAAAAAAAAAAGCCGCTGAGATGCTTAATTAACAACAAAATCAACTAACAATGCGCTTCTCAGACTGCATCCCTGTTGTTAAGCAATGCATAATGCACACTGTGTGTGCACATCTGTGCAGATATGGTAACAGGAGGGAAAGGAAATGGTGAGGAGATCTGCTACTCTGTATTGCTGTGAGGTGAGTGATGGTACAGATGACCCTTGCTGATTTAGTGCCTACAGTGTGACACTAAGTTATCTCGGACCCTCTCATCCAGGGCTACGAATTCCATGCGGCAACTCCATGCTCCACTGTGAGGACACCCATGCTCTCTGGTCAGGAACATGCCCCAGTCACAGGGCCACTACAGGTGGACTGGGCGTCAGAACTGGGTTGCTAATTCTGAATTCTGAACTCTGTGGTCTTTCTTCTGTTCTGCTATATCGCCTTAGACTGGTAGAGTTGTTTTTCCTTCCGGCTCTGCTTTTCTGATATAAAGAAGAAAGTGATTTTTTTCTTTTTTGAAACTTGCATCAGCTAAGCAGAAGGATATGATCAAAATGTACTTAGATGAGGAGACTTCAGCATATGCACAATCCCCGGAAGTACCGTACCGATTTCCTCCGACATGCTGCGTGGTGGGCAGCTTGGAAGGCAGTGTTTCATTTGTTAAGCGGCAGAGATCTCTGCTTTCAGTTGCTCTGGCAGATCTCTGCACAGGGCAAGGGTAAGGACTTGACTCAGATGAGAGTCTCGTGTGCCGGCGCTGACCAAGAGAATTTGTGACAAGTGTGAGCACCAGATGGCAAAGCCAAACATTTTAATAAAGTGCAACGATGTCCAAGAAATCCTGCAAGAGGGTCACCAGCCTGCTCAGGGGACGGAAGTCAGTTGACATGGCTTCCTAGTGAGAGTAATGCTGCACTCACTGCGGGCAGGAGGACCAGCTGGCTGGGAACTGGGGAAAGAAGAAACAGCTGCCCCTATGACATCAAACAGGTCCCCCAGATGCCGCACATGTTCAGAAGTGGGGCTTGTGGGAAATGCTTGGATCACAGGGTGCTGTCCCATGAGTGGATTCCATCTGAATGTGCTGTACAGTGTGGTCTGTCTGGAAAAGGCCGCGCCTCTTCCTCTTCGAGGTGACCTCCCTGACTCCTCCCTTCTCTCTGCTTCCTGCCCAGTGTGCCAGGAGTGACTCTCCTCCCCAGACCCCTCCTGCCTGCAGCCAGCTGGCCATGCACTGAACCCTGAGCCACAATCAACCTCTCTTCCCTTTAGTTGTGTCAGGTGCTGTGTCCCTGTGACTCAGCCCAGGGCCCTGCATATCTGTGCAGGCCAGGAGGTTTGCGTTGGTGACTGCAGCGTCTCACTGCACTCAGAACAGGAAGTGTCCGTGCACCTAAGACAGACAGAAAGGTAGGGGTGTGTGTGTGTGTGTGTGTGTGTGTGTGTGAGAGAGAGAGAGAGAGAGATAGAAATAAATGCTGATTAGAAAGAGGTCAGTCCATGGGTAGATGCTAGACAGGTGTACAGGTATGCAGAAACTCCTTGGCTAGTGTGGAGATACAGCCTGATAAACCTGATGCAAACTGAAAATATTGTAAATCAAAACTGCCTTTCCTCGACTTCTGCATCCCTGCTGAGCAGCACAGCACACTGGAAGGAACCTGTGATGTCTGGTGACCACAGAGCTGACCAGGCACTTGAGCTCTCTGGTGCTGCCCCAGAATGGAAGATGGGCATTGGGCCACACGCCACGTGCCTGGGAGAAGACTCAGACTTGGAATTCACATCTGGAGTTTGGATTCTACACAGTGTGTATTGGTTTTTGCTACGGTAAAGTGGAAAATCTGTGAAGCCAAACTATTGTAAATTAGGAATCATCTGTAATCATGTAGATTTATGTATCTGTCTCTAAATAAGAATAGATTAATAGTAGATGGATTAGATAGACAGACAGATAAACAGCTATACAGACAGTGGCATACAGAGGTTTTCTTCAATTATCAATGCAAGCTTACAATGTGTCAGGTGCTCTGTGAGTGACCAATGGTTAAGAAAGTATGTCTCATTGGATAATGTCTTAAATAAACCTTGAGGCCTGGGTGCTATGTCTTTGCTTCCCATCACCTTGTGCCTCATTCCACAGACTGACGGGCACCAGGCCCCCTTCCCTGTGAGGTGCACACCCTGAGCAGCTGAAGGTGCACGTGTCCTACCCCAAGCTCTGCTTCCCCTTTACATTCTCTCCCTCTAAATCCATTGTGCACATGGATGAGGCAAACATCTGTAACTTTTCTCAGCAAGACAGGAGGATATGTTTTTATGCTTAGAAGGTGAATGCTACTGACACCCAGATGAGACACAAGGGACCACCATAAAACTCACAAGCAATATAATCACTATGAAAATACAATCTCTTTTTTATCCCTTGTTGCTGTCTTTTAAAAAGTGTTCATGTAAAGAAAACCAGCTTATTAAAATGCATAAGGTTTAGCTCACCAGGCCATCACCAATAATCAGAGTAATTTTGTCTGGGGTCCGTACCACATTCTCTTATTTGTACCAAGTGTGATTTTGAGTTTAACAGGTGTGGAAATGATTTTTTAAAATGTCTCCACCACCTACTGTCCTGTCTCCCTTACACGGCCCTTCCCCCAGGCAGCCTTTGGGTACCTCCTTTGAGTCCTTACCCCCATCTGTCCAACTGGTCACCAGCCACACCCTAGCAAATGAATACAACTTCTTATCCCTCAAAATGGCTTCTCCTGCAAGTAGTGTTTTGGATTCACCTATAAGACAAATGTAGTCTCTATTTTGTTATCTCTTTTGTGTCACCAGAAATGTAAAACTTTTCTCTCCCTTCTGAGCACTACATTGCCTGCTTTTAATCTTGATTCATTTTCCTCCCATATTCCTACCCCAGAGATTTTCAGAAAGTGAGAAAACTATTAGAGATTTGAGAATGAATATATCAGTCCCCATGCTACTGAAATCTTATTTCCAACACAGAGCTGACTTGAGCAGGGAGAAAGAAAAATATTACAAATGTTCATAAAAGATGACTTTACAGAAAATTTTATTCTTTAGGTGGATTCCTTTGAGGATAATTTGACTATTTATTATAACAATGATTATAAGAAAACTAATGAGGGGGAAAGAACTTGATCATCGTTCATCAGAACTCAATAGAAATGGAATATGTGCAGAGATTTAAGGGGGAAAAGGTTAGAATTTGAATCTGGAGGCCACTGGGGATTCGCCCTTGAATGGGACATCAGGACCTGCCCAGTTCCTTTCTTGCTCCCTGGCTGCCCTGAGCTAAGCAGCTTCTCTACCCTGTTCTTCCTCAGGCCTGAGGACAGCAGGGCTGAGCATCCACACTGGAACCTCTGAAACCGTGAGCCAAGGTGAAGTCACAGCAACAGAGAGTTGCGGAGTCTGAACAGCTCTCCAGGCCATGGTGCATGTGTGAGGCCTAGACGTTCCCTCACAGCAAGGGACCTGAGTCTGCACTGTAGCAACCCCTCCTGGAGCCCACAGCCCAGACACCTTCAGAGCAGCATTGTGAGCCTGGCCTGGAGCTCGTAGCCCCTTCCGGAGTTTCTGCCTGGTCCTCACAGGATCCCAGGATGTCTCAGCCCTGATACTATTTGGTCTTGGGGAGTTGCTGTATTCTCTGTAATCTTATTGATATCAGGAATCACAATGGAGTCCATCTGAACCCTGGACATGTGAGAGAAGAGAGTGTCTGTGGGCAAGATTGTTATTTTTCCTCTGAGAAATGGATAGCTGCCGGGCATCCGAGGGACAGGCATTCTAAAAATATGAAATAAAATCCCGTTTCTTTTCTCCAAGAACAGGGAGGGAAACTGAAATCCAGGACTTTTAAAAATTTCATTCATTTTGACAAAGTGCATGTCTGCCATCACTGATCGTGAGGCAAGAAGCAAATCCACATGGGGATGTTTTCTTTCCCTTTTCCTTTTCTTTCCTTTTGGGGGAGGGTACAGTGGATTGACCCCAGAGCCTGTGCCCTGCACTACAGCCCCAGCCTCCCTGTCATTTCCACTTCTTTCATCTTTTGAGAGAGGCTTTCACTGGGATGGAACTTGTGATCCTCCTGCTTCAGCTCCCAAAGTGCTGGAATTACACAGGTGTGCACCACACCTCGCTGAGATATTTTCAGATGCAGTGGATTCTGCCAGGTGCAGCTTATTTTCAGAAAGTGCACAGCTCCTAAGAGTGTGCACTTTTTTTTTGTTTTTACCTTTTTGCAGCAATAAAATGAGAAGAAAATTCTAATTCTTGAACCACACCAACACACATATTTTTTTTTTTTTTGTACTAGGGATCGAACTTGGGACCTTGAGCTTGCGAGGCAGGCGGCAGAACCACTGAGCTAAATCCCTGGCCCAACACACATATTTTATAAAATGAATTTGGCAGAAAAGTAAAAGAATCATATACCTGGTGTTTTTAAAGCACTCAGTATAATAATGGTGAAAGCTCCAGACAATTAAAATGGACACATTTGTGTTTTCTGCATAGTTTGCTGTGCTTTCCATGTAACGAGGGAAATCCAGGGTGTATCCACTTCAGCAAGGGCATTCTATGAGCTTCACCCTGAGTGGGTGACAGTCTTCATCTCAAAGTGGGAGCGGGGATGTCTCTGCAGAGAGGGTCGTTGCCAGATTAATGTGAAGCCCACCACCCCATGCTGCTCGCATCCAACCCTAGAAGAGATGAGCACTCACTGAGGCCAGTGTGGAAACCACATAGCAGAGAAAGAGGTGCTGGTGGAAGCTCAGCCATCTCTCGTCTTTTCCTAAGCTCTCTATTTGCTGTTGGCTGTCGTGTCCTTGCAAGATACTTACATGTACGCACGCACAAATATCCATCTGGATTCAGATATGTTTTCCTATGTAAAAATTTGAATGTTTATCTTATAATTATTTGGAAAGCACAAAAACACATGCAGAAGAAACACCTGGCCTACGATCCCTTTATCTGAGAGAAACCGCTCTATTTTTAAGATTTTCCAAGCCTTTTAAAAACTGCCTCATCCTGATTTTACCCAATAAAGCTCATTTCTTATGGCATTAAAATGTATTTAGGTGTCATGTAATGAATATATAGTATCCACTGGTAAGTATTAAACATAATTTGCAGGTACATTTTCTTAACATTGTGCATTTAGATTTTTCTGATTTTTATTATTGTAAAAAATATTGCTATTGGACACACTAACTTTCTAGGAATTCATAAGGTAGAATTGATAGTTGGAAAGGCATGGTCATTTTGAAGGGTCTGAAAATTACTCAAAAAACTCCAAGACTTGGTATGTATTCAGCCTATCTATTGTGGTTATTAAAGTGGGGGCCCCAGTCCATCCCAAATCATAGGCAAATATTGGACAAACGGGAGATAAAGAATAAAATAGTGCAGATTCCTTTCAGCTGTCTGCAATTTTTTTACAAAACTACTTAGGATCTGCTCAGGAAGTTGTCACAGTGGTTGAAGTATAGTGATATTTCTTAAGGAAATAAACACCTCGCAGCAGAGATGTGATTCCTTAGCCAGGACAGGCTAAGCCCTGAGACCAGAGCATGAGGTCCTGACTACTTAGAAAGACAGGGGTCCAGTAGGGAGGAGGAGCTGGCCAGGAGGCTCCCCCGGGTATCCCTGGCAGGTCACTGGGGAGCAGACAAGAGTGACGCAGAAGTCCAGAGCAGTGTCAGAGCAGAGGGCAGCCCCAGTCAGAGGGGGCACTGACTGGCATCCAGAATGGAGGCCGGGACTGCAGAGCCCACAGGCATGTGGAGTGGTTTGGGTCAGAAGCAATTTACCAGCCCACACCAAGGGATCTCCAGGTTTTGGGGGGTAGTGGTTCTGCTGACCGCTGCCTGCTGCACCGGAGCCCGTGGGCTGGCCAAGGGCAATCTGACAGCTAGAAACTCAGCAGGCTGCCGCAGGGCAGGCAGGTCCAGCGTAGCAGGAATTTTCTTCTGTGGGTCCTCTGTGGGCTTGAGAGCCTTAAACTGAGCTGCGAGGAACTCAGGAAGCACAGGAGGGTTCTCAGCTAATGCCTGCAGAAGATGGGCAGCCCCCAGCCATCTACCTGAACCCTCTTTCCCCTTGTGCCCCGGTGGGCGGGGCAGAGGAAGAGGTGATGACTGGGTAAATATGCAGAGCGCTAAGCCCCGAGTGAATCCTGCATTGTCCCCATCATAAGGGAACATTCTGTGTTGCTCAGACTTGAGTTTCCAGAACGCTGCTGTCCTGTGTGGAAGCCACTGACCCTGGATGACTTTTTACACAATGAGAGTAATGGGAAAATGCTTCCTGGTCACCCAAGTCTCATTCAAATCCCTCGAGAGCCACATGGAGGTTTCGAACAGGGAGGCAAGCACCCTTCCTTACAGGAATAGGAAGATTCATGGGACAACTCTGCTCTAGACACGTTTCCATAGCAACGTGGTGGCTCCCTTTGGCCTGGTACTTTAGTGAGAAATACCTCCTTGTGCTTCCTTCTGCTGAGAGGAGGCACCTGCTTACTTGGAACTCCAAATACTATCATTTGCGGCTAAAGCTGCCCTCTCCAAAGCCCACAGAAATGGTGCGAAAGATGTAGAATAATTTGGACTAAGTAATATCTCTGAAAACAAAAAGAAATGTTAAGAGACTTTAGAAGAAATTTTACAGTCAGGGAACTTCTACAAATTCAGTAAATTAATAGAAACAAAAAAAAAATCCCTAAATACAGTATTCCCTCCTTATTCACTGGGCATATATTTCAAGACCCCTGTGGATGCATAAAACCCCAGATCATACCAGACCCTATTGTTGCTGTTATTTTTAAAGAAAGAGTCTCACTAAATTGCCCAGGCTGGGCCAGAACTTGTGATCCTCCTGCCTCAGCTTCCCCGAGCAGTGGAATTGTAAGTGTGTGCCACTACCTCTGACTAGTACCAAGCCCTGTTATTCATATACCTACACACCTAGATAAATTTTATCTTATAAATTAGACAGTGTCTCAGTTGCTCTTCACTCCCTGAACACACACAACTCAAAGGAGGAGAGGGTTATTTTGGCTCGTGGTTTCCGTCCTTGGCTGGCTCTGGGGCAGAAACAGCATGAAAGAGGGGTCTGTGGAGGAAAATGTGCCTAGGGTAGAGCAGCCTAGAAGCAGAGAGAGAAGAAGGAGCCCAAGAGGGAGGTACACCTTTCCAGGCCACACCCACAGGGGCCTGCCTCTTCCACATCTTCCCAGACCCCTCCTAACAGCAGCTACCTATGGGTTCATCTCCAGGTTAATCCACTGGTGAGTACAGCCCCCCATGATCCAATCAGTCACCTCCCAAAGCCCCAACTCGAGATTTTGGGGGACATTCCCAATCTAAAGCATATTACAGAGTACAAGGTTAACAATAATAATTAAACAAAACAACTGTAGGTAGATAATAAAAGTACTGTTGCTTTGTGCTTTGGGGCCTTTATTAAGTAATATAACGCTCTGCCAACAGAAGCACTGCCACACCCAAGGAGAGAGCTGATAACCAGCACAGCCATGGACCGTGGGGGGGGTAGCTCAGGGAGGGTGGATGCTCAGGGGAAAGCGGGGAGCAGCACGCAGGGAGATGTCTCCATGGACTGCAAATGGCGTGCTGTTCAGAACTCAGGAGTTGCCCATGCCCGGAGCCTGCTGAACCTTTCAGACTTGGGCAGTGGTGAGGAATGGAAACACACACAGTAACTGGAGGAGGGAGGCACACCGGCCTCCAGGTTAATCCAGATGTGAGAGGCAAGGCCCTCCTCCAAGGCCCCTGGAGCCTGGGGACACTGAGGGGCTGGGGTTCCCTTGACAAAAAGCAGCTGATGTTCTGATGAAAGCAGGGATGCAATTTCAAAACAATGCATGTCCTAAAACTGTAATTTTTCAAAAACAATGTTCAATATTTACCATAAACAAATGTCATGGTATAAATACGGTTTTTAATTTCAAGAACACTTCATTTTTTCAAGCCATCCAGCCATGGTTATTTAATTATGCAGGAATGCTAATTAAGCCCACAGGGAGGGGAGATCAGATACTTGGTTGTGTGCTTGCATATTATGTGAGGAACCATTGATTACCCTTCCACATTAACATTATTTACTTTATCCACTGAAGTTGGCATTTAATGTATTGGCTGCATCGCACAGTATTCCATTTAATGAAGTCAAATGAGGGCTGCATCTTAGACTTTCTGAGCCTAATGATCAGACAGAAGCAGCACAGATAATCCGGCCTTGGGAAAGCCCAGGGAAGGAGGAACAGACGAATGATCTACAATGGAAGTAATCGATCTTTCTATTTGACTGTTTGATTTAGAACATGCAGGAGGCTGGGAGCTTCCTGTCGTATTTACAAACAACAGTTCCAGTCTCTCCTGGTGCAGGTATCAGAGGCGGTCCCTTCACCTGGGGCTTGTGCAGTGTAGAAGCAGGAGGGCAGGAATGCTCTGATCCACTCCCAGCATCCCCACACTGTTCCACTCTGCACTCCCATGTGCGTCAGGGACAGTCCTCAGTGCCCAGGCAGTGGCCACTGTGGCTGACTCCCTGGCTGGAATCGCCCCAAAGTGGTGGCAGGAGACTTTGCAGCAGCAGTGTGTGTGACCCTCTGGAGGTGGGGCTGGCTGGGATCCCAAGAAAGAACAGACCAAAGTGGGGGTCATGGTGAGGCCGGCTGCAGTCCTCGGGAAGAGCAGAGTGGAGTCACTGCTTCCACAACGGGGCGCCCAGGCCTGCATTTACAGGGGGTGTGAGGAACTAGGCTCTGGGCAGGGCAGGCCTCAACAAGGGGAGCAAGAAGCCTCATCTTTGCATGCTTTTGAGCACCCACCTGAAGAACTTCCTTGGTGCCTGGGACATTCAAGGTCCCAGCCGGGCTCATGATTTCGGGGCTTGTAGGTAGCTGGCTGGGTCTCAGGGCAGTCCAGGAGCCTGAGGATTCTGAGTCAGGACAAAGGAAAAAGGAGGGGACAGGAGTAGGGACCAACAGGTGGCCAAAATGAGCAACTGGCAAGGAGGGGGCAATCAGGGGTCTGTGCAGCAACAATGCTGAGGCATGGGTCCTAGTGCCACCAAGAGGACGTTCAGAGGGTGGTGGGCAGAGTTTGGGCTTGGAATTCCTAGTGTCCCAAGAAGGAAATCAGTCCCTGCAGAGTTGGAAGCCGGGATGGCGTGGTTCTTCCCCGAGCTGACCTGGACCCGGCAGGAGAAGCAGATTTGCGGGCCGAGACTGTGGCAGGCGCAGCCTTGGGCTCAGCTCCCAGCTGTGTTTGCTTCATCCTCTGAGCTTCTGACAAAGGGAGGCTCGGACAGCCAGTCCGCCCAGCCTTGAGCTTCATTCAGTCAGTGAAGAGCAAAGAAAGTGAGCAGCGGGGTGTCACTGTCCTCCTAGTGCAGTGTGGGGTCCACCTGACACCCCAGGGGATGCTCAGACCACATACACATGGCCCTCCGATGACCCCTTCCCTGTAGATGTCATACGTGCTGCCAACAGCACATGTGTATTTGGTTTATATGTTAGGCACGCTAAGAGATTGACAACAGCAAATGAAATAAAATAAAGGAAAGCTGGGTATAGTGGCCCTGTAATGCCAGCATTCTGGGAAGCTGAAGCAGTTGGCTCTCAAGTTTAAACCCAATCTGAGCAAATTAATAACTTGGGGAGACCCTGTCCCAAAAGTTAAAAAACAGAAAAGGTGTTATGGATGTGGCTCAGTGTGGAGGCCCCAAGTTCAATCCCCAGGACCACAAAAGTAAATAAAGAAATAAGCAAGCAAATAAATAAACCCTAGTAACTCTTGTGAAAACGTGCTCGGCTGTCTATGGTCTGTCTGTCTTGCTCTCAAAAGACATCCCTCTGTCCGCACTGTGCTTCTGGACAACAGTGGGCCGGGTAGAGCTGATGTGCAGAAGAGAAGTCTGTGAAAGGCGAGCCGGCTGCACCCACCTGAAGGAAGAGGCCAAGCACAATGCCCATTGCAGAGGAATCTGTGCCTGGAACCCTTCCTTCCTGCTTGGAACCAGAGCCTTTCCGGGGGCAGGGGTCCCAGCTGTGGCTGTGGACCATCTGGCCCCTTGCAGCCTGGAGGACATGATTAGAGCAAACGTCCCAGAAGAGTGGACGTGGAACGTGTCAGTATGGAACCCTTTGCATCCTGAATACCTGCAGGAAGAAAGGAAAATCACCGAGTCTGCCTGTTCCTTTCGATTTGGTCATTAAGAGTTACATGTGGTGGCATGCACCTGTCATCCCAGCACTCTGGGAGGCTGAGACAGAAGGATTGCAAGCTCCAGACCAGCCTGGGCCATTTAGTGACTTAGGGAGACCCTGTCTCAACATGAAAAAAAAAAAAAGAGGCTAGGGATGTAGCTCAGTGCAAAGGCCCTGGGTCCATTCCCCAGTGCTGTAAAATTTTTAAAAGAATTAAATGTGTCCTATGAACACTACAAAGGAAGAACAAGTAGCTAGCGTGGTAGGGAAGAAGTCCTGGGAGTGGGGAAGTGTGGGGAACAGTTTGTAGGAAAGGGCAGTGAGGCCATTCCGGGGTGCCCTGCAGGGTGGGGGAGCCCTGGTGGCCCTGAGGAAGCTGAGCCCAGGTTGGGGGCCCAGGAGCCACCCCAGGATGCTCCGTATGCACACGGTGCAAAGGGCTGGGCTGCCTGCCGTCCTCCATGCCCCTGTAAGAGCAAGAACACCTCGATCTCTCTCTCTCTGTCTCTCTCTCTCTCTCTCTCTCTCTCTCTCTCTCTCGGCAGTGTGACTCGCATGGCCTGCGTGACACAGGCACCTGCAAAGGGCAGTGTCACCCTCAGGTGAGCAGGCACCTACGCCCCGCCTGGAGACAGCCAGAGCCTGGGCTCCCTGAAGTGCCACCCACTCTCCAATTCCATTTGCCTAAAAATGCTAGGATCTTTTCTTGGAGGAACAGGTACGGAGGATTGAACCTAAGCTACATTCCTAGACTCCTTTTACATTTGAAATTATATATACATTTTTAAAAAAAATTTTGAGACAGGGTCTCACTAAGTCACTATGTTGTGTAGCCTGAGCTTGAATTTGATATTCTCCTGCCTCAGCTTCCCAAAATGCTACAGTCTCATGGAGTTCTATGTTATAGCCTGACCTGAGAGAAGAAAATGCAGAGAAACACCACGTCTTGCATGTTCTTGATTTCACACACTCAACGATGTTCCAGTAGTAGTGGTTTAGCTTTGACCTTGGCATTGACCAGTTCGACAGAAATTTCTCCCCAGAACTGCTGATGTCAGCCTGTGGAGCGCCTTTGGGGGAAGGGTAAGGGACAGGGACGGTGATGGGGTGGATGGGGTCGAAATGTGTTATATGCACTCAAACCCGATATTTTGTGAAGTCAATGGGCACTGACCATCAAAGGAGGGAAGCACGCTCCCTGGGGGTTCTGGGCTTCCTGTCCACAGCCACCGTGGCTGATGTCACCAGGTCTAGCCGGTGTAGCTGTTGCTTCCCGATTGCTCTGGCTTTTATCTGGCACTTGAAGGAAAATATTTTGCAGAACACTATGTATAAATATTCCCATTTTGTTACAAACACAGCACAGCTACTCCCCGGGCCCGGCAATGTCCCTGGAATTTGGGTTTGGGCGGTTCCGGCCCAGCCTGCCACTGTTCCGGGCTGGGGCTCACTGCTGACCTTATGTGTTTTCTTCTTCAAAAGTTTGGAAGTTCCAATCAGTTTCATGATTTAAAAACATGTTATGCAGTCAAACAGAGAGCTGGTTAGATACAAGGAACTGAGCAAATTAAATCTGAAAGTAAATGAACTGCATTTTTTCACATCTTTCTTTTAGTCAGTGCCTATCCGTTATAGAGGTTAATGAGTTTTGTCTTGGCAGATTCCCGTCCACATAATGTACTTTAACCCCTCCGCTCCGTCAGCCCCTTGCCCCACCTGCCTCCCAGGTTCACATTTTTGGGGCTCCATTGCACAGAGTACATCCAGCAATTATACATCCCATCTCTGGGTTCCCAGAAGGGCCTCAATCAAGTCTTCACTTTTGTGTTTTTAGAAAACTGAGCTCTTAAGCTTCTCCATGCTGTGAGGAACAGAGGCCCAAGTCACGTACCCTGCCTCCCCTCCTCCCCAGCATGGCCCCTGGGTTCCCACAGGACACAGGCTGGAATGGACCCCGGAGAGGAGACCCCAGGTGGACCAGACACTGGAGAATGAGGACTTGGACCCAATAAGAGCTTCCCAAGAAATTGCTCTATCTTTCAAGACCCTGAGTGAGTTTAGTATCAAAGATCAGAATCCATTGACTCAGAAAAAGCCCTTGTCTTTAATTTGTATTTTATTAATAGACAATGATCAGGTTCATTGTGGGGGTTGGTACCTGCACGTAGCACATTTTAATTCTTACTTCCCCTTCCCCTCCTCTATTACCCCTTCCTCTAACTCGTGTTCCCCATTTTCTTCAGGACAAAAGGAAACATTGTATGTGTTAGAGCCAGATGTGGTAGACATGCCTGTGGCCCCAGAACTCTGGAGACTGAGGTTGGAGGACTGAGCGTTTAAGGCTGGCCTGGACTGTGTAGTGAGACTCTGTCTCACGAAAATAAATAAACAAAAAAATATATTATGTATTTTTCTTAGCAATAAACAATTTAAGGAAACAGTTTTTTATAACAGTGTACCTCATCTCAGGCCTCTTAATAAATCCTAGAATTTGTCTGCTTTCAGAATAATTGTTAATGCAAGCTTCTATTTTATTGTAGGGTCCAGGTAACACCACAATATGTTGTGTGTTATTCTAAGGACACTGCTATAGCTTGTATCTAGATGTGCCCTCAAAGTCTCATGTGCTCATAGGTGGGGCTTATCAAAGCTGGCTGGATCTAAGGGCCTGTGGTACTTAATTAATCCACTGATTGGTTTAGCATAGTTATGGGTGTGGATATCAGGAAGACCTACCCTGGGTGTGGGTGGCACCACCCAAAATGCCTGTAACCTTGATGGGATAAAAGGGAAAGGGAATCTCCCTACTGTTTCTGCTGCTTCGTGCCTACCTGCCGTGGACTGTTTCTCCTCTGCCATGTCACCCTGGCTTGGAGCCAGCCAACTATGAACTGAAACCTCACAAACTGTGAGCCAAAATAAACCTTTCCTCCTTTAACTTTCAGTGTTGGGTATTTTGTCTCAGCAATGAGAATAGTGACTAAGACAGCCACAAAAGGACAAAGCTGTTGGAGCACAAAAATCCAAGACCTACAAATGTAATACACAATCCATGCACAAGATATCTGGGCTCAGTGTAACTATGGTGGCATGTTTAGTTGACATAACACAGACTTTAGAAGTAGCCAATTATTTCCTCCTCAAGGCAATATGTTTTTACAGAAAAGAAAGGAGTGTGTATAACTTCTATAAGCTTTTCCAGATAATGAAAATTGGCACCATTGGCATTCCAGCCACAAAAAGCTGCCTCTAAAACCAGACTCCATGTTTATACCTCTGTAGCTCTCCAAATTCTCTCCTAAAAAGCCTGTGTATCCAAAAGTAAGACAGACATAAAACAAAGCCTTAGCATCACGTCTGGGTGGCATGTGATGAGAAATCTTCTAGGAGATATAAACAACTGAGATCCATGCTGGGCAGCAAAACAATCTTTGGTAAAGCTATCACCTTCCAAGGCTTGGAAATTGTTGCCTGGAATTGTAACTATAGCAGAAGTTTGATAATGGAACATTTTTACTGTGTATTGGTTGCTACAAATTGTATTTTTCATGGTAAGAACAGGGAGGAGGGGGGAGGGAGGGAGGAGGAGAGAGAGAGAGAGGAGAGGGAGAGAAGGTTGGGGAAAAACTGATCACTGGCTTATTTTGTAAGCAGAAATGAAATGGAAAGAAACGTCCAAAATTCTGTAGCTTTACATGGTGGTAAACTGAGTGCTTATGTAGCCCAAATATTAAGGAGGCAGGGATCTGAGGAAAGTCCCAGGAATCAAGGTAAAACTGCAGTAAGACAAGGACCCCTCTCCTCTTCCCATAGGTGGCTCTACTGCAGTCTGGATTAGGTTCAGAGAAAGGGCTGACAGGGAGAAAAGAGTTGGCGTGTGGCTGCAGATACAGAGCTAGCTGGAAATATGCATTCCCCTAGTTCTCAGGCAATTTTTTCTGACATTTTTGTGAGAGGCAGTACTGGGAATTGAACTCAGGGACTTAGGAGTGAGTTATATCTTCAGCCCTTTTAAATTCCCTTTTAAAAATAAATAAGACACACATGTGTAAATACCGAATAGTTTCTCTAGTGTGAGAAACTGAGAGTGTAAATAAGGACTAAAAAGATTAATAACTAATAATTGATACTTTGAAATTGGAAAAGGTCCAAAGAGGTAGGGGTGGTGGGAGGGGAAGGGGAAAGGAAAGAATGGAAAGGAAAAATTATGAGAAAAGAAAAAAAATGGAAATGAAGTATGTAAATAGGGGAAGGGTTTAGGGGTGAAGGGTGCACAGGGAATGGGGAAAAAATAAGAACCAAGATACATCATGTACAGGTACAAGCACCCAAAGATAAATGTAAATGTATTGTATACCTAAAATGTACCAATAAAAGAACTTAAGAAAAAAAAAGCATGAGAAACTAGAGACATTTACAGCTAAATGGATGCACATTGAGGCGATACTCTTAAAGTGAATAAATAGTGAAATACACACATGTGTAAATACCAAATAGTTTCTTCTGGTGTGAGAGACTGAAGGTGTAAATAAGGATCAAAATGTACAGTAGATAATGTGAAATAGGAAGAAAAGGCCCAAAAGGGAAGGGGAAGTGAGAGAGGTAGGGGTAGGGGAAAGGAATAAATAAGAGAAAAGGAAAAAGTGGAAACAAAGTCTTTGTAAATAGGGAGGAGTGGAGGGGTTGAAGGGAGGGCAGGGGAATGGGGGAAAAAATAAGAGCCAAAATACATCATGTAATGGTATAAATTCCCAATGATGAATGTCATCATACTGTATACCTAAAATGTACCAGTAAAATTAATGAATTAAAAAAAATAAATTCCCTTTTAATTTGAGACACTTAGTCACTATTAAGTCAAGAGGCTGGGTTCCAATTGATAATCCTCCTGCCTTGGCCTCCCAGGTGCTGGGATTATAGGTTTGGCCCCCTCTCTCCAGCTCTACATACATTTTATAATGCTTCCCTTTATTTTGGAAAAATCAGAATATGTACCTGGGCAAGTCTGGATACCAATTTCTCTGCATTTTTATTTTTCCCCTTTAAAAACTTTCCACTGTCCAAGACAGTACTTTCTCTGGATTCCATGACATTAACTGTTGTTACCTTTCTCCTTCTGGTTGGGCACAGCGCACACACACCCAGACCCCCCCCACACCCCCACACACACATACACACACACACACACACACACAAACACACGTAACAACATCCAAACATCCAGCTGTTTCCATTTTCTCCCTCCGAGACCTCTGGCTTGCGGGACTTACTGTCGTATTCAGCCTTCACCTGTTAGCACTCTTACCCCTAGGTCGAGGAAAACCTCTCCTACACATGATATTTAGCTTCCTTCCTGTTCAGTGTTATTGATTCTGGCTTTTGAAATTTTAATCATCGTGTTTCCCACCTGAAAGTCATTTTTCCTCCTTTCTGATTGTTCTCATTTGATAGCAAATTGTTTTTCCTCTCCTGAAGAACGTGGATTAGATGCTTCCAGGTTTTCTCCTCCGGGGGTGGTCTAACACAGCAGCATTAGGCTTGGTACTCACCACTCAGAACGCTCCTTTTTGTTGCTTTTGTTTCTGTATTTTTAGCCAGGCCTCCGCTGTGACTTTATCCAGTAATGGGGTGTGGCCTTTCCAGCTTGTCCTCTATTTCCCGACGGTACAGTGGTGCTGTGGCAACTCTGCAGTGGTCTCCCCAACACAATGCCACGTCCCCCGGTGCAGCCCTGACAGCAGAGCCTCGTTCCTCCCCGGCCAGCACTTCGTGATGACGTTAGTGCTGATGGTCAGGAGGTGTGAACTCCCTAGCAGGAAAAATCATGCTCACCTCTGCTAACGGCGCCAGCCAGAGTTCAGTTTGTGCACTGAAGCCCTGTTTACCTCCTACCTGCACCGACCATGACCTCTTTCCTAAGCTGCACAGCGAGCGTTCACTGGCCCAATCCACATAGCCAAAGCCCACGTTTCTCCCCACTGCTTCCTCCAGAAAGCCAGGAGTGTCGGGGAGGCAGAGGCAGGGAAGGCACACTCGTGGTCTCGGGGAAGGTGGGTGCGGCTATGGTGAATGGGTGGAGATGGAGTCACTGGGGATTTCTCCCCCAGCCTGTGCTCCTGAAGCCCTGCTGTCCCCGGCCGGCTCTCAGCCTGCCGCTCACCTGGACCCTGTGGCCAGTGTGCTTTGCACTCATTCTGTGGAATGTGGCTTACCGGGGAGGAGCGTGCTGGCCCCAGTCCACCTGAGCCTCACTGGCCCTCTGATGTGCAGTGTCCTGTCTCAGTCCCTTCCTCTCCCCTGGCCCCTGGAGCCCAGCCCACCTGCTGGAGAAATCACCAGATAAACAGATGCATCCAACTGTGAGTCCCGACTTTCAAAATTCTTGGTTCTGTGACCTTGGCCAAGTTGCTCTCTTCTCCTCTGCGACTGTCAGACCCAGCATGAGACGGGGTGTGCTGCGAGAGGTCTGATTCCTGGCAGCTCCTGCCCATGTCCTTGGGCCCAGCTAGTTACAGCGTCCATGGAGGCTCCCATCTCTCCCTATCTTCTTCCCTTCCGCTCTCCTGAGCAGCTGTCCCTGGTGGTGGTGGTGGTGGTGGTGGGGCGGGATCTCCCTTTAAAGCCCCAGCATTTCTAGCCAGGCACAATGCCTCACACCTGTCATCCCAGTACTATGGGAGGCTGAAGCAGGAGGGTCAGAAGTTCATGCCCAGCCTGGTCAATTTTTCAATTCAGCAAGAACCTGCCCCCAAATAAAAATAAACAAACAAATCAATCAATAAATAAGGGAAATGGTTGGGCCTGTAGCTCAGTGCAAAGGCCCTAGGTTCAACCTCCAGTAGCAAAACAAACAAACATAATCTGCCCAGCATTCCTTATTGCTGTGAGGCACAGGGAGGACAGCTGCAGCTTTGGAAGGTGCGTTCACTAGATGAAGCCCACACAGCCAGTCTGTCAGCTCCGGGCTGTCATCTGGAACCAGTCTGAGACCAAGATCTCTTGTGCTCCTGTGTTTCATTTTGCTCAAATCACAAAGGCAGGAAGATTGGATTAAAGGAGGAGCTCATGATTCTCAGCTCTCAGTTGTCCTTTCCTGCTTCCTCCATGGGCCCTGCCGCACGAACAGTTTGCTCAGATGAGCCTAAGCAAAGGGGGCTCCACTGTGGCCACACACTGGCCCGGACCCCACTCGAAGGCCAGAGATCTGAGATCCTCAGCTCGGGCAGGGACTGAAGGTTGTGTCGCAGCACCGTGCCTGGTCCCGTGGAGAGTGGGGTCCATGTCACAGGCCAGCAGTCTCAGGAAGGAAGTGACCTAGCAGTTGTCGGAGCCAGAGCAGGGGCTAGCCTGCCCCTGCTGGCATTAAGAGATGTGGGCCATTGAGCAATTGTTAAGAATGAATCTCACTAAGCAGCCACAGTCCTTTTTAATCTAAGCACAATGTGTGTTTCAAAACTTAAGCTGATGCACTCAGACAAACAAGGGCCATACTGCTGATGGCTCAGGACCGAGAGACTGCTGCCAACGTGGCGACGAGAATAGCTTCCTTCCAGGGTAACATCTGCTGGAAGGGCTTGGTATTCCAGAGAGCGTTCTTCCAGGAGGCCATTAAAATATGAATGGTCTCTAAACTCCAACTTATTTTATGTTTCACTTCAGCAAGCCAGAATCATCAATTTCTTTTTTCCTGTTCAACAACACTGGTCACTGAGGCAGATAAACACTAAATTGGTCGATGATTACTCTGAAGAATAAACTTATACAGTGAAACCCATAAATAAATGCCTTCATGATTTTCTAAATTCTTTTTGGAGGGTCCATTCAAAATATTGAAAATACTTTTTCTTTGCATAAAATAAATACAAGTGTCATTTCCAAAAAGAGTTAAATACAAAGAATGTTTCCCTGTACATCACCACGTGGAACAAGGAACAAATTAAAACACAAAGTCATTCCACTCCAAAAGGGACAATTGAAAATTCATTTCAGGATCCAGGATCTTTTGCACTGCATATGAATGAGCTATTTTTAGGCTGAACATAAGACTTCTATTTAGAGGCTGAAATCAGCTGATGTGGTCTCATTTATGGCTTGACCCTACTGAGGGGTAAAATCTGTTCGCTCCTGGACTGAAGTCCATAAATTCTAACTTAGTCTCTAAATGCAAGGGGTGGAGGGTGATCTAAACTAGCATTTACTTGGAGTTTTCAGGCCTCCAGGAGATTTTTCATTCTTAACAGTTTTAAATCTTGAATCACACAGATTAAATTAAAAAGAAAAAAAATGTGCCCTTTAATTCAGTAGGTAAATTCCATTTAAATGCTTCTCTGTCTTGCCCTTATTACTAATGGTAGCCTAGAAGTCTTATCTAAAACTTTATTCAGTTCCTCCCTCCCTCACACCAAAAACTGCATTTCTGGACTTTGGTATATGTTTTGTAAACTTCGATTAATTTCATGAGGAGTCCTCTGATGGATCTATTGACTTGCTTTTATTCTTTTATGAAATTAGTGTACTAACTGATCTAAACACGGTAAAACCAATTGCCCCCCCACCCCCTGTAGAGCACTGGCCCATTCTCTCAGGTTACTTGACTTTTAAAAATGTTACTTTAGTCCATCTTATTCATTCTTTTGTGGCGATTCATTGTGCAAATGCTCCTAGACTATGAGGACTAATTAGTCATTTGATTGGGAGGATGTAATTTCAAACTCTCTTTGCAAACCAGTGTAAACATACTCTAAACCAGTCCCAGCCAATGACAATCAAATAAATGTCCTTTTGAATAACTAGATTATATCTTCTTTTTCTAAGGAAGTGCATTTTAGGATTTATGGAGCAGTGAAATTACAAGGAAAAGAATCTAAAGCCATGCAGAAAGTAGTAAACCAAAACCATGAACTTGTCTGTTTTTCTTGACATTTTTTTATTAGTTTATAGACTCAAACACATTTAAAAGTTAGAGTAACAGAAAACTTACCCCCTCCATATTATCGCAAAAGACTGATTTGAAGCTAATTGAACACAATGGGTCTTCAATTTTATGAAAAACAACTAATTTTAAAATATCACTTTTCAACTGTTTTTATCTGGCCTAATTTTATTAAGTGTGTATTTCCCCAGCTTATGTGTGACTTAAATTCATTATTTGGGGTATACCATTTGAAGAACCCTGGCTTTCACATCACCGATGTGCCCATGGCAGCTCTGGCCCTTCCCAGTGGAGCAGAGTGGAAATACGAATGCATGCACAGGCACTGCTGGAAGGGTTACTGCCGTGATGTACAGGAAGTTCCTATGCCATGCAGGGTGCAGTAAACAGCTCACATTTATAAACCTGTTCAATTGGAAAATCTCAGAATGAAATCTTTGAACATTTAACTTTACAAAGGATTTGGGCCCAAATCACATAATGAAGTGGTGGGAACAGAGCTTAAACCAGGTGCTCTGGTATCTCAACCACTTTCACAGGTCCAAAGAGATAATGCTAAAAAATAAAATAAAGGCAAACAAAATGCATATTACACACACACACTCACACATGTCATTTATTCTTCTTCCCCAAACCATTTCTGTTTGCTTGCATATTCATCTTCAGCCACAGGTAAGATGAAACCACTGTGATCACAGACTCAGATACATAATGTTTTTATTCCCTTTTTATTAGCTTTTTTTCAATACCTAAACATTTGGTTCATCTTGGGGAATTGGTAGGTAAGCTTATTGCATCATCGTCATTTTACTTCCCAATCCCCACTTCTTTCCCACCCTCCCTTCTCCTTCCATCCTAGACCCCATTCCGTTCCAAACAGCTGCTTCCTGTTTCCTATCACCTCGCATTTATTCTGCTCAGACACCAATTCCAAGCATGTCTCTGAATATGAGAGGCACCTGACAATCTTGGGTAAGATTTGGCTCGAGCTTTCAGGCCTCGAAAAGGACTTTCTTTCTGAAATTGTTTGAAACTTGACAAAGACTCGACTGCAAAAGCAGAAAAGCCAAGATCTCTTAATTCAGTAGTGAAATTCCATTTAAAGTGGTTTTGCATCTTGTCCTGATTACTTACTGGGGTTTCCAAGTCACACTGAAAACTTCACTCAGATCTGTGTACGGGAAACCAGGACTTTGCCGTGCGGGTCTGTGGTTGGCTTTCACATATAAAGCAATGTACAGGAGGTGGGCTAGGAATTAGAAGTTCTCTTGTGAAAACAAAGGACAAAGATGAATGGTCAGCAGGGGGAAGTCTCAGGAGAGCATCAATCAGACTGCTGAGCCAGTGTGTGTTACAGCATCGGCGTCTGGGATTCCAAGCTCTTCTCTCTGTGGCCCCTTCCCATCCACTGTCGATTGAGCCGACTCACTGCCCCTCTGACAGAGAACACTGGGCTTCGTGCTTTGCCTTTATTTTCCAAGAGGTGTTGGTTCATCACTAAGGAAATCAGGGAAACACGATAGGAAAACCATAGTTTTAATTCTAAGGCACCTTTCTTTAAACCCAGCTCTGCCCCAGTTCCTCAGTACACAGGTTGCAATGGTTAATTTTATATGGCAACTTCACTGGATGGCAGTTGCCTAAATACCCCGGTGCGCTCCTGAGGGTTTCTGGGTGAGATTAACACAGAAACCAGTAGACTGAGTATAACAGATATCTCCCCATCCCGGGTAGACTTCATCCAATCAGGTGACGACCTGGACACAACAAAACCGTGGAAAGGGGGAATTCATAGGCCTGCCTGGCTCAGCTGGGACATCCTCCTGGTTCTTTCCTAGGGGAGACCCCAGCATTGGTGCTCCTGGGTCCAGCCTGTGGGCTCCCCTGGGGCCCACTGTCAGAGAGTGGCGATTGGTCCCAATTCCTTCTGATGTATCTCTACATTCATTTATCTATCTCGATTATCTATCCATCAGTCTAACCATCTGATTGGTTTCTGGGAGAGCCTGGGTAGTGTGTGTGTGTGTGTGTGTGTTTCTAAAACACACCCTGGATTCCTTTAATTCTCCCACTGCCATTGCTCTCTCACCACATTGTTGCTCTCTGCACTCACCTGGATGGCAGCCAGAGCCCTCTAACTATTTTGTTTATAGGCTTCTTCCACCTCCTAGACTATTATCTACACAGTTGTCCAGGTTGCCATTTATAAGTAAAAATCACTTTTCTCCACATGGAAAGCATGGAAGGCTTCCTGTCCCCCTCCCCCCTCCTCCGCTGCCTGTCCTCTGCTCCCCACCGTTCCTGGCAGCTCCAGTTCCCTCCAGCCATGGGCTTGGGACCGACCTTCTACCACCCTGGTGGGTTGGGCTGGGCTTTTGTACTTTGCTGATAGTACCTTCACCAGGAGGTGTTTGTAGAAGAAGCCATCTGCCCCATGGTGTCCCTGTGTGGCAGCTTCCTTCTCGAAGTCAGGGCTCGGAGAAGACTCCCCAGAGAGTCTTCACTCCAGCTTTTCCTGCTCAGTGCTTGTCACTGCTGTCTAGTTTTCTTTTCTTTCCTTTCTTTTGGTTTTCTTTCTTCTTCCCCTCCCTCTCTTCCTTTCTTCATTTTCTTTCTTTTGTTCTTTTCTCAATGAGGAACTTCAGATTCAATGCACTAAGCTACATCCTGAGCCATCCCCCCTTTTTGAGATAGGGTTTTACTGAGTCACTATATTGCCCATCTAAACTCAAACTTACAATGCTCCTGCCTCAGCCTCCCAGACCACTGGGATTGCAGACATGTGCCCCTATACTGGGCTCACTTGTCTCATTTTTAAATGAAGAAATGAATGAGTGAATGAATGTGTTGATGCACCAGTTAATTTGCTCCCTCTCTGGTCTAGCTCATTAGGATATACATTCCCCGAGAGCAAGACCCACAAGTTCTCACTCAGCACTCTTTCTCTAATGCTGGCTAAGAAACATGACTTACACAGGGCCACCACCAAACAGTGTTGAATGAAGAAACAAGAGGCATTTATTGGAATAGTATGCATCACAGCAATCTGATGCAGAAACACAATGTACATGTGATGTTGACCTTAGCTGCTTACTGATTAGTGCACTACAGAGAATATAGGTAATGAACTTGATCGCAAACTCAGGTGTAAGTAGATACAAGGAGCATGGTTATAGAAGAGTGCTGCATGGTGTGGTGGTCTCAAATGCTATAAGGTCTTATCTGTGTCAGCTTGGGCTGCTATACCAAGTTGTCACAAGCAAGATGGCTGGGAAAGGACAGGCGTTTTTCCCCCTTGTACTTGTGGAGAGAGGTGCAGGGCGCCAAAACCAGGGTAGATTTGGTGTCTAGGGAGGGCCCACTTCCTGTTCAGGGAAGCCCATGTTTTCAGGGACCTCAGGTGGTGGCTGGTGGAAGCCGCTTTCAGAAGGACACCATGCTATTGATGAGGGCCCCAGCCTCATGACCCAGTCACATTCCTAAAGCCCCACCTCCAATTCCATCTCATGGGTTAGGGTTCAACACGTACATTTTGGAGGGGGGAGGGGAAAGAAGCACTTAATCTATAACCAATCTTATCACCGATAGAATACAAACAAAATTTAGCAACTGTTGTAAAGAACTCAGATCCCTGAAACAAATTGCTTCCACTTTGGAATGTCCCCATCGAGGGTAGAGTCTGTCACCTCTGGATATGTGGATTACATGGACTTTCGGGATGCATGACTTTGAGGTTAGCAGCGAGTCAGGACTCCTCT
This sequence comes from Heterocephalus glaber, assembly GCF_000247695.1. The sequence continues at coordinate 4,934,543 of NW_004624740.1, read as the reverse complement.
TCCTTCCTGAGGCATCCTGAGTGGAGCACAGGGTGTCTCTCCCAACACCTCCATGGGATTATCTGAGTGCAAAGTCATTGTCGTGGTTTGTGTTCACAATGCCTCCCAAGGCCCTCGTGTTGAAGGATTGGTCCCCCAGGGAAGTGGAGCTCAGAAGAGGGGCCTTTGGGGCGTGATTGGATCATGAGAGCTTCAACTTCCTGACTGGATTAATCCATTTATGGATTTACAGCCAATGGGCTATTGGATAATGGTGGGAACTTTACAAAATGGGGCAGACTTGTGGGAAGCAGGCCGGTGGATGTGTTCCTGAAGCGTTCATTTTGTACCCAGCCCTTTCCTCTCTCTTTTTACTTCCTGGTAACCATGAAGTTTCTCTTCCACAAGTTCCCTACCATGATGTTCTGCTTTGCTGTGGGCCCAAAGCAATGGGGGTCAAGTAACCCTGGACTGAAACTTCTGAAACCATAAGGCAAATCTCTCTACAGGTTTTTTTTTGGGGGGGGGTACCGGGGGGGATTGAACTTGTGTCCTTGTGCTTGCACAGCAGGCGGCCAAACCACTGAGCTAAATTCCCAGCCCCATCTCTACAGGTATTTTATCACAGCCACAGCAAGCTAACCCAACTCTCAAGTTCTTGACTCATAATTGTAAATGTTTATTACAATACATTTTTTTTCAGATCAAGACATCTGTCCATATTTTTTCTTTGTTTTTATTTTCCTGTTGTCCTGGGATGGTTCACCATTGACATTATTGCTATTCCAAGGGCAAAAGAAAACTACACTTCCATGTTGAATGGAAAAGGGTCTGTATCTTCACTCTGGGTAAAATAGGATCAAACCTATAGACATGCAAGCATTGGTATGGGTTCGTCTCCAAGGCTTGTCACTGTTGTGGGGACTAAATCTTGGTGAGGAGTTAGAATGTTGCTGTCACTTAATGAGCGAAGTAGATGTATGTGGTAGGTAAGTATCCAACAGGCACCAGACACGGCTCATTTTCAATTCAATTGTTTACTGTATTTCCAAAGATGATTTTTATAAATGCAAAACACTTGGCAAATCCTCATCATCATCCTATACCACGGACTTTTTACACTGATCTTTGGGAAGTTAGGATGAATTTTAAATATACAAATAAATGGCAAAACTCTCAAGGCTTGTGTGGTGTTTATTTTTGTAGGACTTGCTATTACTTGATGTCAGAAGAGACAAACTCGGAATGATATTTTGTTAGCACAAATTTCCTGCTAGCTTCAGTTTGCACTTGTTAAATTTTAACTGAGGTTAGTCCACAGACAGAGCTAAAAAGAGAAATCTCTCGTAGCACCACTGCCAAGGCCATAACGAAAGCCGCCCTGCTGTTGTAGCTCTAATAATAAACTCTTTTTTATAGGGGCCTTTCAAAGTTATAGGGTCACAAGGTGTCTTGAAATAAATCTCAAAGGGAACAGAAAATTCTAGAATCACATCCAAATTCTTTACGGTGGCAACTGTAACACAGTTCATAAATTGTGGGTATAAATGACTAACTTTGATGCGCTGCTTGGAGCCCCAGGGTGAGGTGTTCATCAGATAAAAATGACCAGGTGTTGAGAAGCAATAAATAGGAAATATGAGCCATGGGGGCATCACATTGATAATCTGGGAATTGAAGTTGTGTAGCAGAAAGTATTGTTGGGACCTGGGGAGTGAGTGACTTGGGAGATGATTACTTAGCCAGCGAGGCTGAAATGATTATCATATGCATGAACTTGTCAACTGTAATTGGCCAGTTTCCTTTAAAAACCCAAGCTGCAAGAGCCCTGACTGTTCATTTTCTGAGGTTATGAAAAGCCGGACAGAGCCCAGGGGCTCCCTTCTTCCCATAATGGCAGCAATTTTAACCCAATTTGTGTCTTCCTTCCTTCATGTTGAGAGGGAACAAACAGCAGACTGGAAGTCTCAGCAGACTTGGGTTGGGGAATCTGGCTCAGTTCCATCTCTCTGGGAGGATGGATGGGAGGACTCCATGAAGAGGGACATGGTGGTCCTTGCCATAGGGGATGACCTGGTTTTCTTTAAAGCGACACCTTTTCTCCTTTTTTACAAACTCCCACAGCTCTTCGCCTTCTTGACTCTTAGTGCTTTTTACATTGTCCTATTCTTTACGCGAAAGCCTCCTCCTTTGCTTACCTTTAAGACCCCCTTAAGTGGGATCTGTTCACCACTAATTTCTTTTGGCATCACTGCTATTTTGTTCATAATATAGCATCAGTATTTTTCTTTCTCTGTATTATTTATCTTCATAATAAGAACTCCTCAAGTATTGTTTGTTCATTTCTTCATTTATTAAGTTTTTATTAGTCAGAAAAGGCTTTCTTACACCTAACAGGCTGTTAAAATCCATATTTATTTTAGTTGGGTTAATTCTCCAACGTAATGATGGATTCTTCTCTGACTTCTGCTAAATTATAAATCGCATATACAAGTTTCCAGTTTTGGCATTTACAAACTTGCCTTTATTGTTAGCTTGCCATAGATATGTTTTAGGTAAAGCTTAACTTCTTAAGGCAACTTGGAATTATGTTAATAGACCATATTTCTGATTATTTCATATGTAACAAATGATTTGCAATTAGATACCATTTTTTGATTTTACCATATATTCTCTTGGCCCAAAGAAAGGTTATTAGTCTATTAAGTTAATATTTTCATTGAATTCTATTGAAAACTTTTGCCAATATTGTGCCATATTAAGTGTTTTGTAACCTTGAATGTCTTTCAAGACTTCCACTTGCTGGCTCTCACAATTATCTTGTTCTTTCTTTCAGCACTTTCTGATATGAAGTTCTTCCTGAACTAAAACAAATATACCCTTAGTTTCCCTTCAGTGGTTTTTGTAACAGACCTTGTAGAAATGAAAAAGAAATGTCTTACCCATATGGAGCTTTAGAATTCCTTTCAAATACTTTCACATCCTATCTATCTCCATTTATTGTAGTACGTAGACCATTCCTCAGTGTAAACACTGTCTCCTGAATGTGTGTGTGTTCTTGACAGGATCCTCAAAGTAGCCCAGTGATGGCAAGTACAGGACAGGGCCAGCAGGCATGGTGGTGCACTCATAATCCCAGCACTTGGGAGGCTGAAGCAGGAGGATCACAAGTTCCAGCCCAATCTCAACAATATGGCAGCTTAGTGAGACCCTGTTTAAAAATAAAAAATTAAAAGGGCTAGGGGTGTGGCTTAGTGTGAAGATGCTGAATTCAATCCTCAGTAGCTCAGAAAGAAAAGAAATAAGGGCTAGGCCAGGGTTGTTGCTTATTCTGAACATATGTTTCCAGTGCAGTTGAGGCTCGCGATAAGATTTCTTCAAAAATTACATCACTGTGTTGAATAATACTGAGATCACAACTAAATTTTTAAAAAATGTATAAAACTATACATTTCTAAAATCCCACCATGGGGAAACCCTGCAGGTCCATTACTGAATCAGGCCAGTGTATACTTAGCTATCATGGATCTCAAAGGAATTAGGTAGATTGCAGCTACATGAAAAACAGCAGGATCGGAGCAGCACTGGGAGCTGAGGAGGAGGAGGAGGAGGAGGAGGAGAGTTTGGG